>CM044355.1:3836776-3871776 GCA_024294585.1 Vipera latastei
AAAAGCAATATTAATAATAATAACAAGAATAATTTGGAGTTGAGATTAAACCCTCAGGAGTAGATCATGACACTTTAGATGCCTGTACGACATCATAACAGAAAGAGTAAGTTTTTTTTTTTAAACTTAGCCCAGCTGTGCAAAGCTCTAGGAGAAAAACTTGTGGTTTTTCAGGTGCGCGCGCGCACACACACACACACACACACACACACAGAAACACACCCCTCCTGGGACTGTCAATACTTGGCAAAATCTGCTTTATACAACTGTTGATCACAGCTGACCTGATTCTGGAGCATTTCAGCAGCAAAGATTGGAATTCTCCAGCAATTAGTTAGTTTAGTCTAGTGGTTAAGACACCAGTCTAGAAAACAGGAGACTGCGAGTTCTAGTCCCGCCTTGGGCTTGAAACTCAGTGACTTTGGGCCTGTCACCAGGAGACTGTGAGTTTCTAATCCCACCATAGGCACGAAGGCTGGCTGGGTGACTTTGGACCAATCACCAGGAGACGGTGAGTTCTAGTTCTGCCTTGGGAACCAAAGCCTGCTGGGAGACTTTGGGCCAAGCACCAGGAGACTGTGAGTTCTAGTTCTGCCTTGGGAATCAAAGCCTGTTTAGTGACTTTGAGACAATCACCAGGAGACTGTGAGTTCTAGTTCTGCCTTAGGCATGAAAGCCAGCTGGGTGACTTTGAGCCAATTACTGGGAGATGGGGAAATCTAGTTCCACCTTAGGGACGAAAGCTGACTGGGTGACTTTGGACCAGCACCTCTCTGTCAGCCCAACCCACCTCGCAGGGTTGTTGTTCTAGAGAAACTAGTAGTAGAAGGGAGTATTAGATATGTTCACTACTTTGAGTTATCTTTTAAAGATAACCAAGGCGGGATAAACAAAGCCTACAATTAAAAATGTGTCTATATGTTTGGACATAATTTTGGGCATGGCTGACAAACCATACCAGGCAGATGCCACATTGAGGAAGAGGACTGCAAAGATGACAGTCAGACTAGACTAGACTAGACTAGACTAGACTGGACTGGACTGGACTGGACTGGACTGGACTGGACTAGAATAGAATAGAATAGAATAGAATAGAATAGAATAGAATAGAATAGAATAGAATAGAATAGAATAGAATAGAATAGAATAGAATAGAATAGAATAGAATAATGGAGTGGAAGAATAGAATAGAATAGAATAGAATAGAATAGAATAGAATAGAATAGAATAGAATAGAATGGAATGGAATGGAATGGAATGGAATGGAATGGAATGGAATGGAATGGAATGGAATAGAATAGAATAGAATAGAATAGAATAGAATAGAATAGAATAGAATAGAATAGAATAGAATGGAATGGAATGGAATGGAATGGAATGGAATGGAATAGAATAGAATAGAATGGAATAGAATAGAATAGAATAGAATAGAATAGAATAGAATAGAATAGAATAGAATAGAATAGATATTGGTCCCTTCCAACTCTCTTGTTCTGTTACTCTTTTAAACAGGGGTCCCCAACCCCCAGTCTCTGGACCGGTACCGGACCGCGGCATGCCAGAAACTGGTCTGCACAAACAAGGAAAGCCCCATCTGCGAGATGCAGGCAGTACACAAAACTACACACTCTCCAGTGCACGGAAAAACCTCTCTCCACGGAACCGGTCCCTGGTGCCCGAAAGGTTGGGGACCTCTGGTCTAGTCATGATGTATGACAGTAAAAGGAATCTGTGTGGATTTCACTCCACTAGTCATTGCCGACTCTAGAGAGACCTCTGTTTTAAAACATATATTTCTAGGATGTGCTAAAAGCGCCTGAAGGCAGGACAAGAAGCAACGGATGGAAACTAACCAAGGAGAGAAGCAACCTGGAACTAAGGAGAAACTTCCTGACAGTGAGAACAATTAACCAGTGGAACAACCTGCCTCCAGAAGTAGTCAATGCTCCATGGATGTTTTAAAGAAAAGACTGGTCAGCCATTTGTCTGAAATGATATAGGGTTTCCTGCCTGAGCAGCGGGTTGGACTAGATGACCTCCAAGTTCCCTTCCAACTTTATTATTATTATTATTATTATTATTATTATTATTATTATTATTATTATTATTATTATTGTTGTTGTTGTTGTTGTTGTTGTTGTTGTTGTTGTTGTTGTTGCTATTGTTATTGTTGTTGTTGTTGTTAAAATTTTCCCATTGTGGAAAGAAGATTACATACATTAATTAGACTTTGAGACACAGTTTCGTATTTTCAGTTGTTTATATATATACACACACACACAGACGCATACACACATGCATATTTGGAACTCCTTGCCTATTACTTGGAAAATTGACAGCTAGACAAGAGTGTAATCCTTGTTGAAGTCTGACTGGATATTGGCCAATTCTTTGTTTAAAAAAATAAATAAAAATCCCCGTTGCTTTCCCAATTTGCAAATCTGGCCCATTTAACCACTTCTGAACACGGATGAATCACACATTCCAAGCAACGCAGTCATAAAATTAGGCATGCTGAAATGTGCAATTTCTTGTACTCCCTCAAGTGTCTCTCTTTGTGTCTTTCTCCTTTGCCTGGATCTGTTTTTTTTTTTCCCCTTCCTCTCTCTCTCCTCCCGGCGTGCTTAAATGCCTGTTTCAAATATTTTTCAGGAAAAGTGGCCGAACGGAAAATTAAGCATCTGAGAAAACTGGAGATGTTTTTAAAAGTCGACTGTATAGCAGAGTTTCGTGTTCCGTGGCTGCTGCCCTGAAAGTGTCAAATTGTGTGTGCACGTTTTAAAATTCTTAGATTGTATAAATAGGGACGATCGTACTCAATCGTATCACAGGTCGTCCTTGAATTACAAGCAACTGCTCCAGGTTGCAACGACGCTGAAAAAAGTGACTTACGAACGTTTTGTTTCACACTTATGACCGTTGCAGTGTTCTCCCTCCCCTGGTCATGCGATCAAAAATTTGGATGCTTGGCAACTGACTCGTATTTATGACGGTCGCAGTTTCCAAGTTTCTGCTAGTCAAAGACAATGAGGGGGGAACCGGATTTACTTAACCTCTCTGTTACAAATTTAGCAGCTGCAGTGATTCAGTTAACAATTGTAGCAAGAAAGGTCGTAAAATGGAACGAAACTCACTTAACAGCTGTCTTGCTTAACAACAGAAATTTTGGGCTCATTTGTGGCCGTAAGTCAAGGACCACCTGTACTGCTTTTATCTCTCCTCTCCTCTCCCTCCTCCTCTCCCTCTGCCCACCCTCTTCCCCTCCCTCTCCCCCTCTTCTCTCCCCCGGTCCCTCTGTCTCTCCTTTTCCTCTTCCCTCCCTCCCTCTCTCCTTCCCTTCCCTCCCATTTCCTCTCCTTCCCTTCCCTTCTCTTTTGTTCCCTTCCCTTTATCTTAATTCCCTTCCCTTCCCTTCCCTTCCCTTCCCTTCCCTTCCCTTCCCTTCCCTTCCCTTCCCTTCCCTTCCCCATCTATTTACTTCCTTTCCTTTCCTTTCTTTCCCTTCCCTTCCCTTCCCTTCCCTTCCCTTCCCTTCCCTTCCCTTCCCTTCCCTTCCCTTCCCTTCCCTCCCCCTCCCCTCCCCCTCCCCTCCCCTCCCTCTCCTTTCCTTTCCTTTCCTTTCCTTTCCTTTCCTTTCCTTTCCTCTCCTCTCCTCTCCTCTCCTCTCCTCTCCTCTCCTCTCCTCTCCTCTCCTCTCCTCTCCTCTCCTCTCCTCTCCTCTCCTCTCCTCTCCTTTCCTTTCCTCCCCCCCTTCCAACAACTAACTGGAAATAATTCCTCTTTTGGATGCAAATAATCTTGGTAGTTGCACAAACACTATGCTCTTCTATTGAGCATGCCAATAGCTTCCTTTGTGATTACATGGAGAAAAGTCATCAAGAGACTTCATTTGCTGAGATTGTTGCTGCTACAACCCTGATGCTATTTTTTTCCTTCAATGCACAAAAGTTGTTTGAACCATCTCAAACTCGACTGCTGCAGCAGATCTGCCACTTGTTCTCTAGATGAGAAGGACTTACTAGAGGCCAGTGTATGATCTAACACAACTGTAGAGTGGAGCACCAGGTTGTTAATGGATGTGGTCCAGCTCAGATAAGCTTTGAGTCCTGTTTATTTCTTCATTGGTCAGAATAGCAAGTCAAAAGTAAAATAGAATAGAATATATGGAGTGGAGTGGAGTAGAGTAGAGTAGAGTAGAGTAGAGTAGAGTAGAGTAGAGTAGAGCAGAGCAGAGCAGAGTAGAGTAGGTGGAATGGAATGGAATAGAATTAGAATAGAATAGAATAGAATAGAATAGAATAGAATAGAATAGAATAGAATAGAATAGAATAGAATAGAATAGAATAGAATGGAGTAGAGTGGAGTGGAGTGGAGTGGAGTGGAGTAGAGTAGAGTAGAGTAGAGTAGAGTATATGCAATGGAATGGAATGGAATAGAATAGAATAGAATAGGTGGAAGATGGATAGATATAGAATAAGATGGATAGAAGATAAGTAGTATAACAATAGTTATATATAATAATATATAGGATGGATAAATGGATATATGACTAGATAGATTTATATAATAAGATGATTGGATGGATGGATATAATGGATGGATAATTATAGCTAGATATAATAAGATGGATGGATGAGTGGATGGCGTGAGAGAGAAAGAGAGAGAGAGAGAGAGAGAGAGAGATACAAATAAATTGGAAGGTTAATGGATCGATAGATGGATAGACAGAGAGAAAAAGGAAGACTTTATGGTAAACCTGTTTTGTCTTTTGAAAATTCCTCTCTAATTCTTTATAACAGGGGTCCTCAACCTTGGCAACTTTAAGACTTGTGGACTTTGCTGGCTGAGGAATTCTGGGAGTTGAAGTCCACGAGTCTAAAAATTGCCAAGATTGAAGACCCCTGCTTTATAAGGTTTCAGTTATTAAAGAAATACATGAATAGCCATATTAATACATGTTTTTTTGCTCTTCTGCTATATTTCCCATTATTTTGTAGTGGACTCGACACAGAGGCATAAGAGAACAATAATCCAGGAAGTGCTACAAAGAAGAAATTGTCTGAATGTGATTAGACTTCTGCTTGCATATCTACAGCTGGATTTTCTTGATAAAATTCTTCTTTTTAATTACTGTTCCGTTTGTCTCACAGTCAGCCAGATGTTCAGGCTGGATTCGGCATTTTTGCCCACCTATCTAGTCATTCCCAAGGACCTGGAACAGGCAGATCTGGATGTTTGGTGATCTCATCCCAGGATGTAAGCTTTCCCAGTAAAGCTGCCTTTTGCAATTGACCAGTGCACAAGGCTTTGGTCAATTCCAGTGGTGTTCAGATGGTGCTCCAGTTGTTTGGAGATTGTGTCCAAGCTGCCTATTATAATTATTGGCACTACCTTGGCTTTCCTTTGCCACAGTGTTTCTATTTCTCTTCTATTTTGGTGAAGTTTCTTTTCTACCCATCTAATGATACGAGACAGTACAGACAGTACACAGACGTGGTGGCTCAGTGGGGTAGGATGCTGAGCTTGTCAATCAGAAGGTCAGCAGTTTGGCGGGTCAAATCCCGAGTGCCGTGTAACAGAGTGAGCGCCTGTTACTCGTCCCAGCTTCTGCCAACCTAGCAGTTCGAAAGCACGTAAAAATGCAAGTAGAAAAATAGGGACCACTACGGTGGGAAGGTAACAGCGTTCCGTGCGCCTTTGGCGTCTAGTCATGCCGGCCACATGACCACAGAGACGTCCTCGGACAAGTGCTGGCTCTTCGGCTTTGAAACGGAGATGAGCACCGGCCCCTAGAATTGGAAACGACTAGCACGCATGTGTGGGGGAACCTTTACCTTTAATGATACGAGCAGATCCTGAAGCTGAAACTCAAATACTTTGGCCACCTAATGAGAACGAAGGACTCACTGGGGAAGAGCCTAATACTGGGAAAGATGGAGGGCAAGAGAAGAAGGGGACGGCAGAGAATGAGGTGGCTGGATGGAGTCACTGAAGCAGGAGGCGTGAGCTTAAATGGACTCCAGAAGATGGTAGAGGACAGTAAGGCCTGGAGGAACATTGTCCATGGGGTTGCAATGGGTCGGACATGACTTCACAACTAACAACAACAATGATATGAGACAACTTGAGTGGCTCAAACCAATCAAGGCTGGAGGCTAAAACATATGACAAAAGGCTGCAGGAATTGGGTTTGTGTAGTCTAGTGAAAAGAAGGACTAGGGGTGACATGATAGCAGTCTTCCAATATCTCAGGGGCTGCCCCAAAGAAGAGGCAGTCAAGCTATTCTCCAAAGCCCCTGAAGGCAGGACAAGAAGTAACAGATGGAAACTAATCATGGAGAGAAGCAACCTAGAACTAAGGAGGAATTTCCTAACAGTGAGAACACTCAATCGGTGGAACAACCTGCCTCCAGAAGCTGTGAATGCTCCAACACTGGAAGTTTTTAAGAAGAGACTTTTGTCTGAAATGGTATAGGGTTTCCTGCTTGAGCTGGGGGTTGGACTAGAAGACCTCCAAGGTGCCTTTCAACTTTCATTTTCTGTTAAATTTAATGTGGCTATTGAATTAACCCATTTAAATCATTTCTGGCTTTGCACAATACACCCACCCATACCTTGCTTAAAAGGGCTAGGCATATACAATGTGCTAAACTATGAAAACTAGACAAAGATGCTGTTAATCAAATTTAGCATCATACAGAAATGCAGCTGGTAGGAGTACCATTAATCTGTGTTATGCTAACACACACTGATATAATGCCCCAAAATCTTGAGATTGCTCTCCCCTAGAAGACATCCAGATAATTATTCATTGTTCACACGACATGGAGATAAGGATCATTAAATATATTGGGAGTAATAATTGTAACTTTAATTACATTTCCAGTAAATCAATTCTGGTTCCTTTTTTTTAATGGACCCAACCATTTCTTTACCTTTTCGCCTTTATGGAGTTAAGTTGCCTTAACACCTTTCAGAATCTAAAGTTGATCGCAATCTGCTCCAAATCAATATTTATTGGTTTGCAGCCCACCTTCGTTATTTTTTATAAATAATCCAAAGTGGAGGACACACACAATAGTCCTTCATCTTCTTGTTTTCCCCATAGCAACAATTCTGTGAGGTGAATTGAGCTGTCTTTCATGGCTAGGGCGGGATTACAACTCACCATCTACTGGTGGTTGGCCCAAAGTCACCCAGCCGGCTTTCATGCCTAAGGTGGGATTAGAACTCAACATCTCCTGGTGATTGGCCCAAAGTCACCCAGCTGGCTTTCATGCCTAAGGTGGGACTAGAATGCACCAGCTCCTGGTGATTGGCCCAGAGGGTATAAAAACCCACTCCCTACATGTGTTCAGCCCTTTTTTCTGCTAGAACCATCTTTCTGTCTGGCTCTCCTCTTCAATAAACTGTAACCTTCTTCCTAAAGCAGTCACCATGTTGTTTATCCCTGGCTTGGACTAAAGCATGATGAAGACTTTTTCCTTCAACACCTGGATACAACTATTTCCTTTGACCCCCCCCCCTCCCCAAGGTTATTCTCACAGTCCACTTGCAGGTTGCCTCTCAAACATTGTGCCAGATGGTTGGACAAATCCAACTTTGGAAAGCCATTAGGACGCCAAATATGCTTTGCAAATATAGCTAATACTCATAACTTTGTTCCTCAAGTTTACAGGAGTTAGAATTCTTTGTATTCCGGTTGTCTCTGAGTCATTTCCCAAAGTTAACAGGTAGGTAGTCCTCACTTTAGGATCAGAGCCGAGCCCAACATTTCCATGGCTGAACAAGACAGTTGTTAAATCAGTTTCGCCCCATTTTGTGATCTTCCTTGCTGCAATTGTTGAGTGAATTGCCACAGAATGACACACAAAGTAGCATTAAAAAAAACCTTACTTAATATCTCAATTCATGGACGAGGGGGCGACAGGATAGCAGTGTTCCAATATCTCAGGGGCTGCCCCAAAGAAGAGGGAGTCAAGCTATTCTCCAAAGCACCTGAAGGCAGGACAAGAAGCAAAGGATGGAAACTCATCAAGGAGAGAAGCAATCTGGAACTAAGGAGAAACTTCCTGACAGTGAGAACAATTAACCGGTGGAATGACCTGCCTCCAGAAGCTGTGAACGCTCAACATTGGAAGTTTTTAAGAAGAGACTGGATAACCATTTGTCTGAAATGGTATAAGGTTTCCTCCCTGAACAGGGGGTTGGACGATGATCTCCAAGGTCCCTTCCAACTTTATTATTATTATTATTATTATTATTATTATTATTATTATTATTATTATTATTAGTAGTAGTAGTAGTAGTAGTAGTAGTAGTAGTAAGAGGCGCCTTGGGTGTAATCCCAAAACAACTGGAGCACCACTTGAACACCACCATCGGCATTGACAAATTCGCCCTAAGTCAATTGCAAAAGGCGGCCTTGCTAGGAACTGCTTCCATCCTGTGATGATATCTGTAATACCATCAAACATCCACATCTGCCTATCCCAGGTCCTTGGTAAGGACTCGATAGGTAGACAAAAATGCCAAATCCAGTCTGAACATCTGGCTGACTGTGCGATGATCAATAATAATAATAATAATAATAATAATAATAATAATAATAATAATAACAACAACAACAACAACAACAACAACAACAACAACAACAACAATAAACACCCTATTTTGCTTGGCTCAGCTCAACAAATTTCACCTTATTTGATTCTTCTAAGCCAAGAAATTTGCAGCAAATCGGAAAGAAAAAAAAATCAATCTATCTATTAGGGACTTATGGATGTATAAGTACTCAATGAAAACTTAAACTGTGCTGCTCCTTTGCAGAATCTCACTGAAGCCATCTGAATTATTAATTCCCCCTTTTTATTTCTAATCTTTAAAAACCCACTAAAACGGTTGTCAGCTTAATCCGTAGCAGGATTCCTGCCCTCTCCATCCCCACCTGTCTAATGAAAGCCCCGGCTGAAAAAATCTCTGCTGGAAATTAAAGAGAAGCCATCCCATCCATCAAGGTAAGTCGGGATTATTTCCCAAGCAGCCTTAAACAGTCAAGTCAGTTTTTTAAATCATCACCTGAGCGAACTGCAAACACCTCATTTACAAGAGCCTGTGCTGGAGGTCTGTCGGGTCACCTCAATATAAGCCATTCATAAAAAAGCCAGAAGCATATACCAGATTGGAAAAAAACAAAAAACAAACCCAAAATATCAGATACATTTAAAAAAGCTAGAGGGGAAAGAACAAGGTAAGATCACAACTGATTATCTGGACCCGTACCAATCGGGTTTCAGGCCCGGGTACAGCACGGAGACGGCATTGGTTGCGCTGGTGAATGATCTCTTGCGCGCTCGGGACAGGGGCTGCTCCTCTGTCCTAGTCCTGTTAGACCTCTCAGCAGCTTTTGATACCATCGACCATGGTATCTTGCTCTGGCGTCTCAGGAGGTTGGGAGTGGGAGGCACTATTTTACGGTGGTTCTCCTCCTACCTCCTGGGCTGCTCGCAGTCGTCCGCCCCGAGGTCTCTCGTTTGTGGAGTCCCTCAGGGGTCGGTCCTCTCTCCCCTCCTGTTCAACATCGACATGAAACCACTGGGCGAGCTCATTCGTGGTTTCAGGGTGGGGTATCATCAGTACACTGATGATACCCAACTTGTTCTTTCCACCCCAAACCAACCCAGTGATGCACTCGACGTGATGTCCCGTTGCCTGGAGGTGGTTTGGGTTTGGATGGGGAGAAACAGGCTTCGTCTCAATCCTGCCAAGACTGAGTGGCTGTGCATACCGGCATCTCGGGTTAACCAGGTTGTTCCATCATTAATGATGGGGGGTGAGGTGTTACCCCCCGTCGATAGGGCTCGCAACTTGGGCGTCCTCTTGGATTCACGGCTCAATTTTGAAGACCATATAGGAGCTGTGACCAGGGGGGCTTTTCCCCAGCTTCGTCTGGTGCGCCAGTTGTGGCCCTATCTGGACCGAGATGCCCTACGCACAGTCACCCATGCGCTCGTGACCTCCAGGCTAGACTACTGCAATGCTCCCTACATGGGGCTGCCCTTGAGGACCACTCGGAGGCTTCAACTGGTGCAGAATGCAGCCACGTGAGTTGTGATGGGAGTTTCCCGATACTCCCGTGTAACACCTCTTCTCCGTGAGCTGCATTGGCTTCCGGTTGCCCTCCGGGTGAGATTCAAGGTGCTGGTAATGACCTATAAAGCTCTAAATGGCTTGGGTACGGATTATCTAAGGGAACACCTGCTGCCAGCATCAATTTCCCATCATCCTGTGCGCTCCCACAGGGAGGGCCTTCTCAGGGTACCGCCGGTTAAGGAATGCTGGCGGGTTATTCCCAGGGGAAGGGCGTTCTCTCTGGGCGCGCCTGCCCTATGGAACCAACTTCCCATGGAACTCAGGACTGCCCCCGACCTTCGCTCATTTCGCCGGGACTTGAAAACCTGGTTCTTCGAGCTGTCTGGCCCAGACTGAGGGGTTTTAACTAATTTAATTTAATTGGGTTTTAGTTTAACTTCAGGGACTGTAATTTAATCATAGTTTTAACTGATTTTAATTTTGTATGTTATGTATTTTAATTTTCCCTGTAAACCGCCCTGAGTCCTACGGGAATAGGGCGGTATATAAATTTAAATAATAAATAAATAAATAAATAAATAAATAAATAATAAACAGTGGTGTTGTGATTCCTGGCCAGCCCATGGATCCGGCAGCTGAGTCTGAGGTATCAGATGAGGAGGAGGAGGAGGAGCCTGGAGTGACATCAGAGTCAGAGGAAGGCTCTGAGGAGCTCCAAGACTTACAGTGGGACGAGGAGCCCAGCCCCTCTACTTGCGCTCAGGCTGAGACACGGCTGTGCTGGGAGTCTGAGTTGGACAGCGATGAAGCACAGCTGGGAAATATCCAGGATGCATGAAAGCGCTGGTAAGAGAAGCAAGTAGGACACAGGAATGCAATGGGGCAGCTCCAAAGGCAAAGGAGCAGGCGTTAGGAAGCCACGCCTTGGCTGAATTATAAAAGGGAAGATGTGGGAGGGCCTGGTGGCCGAAGGCAAAGGTAAGGTAAGATAATCTTTATTGTTATGTTTTACTGTGGGCACAACGGCACCCAGTGGCGTAGCGTGGGGGGTGCAGGGGGGGCCGGCCGCACCGGGCGCAACATCTGGGGGGGCGCGCTCGCACTGAGCTGCTCGGTAGCCACCGAGGCTCTGTGTCATTTCTGTCCGCGCCGCGGGCTGCGAAGAGGCGGGGCGGGGTCAGGCCGCCGACATACACGCTGCCCAGTGACAGGCGGCACACGCGGGCCCAACCAGGAGAGGCCCCCTGCTGCAGAGGCCCTCCCCCTCTCCCGGCCCCCGCCCCCTCCCGTGTCTCCTTCATCCGCTCCGGGAGAGCGAGCCAGAAAGGGTAGTGGACGGACGGACGGGCGTGCGGGAGGGCGGCGGCAGGGTGACTTTGGATTCCAGTTCCGCGAAGGAAGAAACTGGGGTCCCTTCTTTCTCAACGCACCGGACTGCTCCAGAATAAGAGCCTTCCTTAAAAGTCGCCCGGTTCGGCTCCGTGATAGCCGGCGAGCTTGAATGCAGCGGCTCTTGCAGGTTGGAGCCCCGCCCAGCCGCCCTCGAGAGGGACCCGGAAGCATCCCGCATGCGCGCGACTCTTCTTGGAAAGTCTACGCCGCTGCGGGGCGCGTCTTTTCAGCAGTGCCGTGACATCACCGCCCGCCCGCCCCTCTATTTCCGCTTCCGCTTCCGGTTGCCTTGCCCCGCCCCGGGTGCTGACAACCCACGCTACGCCACTGACGGCACCCATCAAAAATGAAATTTAGTTGCCCACTATCAAAGTGAAACACATACATGACACACACCTAAACACACTATATACAACACATGTATAGACCCAGCCCCCTACATATACATAACAATAAAATATTAAATACTGTCCATCTTGAATATATAATGGAAGGAGGAAGCTTGAGAGTTCACAAGGTTAATGCTGTATGGAATGAAATGATGGCTGAATCTGGATGTTCTGCTTCGGATACCATGTAGCCCCCTCCTCCCAGAAGGGAACAAAGAAAACAGGTTGTGAAGAGGTTGTGTAGCATCCCAGACAATCTTGTGGACCCAGCTCAAGCAACACTTCTCTTCTATGTCCTGGATGGAGGGGAGGAACTGCCAATGATCTTTTCTGCTGTCCTAACCACTCTCTGCACCACCTTCCTGTCTGAAGCAGGGATGCTTCCAAACCAGACTGTGATGCCGTATGACAGGATGCTCTCGATTGTCCCTCTGTGGAAAGTGGTCAGGACCACCAAGTCCTCAAGGGCAGTCCCATGTAGAGAGCGTTGCAATAGTCTAACTGGGAGGTCACGAGCGCATGAGTGACTGTGCGCAATGCATCCCGGTCCAGATACGGTCGCAACTGGTGCACCAGGCAAACCTAGGCAAAGCCCCCCCTGGTCACGGCTCCTATATGATCTTCAAAACTAAGGCGCGCATCCAGGAGGACACCCAAGTTGCGAGCCCTATCGACGGGGGGTAACACCTCACCCCCCATCAATAAAGCTGGAATAGAATGGTTCACTTGAGATGCCTGTACGCACAGCCACTCAGTCTTGGCAGGATTGAGTCGGAGCCTGTTTCTCCCCATCCAAACCCAAACCGCCTCCAGGCAACGGGACATCACGTCGAGGGCATCACTGAGTTGGTTTGGGGTGGAAAGAAAAAGTTGGGTATCATCAGTGTACTGATGATACCCCACCCCAAAACCATGAATGATCTCACCCAGCGGCTTCATATAGATGTTGAACAGGAGGGGAGAGAGGACCGACCCCTGAGGAACTCCACAAACGAGAGACCTCGGGGCGGACCTCTGCCCTCCCGTCAACACTGACTGCAAATGGCCCAGGAGGTAGGAGGAGAACCACCATAAAACAGTGCCCCCCACTTCCAACCCCCTGAGATGTTGCAGCAGGATACCATGGTCGATGGTATCAAAAACCACTGAGAGATCTAATAGGACTAGGACAGAGGAGCAACCCCTGTCCCGAGCCCGCCAGAGATCATTCATCAGCGTGACCAATGCTGTCTCCGTGCTGTACCCGGGCCTGAAACCCGATTGGTACGGGTCAAGATAATCAGTTTCCTCCAGGAACAGAGGAAGCTGATGCGCCACCACACTCTCAACAACCTTCGCTAAAAAGCGAAGGTTGGAGACCGGACGATAGTTATTCAAAATAGCTGGATCCAGGGCAGGCTTCTTGAGAAGGGGTCTCACCACTGCCTCCTTCAAAGTGGCAGGAAAGACACCCTCACTCAAAGAAGCAGATATCACCACCTGGAACCAGCCTCGTGTCTCCTCCCGAGCTGAATAAACCAGCCAGGAGGGGCACGGGTCCAATAAACAGGTGGTAGAGCTCAGCCTCCCCATAATCCTGTCCACCTCCTCGGGAGTCACAGTATCAAACTCAGTCAGGATAGTACTACTCTCAAGACCGCTCGATTCCTCCCCGTCAGACTCTGCCCAGTCAGAGTCCAAACCGGTCCGAATCTGAGCGATTTTGTCTGCCAGATGCTGGCTAAACTCCTCAGCCCGCCCCTGCAAGGGCTCCTCCCTTACCTCCTGAAAAAGGAGGGAGCGAGTTACCCTAAACAGGGTGGCCGGGCGATTATCTGTGGACGCGATGAGGGCGGCGAAGTAATTAGACTTCACCGTCCTCATTGCCACGAGATAAGACCTAGTAAAAGATCTTATTTGCAATTGGTCAGATTCAGACCGGCTGGATCTCCAACAGCTCTCCAGACTGCGTCTCCGATGCTTCATCTCCCGTAGCTCCACAGAAAACCATGGAGCCCATCGGGATCTGTGCTGGGTCAGGGGTCGCAAGGGTACAACCAGGTCAAGTGCCTCGGTGGCGGCCCTCTCCCAAGCCTCCACCAAGGCATCGGCCAGGCTGTGAGTGAGGGAGATAGGTATAGACCCAAGCGCCGTCTGGAACTGTTCTGGATCCATTAGGTGCCTGGGGCGGAACCACCTGTTCGGCTCCGCAGCCCAGCAGCGAGGGGTAGCATATCGGAAGACCAGCCATAGGAGATGATGATCGGACCATGACAGGGGGACAACATTTGGCGTACCCCCTCCCAGATCATCAAACCACTGCCCAGATAGGAAAACCAGGTTGAGAGTGTGACCCCCTCCATGGGTCGGACCCTGAATTGTCTGGGTCAGGTCCATGGCCGTCATGGAGGCCATAAACCCCCGAGCTAAGATTGAAATCGCCCAGAACCATAAGTCTGGGAAATTCAACCACCAGCCCTGAAAGGGTGTCGAGAAACCCGGGCAGAGCCGTTGCAACACAGCTGGGCGCCAGGTATGTCAGCAACAAGCCCAACTGAACCCCAGAGCCAAACCTCAGGAGGAGTGACTCACTCCCACCAATCTGTACGACAGTGGTCTCCCGTGGGTATAAGGTCTCCCGTATAACCACCGTCACACCCCTGCCCCTACCCTGAGCCCACGGCTGGTGCAGCACACAGAAACCCGGAGGGCAGAGCTCAGTCAGAAAGACACCTCCCTCTGAGCCCAACCAGGTTTCCGTAATGCATGCCAGATCCGCACGTTCCTCCTCGATCAAATCTCGGACGAGGGGAGCTTTGTTCACTACGGATCTGGCATTAAAATACACCAGCCTAAGCTCAGGGGCCTGATCTCCCTCACCCCCGGGTAAATGAGTATCAACTGGAGGGTCGGAGCACACCACCGCTTGGAGACAGCGGGGGCGTGATCCCTGATGTTGATACGGCCCTCCGTGCAACCACCTGCTACCATTCCCAATCATCGTGGGGATTTGAAACCCCACCCCACTGCCGGAAGAACCAGAGATCCCTAACCCCAAGCTCATCTCGCCGGGAACCGTCTCCGGCCTGGACTGAAAGCCGGTTGATAAAATACCCTTATCCCTCCCACCCCTATCATTCACCCCCCTCCCTAACCCCTTAAACAACCGGCTAAAAACATATTAGGGGCTTATTAATCCGCTTCAACCAACAGCCCCTATCTATGCCCAACCACCTCTCAGGGTCCCAACAATTGGGCCCGTCCTCAAGGGAGATGGAGCACAAGGCGGTAGGTCGTGCCCAGGCTGCAGGAGCTCTCCTGAGGGCATATAAGTCCGCAATAGAATAATATAAGCGAACCATATGCCAAAATGTCCGCATTGGGCTATTTGTAAGCAGCTAGATGGTCAAAGCAAAAGATGTTAAAGAACATTGTTGACGTTATTAAGTCAGGGTGGCAAAACTGAACCATTAAGCCAAGCCCATCCAAGCCAAGCCAAGCCAAGCCAAGCCAGCTGTACTCTCACCCGAACTGGCTGCAGATAAAAGCCATAACAGTTCTCCCACAACAGATGGCAAATCGATCTGGGCAAAACTTGGCTAAAGACAACTGGGATAAATCCACCTCAGCTAATCTCTCACATCAGGGGGTGGATTGATAGTTGAGCGACCAAGCGACCGTTCATGTTGAGGATGGAGTTTCTGTGGACTGTGTTTGTTTGCCTTGGAAATTGACTCAGGTCTGTGAATAATAAAAGGGGTTTGGTTTTTTTCTTGCAGTTCTTGCCTGTTTCTTGGAAGAGGGGTTTCTCCTTGCGAGCATAACCAGGACTCACATAGGCTGGGACAGAACAGATGGAGCCAAAAATTTCCAACGTCTGACCACCACTGGGCCCAAAATTCCCATCGTTAAGCAAGACCGTGGTTCATTGAATTCTGCCCCATTTTAACGACTTTACTCGCCACGGTTGTTAAGTGAATCCTGGCAGTTGTTCAGTTAGTAAAAGGGTTGTGAAGTGAACCTGGCTTCCCCTCCCCCCCCAACGCCCTTGTCTTTGCTTGCCGGAAGGTTGCAAAACGGAGATCTCACATGACCCCGGGACACTGCAACCGTCATAAATACAAGTCAGTTGCCAAGCATCTTAATTTTGAACAGGTGACCACAAGGATGCTGCAATTGTCAAGAAACAACATTCGATGTTAGCAGCTTCCTTCAGCTTCCTTCGAGCAAGCCTTTGCCGGTGTATTAGGCTAATAAAGGACTTTTAAGGTAAACAATGCCTCAGAGTCACTTGAAAAGCCCATACGGCAGAAACTTGACAGCAATACTGTTAGTCGCAGCAGTGAAAAATGGTGATAGGTCACTTTTTCCCCCCAGGGCCATTGTAACTTCAAATGGTCACTAAATGAATAGTGGCCAGCAAAGAATATAATAGAGCTGGAAGGGACCTTGGAGGTCTTCCAGTCCAACCCCCAATCAAGCAGGAGAGCCTATACCCTCTCAGACAGGTGATTGTCTAATCTTTTCTTAAAAACCTCCAGTGATGGAGCCCCCACGATTTCTGGTGGCAAGCTGTTCCACTGGTTGATTGTCCTCCCTGTTAGGAAGTTTCTGCAGGTTGCTTCTCTCTTTGATCAGTTTCCAAGCATTGTTTCTTGTCCTGCCTTTTTCCCCTTTAGAGAATAGTTTGACCCCCTCTGCCTTGTGGCAGCCCCTCAGATACTGGAACATTGCTATCATGTCTCCTTTATTTCTTCTTTTCTTTAGACAAGCCAAACCCAAGTCCTGCAGCCGTTCTTCATACTGGTACAAAAGCTGTGGTATAATTCCTTGCTCCAAATGCCTCACTCAGACAAAGCTGTTAGGGAAAGCAGGATCTGAACCTACAAAGATTGTAGGGGCCATGAAATGTACAGGTAATCCTTGAGTTATGACTGTTCATTTAATGATGGTTACAATGGCCTCAGAAAAAATGAACCATTCTTCAAACTGATAACCAAGATAGTGTACAAATATTCTATTCTATTCTATTCTATTCTATTCTATTCTATTCTATTCTATTCTATTCTATTCTGTTCTGTTCTGTTCTGTTCTGTTCTGTTCTGTTCTGTTCTGTTCTGTTCTGTTCTGTTCTATTCTATTCTATTCTCCAATATCTATTCTATTCTATTCTATTCTATTCTATTCTATTCTATTCTATTCTATTCTATTCTATTCTATTCTATTCTATTCTATTCTATTCTATTCTATTCTATTCTATTCTATTCTCCAATATCTATTCTATTCTATTCTATTCTATTCTATTCTATTCTATTCTATTCTATTCTATTCTATTCTATTCTATTCTATTCTATTCCCACCCCACTCCACTCCACTCCACTCCACTCCACTCCACTCCACTCCACTCCACTCCACTCCACTCCACTCCACTCCACTCCACTTCATTCTATTCTATTCTATTCTATTCTATTCTATTCTATTCTATTCTATTCTATTCTATTCTATTCTATTCTATTCTATTCTATTCTATTCTATTCTTGTGGTTTCCTACCTTGCATAAATTGCAACAGTTGTGTTGGACAACATACAGAATTATTATAGTCTCAGAAAATGGGTAACTGAGTCATCAGGTTGACCAAAATGCCACAATTCAGATATCCACCAGCCTACCAGACTATCAAACCTAAAATTCTAACGTTGCTTTGGTGCTCTCAGAGCTTTGTCATTGTTTTGTGGACATTTCACTAGCCAACTAGGTAACATCATCAGTGCTAGAATGGAGTGGGCTTTGCTCTCTGTTTATGTACAGTTGGTTTGCCCTGCCAGTGTTGATGGGAGTGTTCTTGTTGATTCCTTGATTGGGATATTGTTTATTGCTTGATTGTTGGTCTACCGAATATATTAACAGAGAGCAAACCCCACTCCCTTGTTACCTAGATAGGTTTTGAATCATCTGCAAAAATAAACCAAGCTCAGAGAGCACCAAGGACTTCACAGTCTTTGTCCTCCTCCTCCTCCTCCTCCTCCTCCTCCTCCTCCTCCTCCTCCTCCTCCTCCTCCTCCTCCTCCTCCTCCTCCTCCTCCTCCTCCTCTCCACAAACCCCACTCCCTTGTAGCACAGATGATGTTACCTAGTTGGGTTATGAAACGTCTGCAAGAAAACCACCCAGCTCAGAGAACAACAAGGACCCCACAGTTGTATTTAACATCAGGCAAGTCATCAAAAATGTATAAAGGTATTTCAAACGAACATTGGAAATGTAATTGGTAAAGAAGGAACTTTTTACCATTTATGGTGGACCTGTGACAAAGCAAGAAAATATTGGAGTCGGATTCAAATGTTAATATACAGAAAATAGAATATAGAAAAGAAAAACAGAGACCTTTCTCTTGGGGTTAATGGACAAAGACCTGGGGGGAAAAATATGGAACTTTGATGTTATATATGTTGACAGTGGCAAGATTACTCTGCACTCAGAAATGGGGGAACTACATGGATTCCCCCAACGGAGGAATGGTAAAAAAAAGCTGATGGAGCTAGCAGAGCTGGCTAAACTGACAGTACCGATTAAAGAAAAGAAGATAATAATAAGTTGGAAGGTACGTTGGAGGTCATCTAGTCCAACCCCCTGCTCAGGCAGGAAACCCTATACCATTTCAGACAAATGGCTGTCCAGTCTCTTCTTAAAAACCTCCAGTGTTGGAGCATTCACCACCTCTGGAGGCAGGTTGTTCCACTGGTTAGTTGTTCTAACTGTCAGGAAGTTTCTCCTGAGTTCTAGGTTGCTTCTCTCCTTGACTAGTTTCCATCCGTTGCTTCTTGTCCTGCTTTCAGGTGCTTTGGAGAAGAGCTTGGCTCCCTCTTCTTTGTGGCAGCCCCTGAGATACTGGAATGCTGCTATCATGTCACCCCTCACCCTTCTCTTCATTAAACTACACATACCCAATTCCAGCAAACATTCCCTATATGTTTTAGCCTCCAGTCCCCCAATCATCTTTGTTGCCCTTCTCTGTACCCAAACCATTTCTAGACTTTCTGCTTGGGGGTTGAAGAAAATGAAATTTTGATTTTGGGTTTTACCAATTAGATAGACTTGATGTTATCGAAATGGCTAGTTTATATTATTTTCCAAAAGTAAAAAAGTTGAGGTTTGACACTGATACTTTACTTTGCTGCACCAAAGGAAGTTGGAAGTCAGTGCCTGTCCTTCCCCCCTCTTCCCTACCTCAGTTCTCTATTCCCTTTTCCCATCCCCATATTTCCGCTATTTACTTTTGTATTTTCATTGTATGGTATACTGTAAACTAATAAAACATTATACGAATGAAACGTCTGCAAGAAAACCACCAAGTTCAGAGAGCATCAAGGACCCCAGAGTTGAATCTTCAGTTACATGTATTCTCTTAAGCTCTTGGAAAAATGGAAAAAAAATAAATCTCAAACCACCTTGGAGTCCTAGTGGACAATCGCTTAAACATGAGCCAGTAGTGTGCAGCAGCCGCCAAAAAAAGCCAAGGCAGTCCTTGGTTGCAGAGACAAAGTCACGAATATGTGAAGTATTCATACCTCTTTATAAAATTTTAGTAAGACAATGTGGGAAGAATCCAGGGAAAGAAATATTTCGGGGAATATTAGAAAAGCAGAATATATTTCCCCAAAGGAATAATGAAGAAGATCTTAAAAAGGGACAGAAACCAGCCCCAGCCCATTTCCCCCCCCCCAAAAGCAGAAACTAAGCAGAGGCCAGCTCTGTAGAAATGCAGATGTGATAATCCATTCAGGAAGGTTGGAGCCAGGAAGCTAGAAGCTGATGAGATTAGGAAGACAAAGACCCCTAAAATCTACATACCCCACCCAAACTCTAAGGCAGGAAACATAATAGGATTAACATCATCATCATCATCATCATCATCATCATCATCATCATCATCATCATCGTCATAAAGAGAAGGGTGAGGGGGGACATGATAGTAGTCTTCCAATATCTCAGGGGCTGCCCCAAAGAAGAGGGAGTCAAGCTATTCTCCAAAGCACCTGAAGGCAGGAGAAGAAGCAACGGATGGAAACTAATCAAGGAGAGAAGCAACCTAGAACCAAGGAGAAATTTCCTGACAGTGAGGACAATTAACCAGTGGAACAACCTGCCTCCAGAAGCTGTGAATGCTCCAATACTGGAAGTTTTTAAGAAGAGACAGGACAGCCATTTGTCTGGAATGGTATAGGGTTTCCTGCCTGAGCAGTGTTCTGTTCCAGCATACAACCGGCCCTCCAGAAATGTCAGGGACAACCCCTTTGTTATATTCAAGAGGCTGGAATTAAGCCAACCAAATTTATTTACAAAAACTAAATGAAACAGTTCAAAACAGAGTAAAACAAATACAGACTGAGACTATATCAGAAGCTCTGCAAACGGTTGCCTTCAGCAACCAGCACCTCCCACACATTCCCCTTTTAAACAACAGTCTCAGGGTGTGGCTTCTCTTTGCCTCCTCCTGAGGTGCCTCATTGCTTTTCTTTGTTCACTTCTGCTTGTCTGCCTCCTGCTTCGAGCGTCCTTGAACAAAGCCAGCTGTGGATCGTCTTCGTCTAATCTTTCAGGCTCACACAGCTGGGTCTGAGGAGGAACAAGATGGGAGGGGCCTGGCTGAGAGCTCTGCGATGCATCTGCAACCAAAGGCTCTCCAAACCCCTCCTCCTCCTCCTCCTCCTCCTCAGAATTGTCCAATTCAGCTGCCGAAACCACAGGCTGACGTTGAATCACTACAAGCAGGGGGTTGGACTAGATGACCTCCAAGGTACCTTCTGACTTTATTATTATTACTACTATTATTACTACTACTACTGATGATGATGAAGATGATGATGATGTTGGAAGGTACCTTGGAGGTCATCTAGTCCAACCCCCTGCTCAGGCAGGAAACACAATACCAAAAGGGCACACTCAAGACGTAGGTCAAAGTACATGACACAGGAAATACAAAGCCTCAAACAGGAACAGGAAACAACCTCAAGAGCCCCAGAAGGTATAAAAACCCACCACTCCCAGCTACATGTGGTCACTTTTTTCCAGAGCCACATTTCTCTCCGGCTCTCCTCTTCAATAAACTACAACTTTCTAAAGCAACCTCCATTTTGTTTATTCCCAGCTTGGACTGGATCCTGATGAAGATTTTTCTTTCAACAACAACATTCAGTTTTGGTCACCACATTATAAAAGAGAGGATGAGATTTTGGAAAGAGTGCAGAGAAGAGCAACAAAGATGATTAAGGGCCCGGAGACTAAAACATAGGAAGAACGGTTGCAGGATTTGGGTATGGCTAGTCTAGAGAAAAGAAAAACTAGAGATGACAGGATAGGAGTGTTCCAATATTTGAGGGGCTGCCACAAAGAAGAGGGGGGGTCAGGTTATTCTCCAAAGCACCTGAAGGCAGGACCAGAAACAATGGTTGGAAATAATCAAGGACAGAAGCAACCTAGAACTGAAGAGAAATTTCCCGACTGTGAGAACAATTAACCAATGGAATAGCTTGTGTTCAGGAGTTGTGGGTGCTCCATCACTGGAGGCTTTTAAGAAGAGACTGGACAGCCAGTTTGTCTGGAATGGTATAGGGTCTCCTGCTCGAGCGGGGGGGGCTGGACTAGATGACCTCCAAGGTCCCTTCCAAGTCTGTCATTCTGTATTTTGCATCTCCTCGGCCAGCTTTCACAGTTCTCCAGTGCTTATCGTTCGAGGGGAATTGGGCGGGTGGCGAGGGAAATTTGCAATTAAAGAAGCCGTGATTCTGATCTCCTTGATCTTCCCTCTAAGCCAGCCGATAAACAAGCTTGGGAAACTCGATTGAAGAAACATCCTATTCTATTAAAAAAGATCTATCAATATCCCTGGCTGTAATAAATGAGCTTCAGGGGGCCAAACCAGCTCTTCAATCTCAGCAGTGGCTGTATGAACTCTGTTTCACCTTTTATATTTATTTACATGTCTTCTCTCTCTCTCTCTCTCTCTCTCTCTCTCTCTCTCTCTCTCTCTCTCTCTCTCTCTCTCTCTCTCTCTCTCTCTCTCTCTCTCTCTCTCTCTCTCTCTCTCTCTCTCGTGCCAAGCTCATTCCTCAGAAATTAATCAACATTGATCAGTCTCGTTTCTGTGTCATTTTCGATGGCTGTGAAACAGGAAGGGTGGGAAAGGGGAGGGGGAATGGGGGTTGCCAAACGAGAAATAAAATGTATTTCAATCTGCGGTCTAAATGTACCTGCACATTATACCAGTTTGATGCTTTCTCCTTCCCCTGGCTGCCCGTGATATTTAAATATCTCCACGGCATTTTTTTTTAATTATTATTATTTTTTTAAAAAAGAGAGAAATATCCTATGGGGAAATGTCTTGTTCATTATGTCAGAGGCACGCTGAATTCTTGCGGATGGGGGATATTTAATTTTTGGGGTGACGCCAAGTTTTCTTGATGACCAAACTCAGCCTGGCTGTGAAGTTTATCTCTCATCGGTAGCCAGTCTGGACTCACGCGGTCGTGTCGGGAACAAATAATGGTGGAAAAGAGGCTAGCGTGGAGAGAGAAAGACATACGAAGTCTCCTCCTTGGCGTCCGGGGACTGAGATTTTCTCCCAAGCGAAACCCTGTTGGATCAGTTTGGTGTAAAGATGAAGGCGGCAGGCTAGAAACTCGGAGATGAGGAGTTTTAGTCCTGCTTTTGACATGTAAACCAGTTTGGGTGGCTTTGGGCCAGTTACAGTCTCTCCGCCCTAAGGAGGAGGCAATAGCAAACCACAAGAGCCAGTTTGGCATAGTGGTGAAGACATCAGGATAGAACCGGGCGACTGTGAGTTCTAGTCCTCCCTTAGGCACAAAGCCTAAACCATATTGAATCAGTTTGGTGTAAGGATTAAGGAATCAGACTAGAACCAGGAGACTGTGAGTTCTAGTCCTCCCTTAGGCACAAAGCCTAAAGCATATTGAATCAGTTTGGTGTAAGGATTAAGGAATCAGACTAGAACCAGGAGACTGTGAGTTCTAGTCCTCCCTTAGGCACAAAGCCTAAAGCATATTGAATCAGTTTGGTGTAAGGATTAAGGAATCAGACTAGAACCAGGAGACTGTGAGTTCTAGTCGTCCCTTAGGCACAAAGCCTAAAGCATATTGAATCAGTTTGGTGTAAGGATTAAGGAATCAGACTAGAACCAGGAGACTGTGAGTTCTAGTCGTCCCTTAGGCACAAAGCCTAAAGCATATTGAATCAGTTTGGTGTAAGGATTAAGGAATCAGACTAGAACCAGGAGACTGTGAGTTCTAGTCGTCCCTTAGGCACAAAGCCTAAAGCATATTGAATCAGTTTGGTGTAAGGATTAAGGAATCAGACTAGAACCAGGAGACTGTGAGTTCTAGTCCTCCCTTAGGCACAAAGCCTAAAGCATATTGAATCAGTTTGGTGTAAGGATTAAGGAATCAGACTAGAACCAGGAGACTGTGAGTTCTAGTCCTCCCTTAGGCACAAAGCCTAAAGCATATTGAATCAGTTTGGTGTAAGGATTAAGGAATCAGACTAGAACCAGGAGACTGTGAGTTCTAGTCCTCCCTTAGGCACAAAGCCTAAACCATATTGAATCAGTTTGGTGTAAGGATTAAGGAATCAGACTAGAACCAGGAGACTGTGAGTTCTAGTCCTCCCTTAGGCACAAAGCCTAAACCGTATTGAATCAGTTTGGTGTAAGGATTAAGGAATCAGACTAGAACCAGGAGACTGTGAGTTCTAGTCCTCCCTTAGGCACAAAGCCTAAACCGTATTGAATCAGTTTGGTGTAAGGATTAAGGAATCAGACTAGAACCAGGAGACTGTGAGTTCTAGTCGTCCCTTAGGCACAAAGCCTAAACCATATTGAATCAGTTTGGTGTAAGGATTAAGGAATCAGACTAGAACCAGGAGACTGTGAGTTCTAGTCCTCCCTTAGGCACAAAGCCTAAACCATATTGAATCAGTTTGGTGTAAGGATTAAGGAATCAGACTAGAACCAGGAGACTGTGAGTTCTAGTCCTCCCTTAGGCACAAAGCCTAAACCATATTGAATCAGTTTGGTGTAAGGATTAAGGAATCAGACTAGAACCAGGAGACTGTGAGTTCTAGTCCTCCCTTAGGCACAAAGCCTAAAGCATATTGAATCAGTCTGGTGTAAGGATTAAGGAATCAGACTAGAACCAGGAGACTGTGAGTTCTAGTCCTCCCTTAGGCACAAAGCCTAAAGCATATTGAATCAGTTTGGTGTAAGGATTAAGGAATCAGACTAGAACCAGGAGACTGTGAGTTCTAGTCCTCCCTTAGGCACAAAGCCTAAACCATATTGAATCAGTTTGGTGTAAGGATTAAGGAATCAGACTAGAACCAGGAGACTGTGAGTTCTAGTCCTCCCTTAGGCACAAAGCCTAAAGCATATTGAATCAGTTTGGTGTAAGGATTAAGGAATCAGACTAGAACCAGGAGACTGTGAGTTCTAGTCCTCCCTTAGGCACAAAGCCTAAACCGTATTGAATCAGTTTGGTGTAAGGATTAAGGAATCAGACTAGAACCAGGAGACTGTGAGTTCTAGTCCTCCCTTAGGCACAAAGCCTAAACCATATTGAATCAGTCTGGTATAAGGAATAAGGCATTGGGATAAAACCACTGACTCTGAGTTCTAGTCCTCCCTTAGGCACAAAGCCTAAACCATATTAAATCAGTTTGGTGTAAGGAATAAGGCATCAGGATAGAACCAAGTGACTGTGAGTTCTAGTCCTCCCTTAGGCACAAAGCCTAAACTGTATTGAATCAGTTTGGTGTAAGGAATAAGGAATCAGACTAGAACCAGGAGACTGTGAGTTCTAGTCCTCCCTTAGGCACAAAGCCTAGAGCATATTGAATCAGTTGGCCTCAACCACTCTCAGAGGGAGTACTAACGACCAGATGACTGCAAAGAATTTAAATCCTTCCATTCCCCACCATTTGGTTAGAAGCTTCTTGGTTGAGAAACCAAACCAAAGGAAAAAAAACCAAAGAAAACAAGAAAGTCCAGTTTGACCTGGGTGATGTTGAGACTTCGGAAAGGGTGCAGAGAAGAGCAACGAAGATGATTAAGGGCCTGGAGACTAAAACATATGAAGAATGGTTGGAGGAACTGGGAAAGGCTAGTCTAGAGAAAAGAAGGACTAGGGATGACATGATAGCAGTGTTCCAATATTTGAGGGGCTGTCACAAAGAGGACCATAAGAAAGGCTGAGCGCCAAAGAATGGAGGCCTTTGAACTATGGTGCTGGAGAAGACTCCTGTGAGTTCCTTGGACTGCAAGGCGATCAAACTGGTCAGTCCTAGAGGAGATCAACCCTGACTGCTCTTTAGAAGGCCAGAACCTGAAGCTAAAACTCAAATACTTTGGCCACCTAATGAGAAGGAAGTACTCACTGGAGAAGAGCCTCATGCCGGGAAAGATGGAGGGCAAGAGAAGAAGGGGACGACGGAGAATAAGGTGGCTGGATGGAGTCACTGAAGCAGGAGGCGTGAGCTTAAACGGACTCCAGAAGATGGTGGAGGACAGGAAGGCCTGGAGGAATGTTGTCCATGGGGTCGCGATGGGTCGGACACGACTTCGCAACTGACAACAACAACACAAAGAGGAGTGGGTCAACTTATTTTCCAAAGCACCAGAAGGCAGGACAATTGGGGGGGAAAATGGATGGAAACTAATCAAGGAGAGAAGCAACCTGGAATTAAGGAGAAACTTCCTAACAGTGAGGGAAATTAACCAGTGGAACGACCTGCCTCCAGAAGTTGTGGGTGCTTCATCCCTGTAGGTTTTTAAGAAAAGATTGGACAGCCACCTATCTGAAACGGTAAAGGGTCTCCTGAAGTTGGACTAGAAGACCTCCAAGGTCCCTTTCCAGCTCTATCCTGATTGATTGAAGACAGAAAGAGCGAGAAACCCTCCATGTTTTCTTTTCCACGCAAAACTTATTTATCCATTTTTATTTTTATTTTTGCAATTAGCACGTTTGCCTTATCCCTCACACTGGAAGGTGCCACCGTATCGACCGTCTTCCCAAACATCTGACTTGCTAAACCATTTCAGGTGGGAGCTTCCCGTGATTTACCGTGACTAATGATGTAACTAAGGAGTATCGCTGGCGCTAGTTAATAGGAAGCACACAGCTAATCAATAGCTATAATAGCTTTACTATCAGGTAGGGGCGACTTAGTCAAGGGGAAAGAAGTGGATCCCTGAAAAGCTATTTTCTCCCCCTCCCCGATCTTCGAGGCGATTTAAATCAACTTGGATTGCACAAAAGCCAGATAAATTTCACACACAACCCCCCCTCCCCTTTTTTTATTTTGTAGAAGAGAGGGAGGCCCTCGGTTCTGTGTAATTAAACACCCCTGTAAAAGGAAACAAAATAGCTGTGTGTGGACGTTCCTTTTAGATAACCTTTTCCAGGGCTTTTTTTTTCTCATAGAAAGCTCAGAACGGAGTTCCGGCACCTTTTTTGGATGGAACCTTGTAGGGTAGGCAAGGCGGGTTTGTATGACATGTGTGAGTTCCGGCACCTTTTTCTTTTATGAATAAAGCACTGGATAGATAGATAGATAGATAGATAGATAGATAGATAGATAGATAGATAGATAGATAGATAGATAGATACAGGGCTTTTTTTGTCATAGAACACTCAGAACGGAGTTCCGGCACCTTTTTTGGATGGAACCTTGTAGGGTAGGCAAGGCGGGTTGTATGCCATGTGTGAGTTCCGGCACCTTTTTCTTTTACAAAAAAAAAGCACTGGATAGATAGATAGATAGATAGATAGATAGATAGATAGATAGATAGATAGATACAGGGCTTTTTTGTCATAGAACACTCAGAATGGAGTTCCGGCACCTTTTTTGGATGGAACCTTGTAGGGTAGGCAAGGCGGGTTTGTATGACATGTGTGAGTTCCGGCACCTTTTTCTTTTACAAAAAAAGCACTGACTAGAAGCGACAAAGGTAGCAGGTAGAAGACAGGTTTAGACGGAGAAGAAGGGAAGAAGGAGCGGGAAGGAGACTTTGCTAAAGAGGTGAACAGGTAGCACCCGACGGACGGCCACCATCGAGGTTCCAAGTTTCTGTGGCTGAGCGAGACCACCCTTAAGTGAGATTCGTCCCCTTTTACAACCTCTCTTGTTAGATGTTTTGTGCCAGCCATGGCAGTTCCCCAAATAGGTCATCAGATGGGGGCAAAGAGGCTTCTTTGCTCCCCTGCAGCCCCATTGGCGAGAGAGTTTTATGACTAGGGAGGGGCCGAGACCCCCCATAAATACCTCTGCACAAGGGGCTGCTCTTTGTCCAGTTCTAGTCCTAGCTCTCTTAAGATTCTACTCCTAGCTTCTAGTTCTTCTTCTGTTTTAGTTATGTAATGCTAGCTTGCTTTCCTTTATTTTGTTTCTCTCTCACATGCAGGCATGAATGCTTTCATGCCAAGTATTTCTTTCTTTTTGATCTATCATTGAATAAAGCTAATATGATTGCATCTCTGCGTGATGCTTTTACTTGGAAGCACCTTAACGATCCATCGTCCTCGTGAGATCATCTTACAAGTTGGTAGCAAGAGCATGGTTTAAGGGAACGCTTCCAAGCCAGTCAACAAAATGTCTGGAAGATCCAGCACCAATCCATTTATAACAGATGGCAGGACCTCTCCCATCGTGACCAGGAGTCATCGATCAAAGACGGCATCCCTGCCTACATCCAAGCCTTCAGCCCCTGAAGCAATCTCCGCTACAGGTGAGAGCACAGATGACCTCCATCCCGTCAGAGGATCCAGCAGAGCATCTAGGACCCCTTCGCATGCCTCTCTCCCCCTGAACGCCACAGAGGACAGCATAGAAGGCTTACAGACTGCCCAAGACTGCTCAGATGCTACAGAGACGGACCTGGCTGAAGCCAAACATCATGTGAGTAAGATGACTGAACAAGAACGTGAAGAGCTGCTTGTAAAGCTATTTGCAACGAAAAAGAGGAGGACACCAGCCCAGAAAGCCTCTGAACCCCTGGTGAGTCTTTCCCTAGCGACCACGAGGCCTCCAAATATGGTGCCCGCCACCCTTAGTGACCCCGGGACCCCAGGGCTTTTGGCACGAACCCCCCTGCCCAGCTGTGAGCTACAGCTTCCTGGGGCAAGCGGAAACAAGATGGCTCCGCCCACAGCACCCACATGGTCTGGCACAGGAAACAAGATGGCGGCCCCCAATAACCCCACACGGTCTAACAAAGACAAGCCTCAATTAAGCCTGGAAAGCCAGCAATCCCTGGCATCCAGCCGAAATAGCATGCAATCCCTGGCATCCAGCCGAAATAGCATGCAATCCCTGGCATCCGGCCAAAGTAGCATGCAAATTCCTGGGTCCTCCCCACCACAAAGCCTAAAATCCTATGATGGCAATGAGGTCTGTCCAGCCAAAACTGTTACAACAGCACTTGAGACAGCCATACAAGCCTTAACTACAGCCCTAGAGGCCAGCAAGGCAGCGGCCCTAGCATCGGGAGTGACTAGCCTCCCTCCAAGGCCTCCTACCCTCTCCCCAATGCCCAACTGCCGGGGGGAGTCCAGCCTGGAGCCTCCCAACAATCAACCCCCGCGGCCTACCTTCTCTTCAGGTCTTCAGGACCAGCGATGGGCTTCTCAAGGCAATCCAGGCAATCCATGTGCTTGCAATTCTCAGGAGGAATCATTGCAAAATACACCAAAGAACCAAATGCAAGCCGGCAAATCTGGGCTCCACCCCCCCTATGCCTCATGGGAAGAAGGGAAAAATCCTGAACAACGCCCTCCCCCGGATCACATGGTTTCCGGGCACACCCAGAAGGATTTAATAAATAATCAAGCAAAAATTCCCTCCTCGACCACTAGGGGGACCCCTTTCCCTTTCCCTTTTATGTCGATGGACACTTCTGAGATGTATGCTAATGGAGCTGAGAAGGATTTTTTCCCAACAACCAATCTTCCGAGTGACTTTAAAAAGCTGCAACTTGGGGGGGAGAATTACAACAGTTGGAGTAGAGATATACAGGTATATCTCTTAAAGAATGGGACTCTAGAAATGGTTCAGAAACCTCCTTCTCTCCCATGGGGACCTCGAGAAGAGTGGCGACACCTGCAGGCTTACTCGACTCTGCTCAGTTCGCTGGATAATAACTTGTTCTCCAGCATTCCAGCAGGACTCAAAGCTGGTGAAGTTTGGCAGTTATTATACAATTTATTTAACAGCGATACCATTGGTTCCACCACCAGACATACAACTGAGTTTTATACAACCAGACTGAGGTTTGGTGCCAGCATGCCTGAACATCTTGCAAAATTAAAGGCATTCAGGGCAGAATTGATGTCCAGAAATTACCCAGTAACTGATGCGAACATGGTCGCGGTCATTTTTGCTTCCCTGGACAGGAGTTGGAGCAATTTCATTGTTTCACTCGAAGCGGCCAGGAGGGACGACATAAATCTGTCCTACCTCACAGGGAGACTCATCGAGGAAGATAGAAGGAGACGAGATGCAGGAGAATATGCCAGAGTCACCACTCAGCAAGCCAGAAGGGGGCGCCACAACTCAGAGCAAATTAATGCTCTACTTAAGTGTTTCATCTGTGGCTCTGAGGAGCACCTCAAGAAAGAATGCCCCCATCAACAACAAGCCCCTAAACGTGGTCCCAATCAAGTAAGGGGCAAGGGGCAAGGAAGGGGGCGTGGCAGGGGCAAGGGAAATTTTCTGCATACTTGTTCCCTCACCCCCACAACAAAGGCTGATAGCTCCACTGACTTATGGTTACTGGACTCTGGAGCTTCTTCTCACATTACTAATATGAGTCAAGGTTTTAAAAGGTTAAAGAAAATTAACTCATCTGTCAAAGTAGCAAATGGTAATAAGGCTTTAATTGTTGGCGAGGGCTTTGTTTCTGTACCTGGACTTGGAAAAGCTGAAGGAGTTTTACATGCCGCCTCCATAGCCAACAACCTATTAAGCATTATCAAATTATGTGACGATGACAAAGTGGAAGTTTTATTTCGAAAGGGGGGAGGTCATGTCACCCGGAACCAGAGGGTCATTGGAAATATTGCCATCATAAATGGTCTCCCATATTTTTCTCCTAAGAGTCCACCCACCTCAGAAGGGGCCTCACAGCAAGCAGTTGCACCCAAGCCACCACAGCCTGCCCCAAGGCTTTCCAAGGGCAGTGTGGGCAAGGAACCTGAATCTCAGCAGGCACCTACAGCACCACTCAAAGCAACTAGAGCCAAGAGGGTGTCAGTGGGGAAGCCGCTCCACGATAAGTGTGCACACCTATTACACAGAAGATTAGGTCATGCGAGCTTCCCTGTAGTTAAAAAGATGGGAGAATTTGCTGAGGGAGTCCAGCTCAAGGATTGTGACGTGTTCCTGGACTGTGCCATTTGCAAGAAAACAAAGAGGAAGGCTGCCCCTATCCCAAAGGTGTCATTACGTAAGACTCAGTACCCGTACCAACTAGTACATGTTGATTTGGTCGGGCCTTTTACACCATCCCTAGGAAAGAAAAAGTATTTTCTCACTGCCGTTGATGATTTTTCACGATACGGCCACGTGTATACCCTCACAGAAAAATCCGAAGCCTTTGACGCCATAAAGTCACTGTACAACTTTGTAGAGACCCAGTACAAGACCAAGATCGTACAATTGCAGAGCGACCGCGGGGCTGAGTTCATGTCCCGAAAGTTCCAGGACTGGGTAAGGCGTAAGGGCATCTGCCATTTTCTTACTGCACCATTCACCCCCACTCAGAATGGTGTAGCTGAGAAAAGAAATGGAATCCTGCAAACTATGATGCGTAGTCTGATTGCAGACGCAAATGTCGCAGAATCATACTGGGGGGAAGCAGTCCACTACGCCAATTACACCTTAAACCGCACCTGGAGCAGTGTTGTGAACCAGACCCCATATTTCCTGGTTCACGGTAGGAAACCAAATGTGGGACATTTGCGTGTGTTTGGTTCCTACGCATGGGTGCACATCCCCAAGCAGCTGCGGAAGAAGGGGAGATCTGTTTCCCAGAGACTAAGGTTCTTGGGCTATGTTCCTGGCTCCAAGGCCTATCGTTTCCTGGGAGAAGGGGGCAGGCCTGTGACTTCCCAATCTGCCTCTTTCGAAGAGGACTCCAATTGGACCCAGATCCACTCAAATGATCTGAGCCCATATGCCAACCGACCCAGCAAAGGCACACCGACCACGACATCACCTGAGACGACCACATACCCTGCCACCGACGAAAGTGAGGAACAAGGCGAAGATGCGTCCAGTCCCACGGAGGAAGACACGCCGTCTTCACCCCCAGCGATGCCTCAGAGACCCACGGAAGAAAAGAGCGGTGAGTGGCAGAAGGTAAGGAGGTCAAAGCGGTCCAACAAAGGGATCCCGCCAAAGAGAATTGACATTGGCCACATCGCGTCTGTCAACAGCGTTGTGGTCACCCCAAAATCCTTCTCTGACATCCAGGAGCTGCCCATCGAAAAGCAGGAGAAATGGCAGCTCGCGATGGAGAAGGAGATGCAGAGCTTAAAGAAACTCAAGGTCTTCACCCCCCAGCAACCACCAAAAGAGAGAAAAGTCATTGGCACAAGGTGGGTTTACAAGGCCAAACCACTTGCCAATGGCCTCTACCTGTATAAGGCCCGTTTGTTAGCCCAGGGTTTCGCTCAGCGCTATATGGAGGACTACGCCGAGACTTACTCTCCAACCGTCCGGGCAGAGAGTGTTAAGGCCGCCCTCGTGACTGTAGCCGCTCTGGGAGAGGAAGTCTTCCAATTTGACATCCAGACGGCTTACCTCCACGCCAACTAGGACCGGCAGATCTACATGAGGGCTCCTCCTGGCTACCAACAAGAAGGGGAAAATACATGGTTGCTCCACAAAGGGTTGTATGGCCTCAAACAGTCAGGGAAATTATGGTATGACTGTCTTAGAAAAAGTTTAGAACGAGTTGGTTTCACCGCATCCCGTGCAGATGAATGTGTTTTCACACGCAACTCCAAGGGTACCACAGAACGGGTGTTAGTTTATGTGGACGACCTATTATATGTAGGGCCTGACAAGGAAGGGTGTGATGAATTTCCAAGGCCCTGGAAGAAAAGTTTACTCTGAAGTCTTTGGGGCGGGTTGACAAGTACTTGGGTGTGCATATTTTGGCCACTAAAGGGGGGTTCGCTCTATCTCAAAAAGAAAAGATAGAGGAATTACTGGCCAAATGCAAAATGGCAGAATCTAATCCTACGCATAGCCCAATGCAAAGCAACTTTTACAACCACACCCACAAGGACGGTCCTGAGTTCACAGATAATACGCTTTACAGATCTGTGATTGGCTCCTTGCTATACATCAGCAATTGGAGCAGACCTGACATAGCTTTAGCTGTGAATCTATTGTCCAGGCACATGGAACACCCAAAGGAATTCCACTGGACTGCTGTTAAAAGGGTGCTTAGATACCTTAAGGGCACAGCTGATGCTCTCCTAATGCTAGAACCAGAGAAGGGGAAGACGGCCCAGCTCTCCGCTTACTCAGACGCAGACTGGGCTGGCGACACCAAAAGTAGACGGAGCACTTCTGGTTTCCTCATATTGCTAAATGGCTGCCCAATACATTGGCATGTTAGGCAGCAAAAATTTATTTCTTGCTCCACGGCCGAGGCTGAATATGCCAGCCTGTCAGACACGGCCAATGATTTGACTTGGTTCAATGATCTGATAACAAGCATCTGGGCATCTCCTCCTCTGCCCATCCAAATTCTAGAGGATAACACAGCCGCAATTGCAATCTTGGGTGCGTATGCTGTGGGATCTAGGTCTCGCCACATAGACATACACTATAAAAATGTCAGGCAGCTTGTCAAAGAGGGTTTTATACATGTTGAGCACTGTAACACAGCTGACCAGATAGCTGATCTGTTCACCAAACCTGTTCCCATTGACCGGCACAACCTTCTGTGTAAGCGTTTGTGTTTGGCCTTCTGAATGTTTTCATGCATGTCCATGACACCTGCTCGCCCCTCACATACATTCACTGGTCCCTGTCATTGGCTGGCAAGAAGGGGAATTGTTAGATGTTTTGTGCCAGCCATGGCAGTTCCCCAAATAGGTCATCAGATGGGGGCAAAGAGGCTTCTTTGCTCCCCTGCAGCCCCATTGGCGAGAGAGTTTTATGGCTAGGGAGGGGCCGAGACCCCCCGTAAATACCTCTGCACAAGGGGCTGCTCTTTGTCCAGTTCTAGTCCTAGCTCTCTTAAGATTCTACTCCTAGCTTCTAGTTCTTCTTCTGTTTTAGTTATGTAATGCTAGCTTGCTTTCCTTTATTTTGTTTCTCTCTCACATGCAGGCATGAATGCTTTCATGCCAAGTATTTCTTTCTTTTTGATCTATCATTGAATAAAGCTAATATGATTGCATCTCTGCGTGATGCTTTTACTTGGAAGCACCTTAACGATCCATCGTCCTCGTGAGATCATCTTACATCTCTTGCCGGCATTGTTCAGCTAATCACTGCAGGCGTTCAATTAGGAACCTGGTTGTTAAGTGGATCTGGCTTCCCCGTTGACTTTGCTCGTCGGAAAGTCGCCAAAGGGGAGATCACCTGAGCCCCGGGACATGGCGACCGTCACAAAGGCGAGTCAGTGGCCAAGCGCCCGGGGAAGGCTGCCGTGGTTGCCAGTGTAAATTTGAGCGGTCGCTAAAGGACCTGTTCTGAGTTGAGGAGGACCGGCGGCTGGATGATGAGCGGGAATGTTGAATGGTCCGTGACGCAGGACGTGAGTTCACAGTTTATTTACTCCTGAGTAGGGGTAAAATGAATGAAAGAAAAAAAAACCCACAGGAATTTAAACTCGATGTAATATATCAGAGAAAAGCTGATGATTTTCCATGAGAGCAATGCTTTGGCTCATGCATTGTTCAAAGCTACAAGGCAGTGTAGTCAAGTTGTAGAGATGCTTGCTTTGTGGGACAAGGCAAGATTTGTTGTTGTTGTTGTTGATGATGATGATGATGGTCTTCTTCTCCTCCTCCTCCTTCTCCTCCTCCTCCTCCTTCTTCTGCTTCTGCTTCTTCTCCTCCTCCTCCTCTTCCTCCTCCTCACTCTTCCTCCTTCTCCTCCTCTTCCTCCTTCTCCTCCTCACTCTTCCTCCTCCTCCTCCTCTTCTTCTTCCTCCTCCTCCTCACTCTTCCTCCTCCTCCTCCTCCTCACTCTTCCTCCTTCTCCTTCTCCTCTTCCTCCTCCTCCCCCTCCTCCTCCTCCTCCATTCAAACAATATATTTCTAGTGGTCTTTTAGCTCCTTCAGCCTTCTAATGGAAGATCTCATTGTCATTGCTGAAGGGGTGTTGTAGGTCCAAGTTCTACCCGTCACACTTTTCATACATGAACCACAATGCCAAATACCCAGAACTTTCCTCTTCATTTTGGACTTCCCACAGAAGGAGCATGTCCATTTAGCATGTGGGCTAATTTCAATTTTCCTCACCATGTCCCATGAGGGAAGCGCTGTACTGGATGCCATATTTACCTACAATCTCAACCTTCTTAGGATGCTTGGCCATTTTGCTCCTCCACAGAGGAGAAGGCCCAGACATACTTTTGAGTCCTCCAGAGTTTGCTCCAAGTGCAACTGGCCTACAAGTTAGGAACTTCTGCTTTGTTGGAAGTCTTAGCGGGCTTTAAGAGGCAACATTAAGGCTCTCCAGCCATCCCATTTCTCTACTTGACCCCGCTCAGCTAGCCCTCCACAAATGAGGACCAGCAACATCTAGTTAAATAAAGAGAGGCAGTAGGGATGGCTTTATAGCAGACTTCAAATACTTGAGAGGAGCCTTTTTGATCTTTAGTCTAGGAGGTTGGAAGGTCTCTCCGAACTCGGTCGGTCTGTATTTTGCAGCTCCAGCACTTTGGGATTCTTGACCCAAAGGAAGAGTAAGAGCAGTAGAGAAGCTGATGAATTTCTCATTGGTGTCAAAAACTTGTTCAAGGACTTATGCCTCATGCCCACTTCCATCCATTAACAGAGGGACAGAATCAAGATCACGTGAAGGGTTAATACCAGTTTACAAGGGCTTGGTAAGGCCA
>CM044355.1:3876776-3945121 GCA_024294585.1 Vipera latastei
GTGCATTTCAGAGCTGTACGTGTCAACTTCCCCTGACACGTTTGCTGTGTGATGTTGAGTCCCTGTGGAAAATGACAGCTGAACTTTGGCTAAATTTCAACGTTATTTGAAAGTACCATGGTGCATTTGAGGGAAGCCTAATAACAGAATAACAGAGTTGGAAGGGACCTTGGAGGTCTTCTAGTCCAACCCCCTGCTCAAGTAGGAGACCCTATGACATTGCAGGCAAGTGGCTGTCCAGTCTCTTCTTGAAAACTTCCAGTGTTGGAGCATTCACATCTTCTGGAGGCAGGTGGTTCCACTGGTTAATTGTTCTAACTGTCAGGAAATTTCTCCTTCGTTCCAGGTTGCTTTTCCCCTTGATAAGTTTCCATCCGTTGCTTCTTGTCCTGCCTTTGGGTGCTTTGGAGAATAGCTTGACTCCCTCTTCTTTGGGGCAGCCCCTGAGATACTGGAAGACTGCTATCATGTCCCCCCTTGCCCTTCTCTTTATTATTTTTATTGTTATTGTTAGTGGGTTAGTCCTATTATGTTTCCTGTCCTTAGAATTTGGGTTATGTAGATTTTAGGGGTCTTTGTCTTCCTAATCTCATCAGCTTCTAGCTTCCTGGCTTCCTGAATGGATTATCACATCTGCATTTCTACAGAGCTGGCCTCTGCCTAGTTTCTGCTTTTGCACCACTTCTGGAGGCAGGTTGTTCCACTGGTTAATTGTTCTAAATTTCTCCTTAGTTCTAGGTTGCTTCTCTCCTTGACTAGTTTCCATCCGTTGCTTCTTGTCCTGCCTTCGGGTGCTTTGGAGAACAGCTTGACTCCCTCTTCTTTGGGGCAGCCCCTGAGATACTGGAAGACTGCTATCCTGTCTCCCCCCCATCCTTCTTTTCATTAAAGTGGACATACCCAATTCCAGCAACCGTTCCTTATATGTTTTACCCTCCAGTCCTCTGATCATCTTTGTTGCTCTTCTGTGCACTCTTTCCAGAGTTTCAACATCTTTTTCACATCGTGGTGACCAAAACTGGATGCGGTATTCCAAGTGTCATTCCGTCAAGTGTATTCCAAGTTTCTTCCGTCAAGTCTAACATCCTGTCTCTTGGTGTGTGATGCCAACAGGATGGGGAAAGGGGAGGCTAAAAACAAATCGATAAGGGAGTAACCAGCTCTGCGTTACTGGAAGGAGATGTTCAGCTGCTTTTTCCACCCTCGCCTTGGTTAGCAAATGATACATTCCGGTGCCGTGGGCTCTCCTCAATAGGAAATGAAATTGAAGTTCATTTAATTTTGCACCTTCAGTACTTCCAAGGCTTAACATCAGGGACAGCCCTATTGAGGGCTGCCATAGCACGGTGCCAGACTTGTGACCTTGAGCTATTTCCTCTCTCTCAGCTCCGGAAAGAACACAGAACATAGAATAATGGAGCCCAAAGGGATCTTAGAGGTCTTCCAGTCCAGCACCCTGCTCAAGCTATCGTGTCAAGTGAGGACGTTGATGACATAATAATAATAATAATAATAATAATAATAATAATAATAATAATAATAATAATAATAATAATAATAATAATAATAATAACAGTCACTCATGCGCTCGTGACTTCTCGTCTAGACTACTGTAATGCTCTCTACATGGGGCTGCCCTTGAAGTCCACTCGGAGGCTCCAACTGGTGCAGAATGCAGCCGCGCGAGTTGTGCTGGGGGTTTCCCGATACTCCCATGCTACACCTTTGCTCCGCGAGCTGCATTGGCTGCCGGTTGCCCTCCGGGTGAGATTCAAGGTGTTAGTAATGACTTACAAAGCCCTACATGGCATGGGTCCGGATTACCTATGGCAACACCTGCGGCCGGCGTCAACTTCCCTCCGTCCAGTGCGCTCCCACAGAGAGGGCCTCCTCAGGGTGCCTCCGATCAAAGAACGTCGATTGGTGGCCCCCAGGGGGAGAGCCTTCTCTGTGGGCGCACCAGACCTATGGAACCGCTTGCCGGTTGAGCTCCGGACGGCCCCCGACCTTCGCTCCTTCCGGCGCGATCTAAAAACGTATCTATTTGAGCAGTCTGACCTGGTCTGATGGGTTAGGGTTGGGGTTTTAAATACGTTTTAATTATTGTTTTAACCTTGGGCATTTATTTAATCGCTTTTAACTTTTGTATCCTGTTTTGTATTTATTGCCCTGTACACCACCCTGAGTCCTTTGGGAGAAGGGCGGTATAAAAATATAATAATAATATAAAAATATAATAATAATAATAATAATAATAATAATAATAATAATAATAATAATAATAATAATAATAATTTTATTTGTATACCGCCCTTCTCCCGAAGGACTAAGAGAATAACTGAGTTGCAAGGGACCTTGGAGGTCTTCTAGTCCAACCCCCTGCTCAAGCAGGAGACCTTATGCTATTTCAGACAAATGGCTGTCCAAACAGTTCTTAAAAACCTCTAGTGATGGGGCACCCACGATTTCCGAAGGCAAGCTGTTCCATTCTTTAATTGTTCTCATTGTTAGGAGGTTTCTCCATTAATTCCAGGCTGCTTGTCTCCTTGCTCAGTTTCCATCTGTTGTTTCTTTTCTTGCCTTTGGAGACTAGTTCGATCCCCTTTTCTTTGTCGGAGCCCCTCAAATATTGGAATGCTGCCATCATCTCTCCCCTAGTCCTTCTTTTCATTCGACTAGATATACTCAATTCTTCTAACCATTCTTCAAATGTTTTGGGCTCCAGTCCCCCTAGTCATCTTTTTTTGCTCTTCTCTGCACTCTTTCCAGAGTCTCAACATCTTTTTTTTTTGTATTGTGATGACCAGAACTGGATGCAGAAGTCCAAGTGTGGTCTTACTAAGTCTTTCTAAAGTGCTAAAGGTAAAGGTAAAGGTTCCCCTGCACATGCGTGATAGTCGTTTCCGACTCTAGGGGCCGGTGCTCATCTCCGTTTCAAAGCTGAAGAGCCAGCGCTTTTCCGAGGACGTCTCCGTGGTCATGTGGCCGGCATGACTAGACGCCAAAGGCGCACGGAACGCTGTTACCTTCCCACCGTAGTGGTCCCTATTTTTCTACTTGCATTTTTACGTGCTTTCGAACTGCTAGGTTGGCAGAAGCTGGGACGAGTAACAGGCGCTCACTCTGTTACGCGGCACTCGGGATTCGACCCGCCAAACTGCCGACCTCCTGATCGACGAGCTCAGCGTCCTAACCCACTGAGCCACCGCGTCCCTCTAAAGTGCTACTAGGACTTCTAGTTCTAGAAGTCAGTTTCAAAGTTAAAGTCAACGGACTTCTGAAATCTTGCCAAGAAAATTGTGGGGACCACTCCAGGTAAGCGCCCGGAATCAAGGCAGATTCGAAGGTGCGTATACACAGAAAAAGGGAAGCCTAGTTAGATCGTAGGTAGATTAAGCTGGCCAGGAACAGTAGATACTAATAGAAGAGAATATTTGTAGCTCATGGTTGAACTCTGGGGTCCTTGATGCTCTCTGAGCTTGGTGCTTTTCTTGCAGACGTTTTATTCCCCAACTAGGCAACATCATCAGTGCCAGAAGGGGCAGCTACACACCACTCAAAAGAGACAACCGCAAAGCTAAAAAGGAAACAAAACAATCAGAACACCATCTGACTCACCAGCAATCTTTATTTTATTTTTATTTTATTTTAATTCCATTTATATCCCGCCCTTCTCTGAAGACTCAGGGCGGCTTACAAGCTTAGCAGTAGCCTTCATTCTATGTATATGCCTGCTTATTAGGGCTTTCACCCCACCCCCAAGCGGCATTATTACAAAGTCAGCTTAATTGCCCCCAACAATCTGGGTCCTCATTTTACCTACCTCGGAAGGATGGAAGGCTGAGTCAACCTTGAGCCTGAGTCAATCAACGCTCCGATAACCTGAGATTAACTCCCAAGGTGAATAACAGACCCATCGAGCGCTAAACAATACGCCAATCAAAGGACTACCAACTCAAACAAACAGGTAAGGCACCAATAGAGGAGAATGTTTGTATTTATTTATTGAGAGGGTTGAACTGTAAATTCACAGTTGCCTTGTGGTAAGATGGGTGGCCAATAAATTTTATAAGTACTGAAAAATAAAATAATAATTTTTTTGGAAAAAAAACAACAACACGGTGGGGTCCTTGGTGCTCTCTAAGCTTGGTTGTTTTCTTACAGACGTTTCATGACCCAAATAGGTAATATCATCAGTGCTAGAGATGCATTACTAACTCTTTTTTTTTCATTGAAAAGTTTTACAATACATTTTGAATACAAAAAGCCCCCTCCTCCCCCTCCCCTCTCCCCAATCCCCCCAACCCCCCCTCCCCTCCCCTCCCCCCTCCCCGACTTCCCAGAGCTGAATACAGGGTATAATAATACAAACAAGCATAATCTAAAATAAGCTAACAACAATAATAAAACATTAAATTCTATCACACTTTAACTCTCCATAATCAAAATATTAATAAAATAACTACTAACTAATTATACGTCATAAAAATCCGCTACTTATTCAAATGCTAAATGATACTTTTTAGTCCCATATTTATTCTGAATATATTCAATCCATCTCCTCCATTCCACAATGTATCTCTGTTGCGATTGATCTTTCAAATATGCTGAAATCTTTGCCATTTCCGCCAAGTTAGAAACTTTCAAAGTCCACTCTTCTATAGTCGGCAGTTCTTCCTTCTTCCAATATTGTGCTACTAAAAGTCTCGCTGCCGTAATTAAATTCAACATCAACTTTGTATCTATAACAGTAGTATCTGTAATAATACCCAATAAAAACAATTGCGGAGAAAACTTTATCCTTTTCTTAAATATCTTTTGCATATTCCACCAAATTTTAATCCAAAAGGCTTTAACCTTTTTACAAGTCCACCATATTTGAAAGTACGTTGCATCCTCACAACCACACCTCCAACATTTGGGCTGGCAGTTCGAATACATACTTGCTAATTTTTTAGGGTCTAGGTGCCACCTATAAAACATTTTATAAAAATTCTCTCTTAAGTGTTGGGCCTGTGTAAATTTCACATTTCTAACCCAGATCTTTTCCCAAGTATCCATTGTTATAACTTCTTGAAAATTCTGGGCCCACTTTATCATACAATCTTTAACAAGTTCCGTTTCTGAGTCAATTTCTATCAATGCATTATATATCCTTTTAATATGTGCTCGACCTTGATCTCTAATATGTTTTACCAAATTTTCATCAGTCATCGAAAAGCCAGCTTTCTGGTCCTCTTTCCATCTTGCCTGTAATTGCCCATACTGGAACCAAGTTTGTACAATCTTTTCTTCTTTTAAGATATTATATGGCTTTATTTGCCATACCACTAACTCTATTACCTAGTTGGGTCATGAAACATCTTCGAATCACCAGACGTCAGAAGAAGAAGCAATGGGTGGAAGTCCCAAAAGTGGTTTTTTTTTCAGGAGGCAACTGGACTTTCTGGTTTTTCATTGAAGACGTTTCTCTTCTCATCCCGAGAAGCTTCTTCAGCTCTGAACGGATGGTGGGGAGTGGAAGGATTTGTACTCCTTGCAGACCGTTGGTCATTTACATTGAGCTGAAGAAGCTTCTTTGGATGGGAAGTGAAACGCTTTCAAAGAAAAACAAGAGAATCCAGTTGCTTCCTGAAAAAAAGCACCTTTGGGACAACCATGACCTGGATGACGGAGAATCTCCGTAGACATTTAGCTGTCCACTTTGGGATGCACACCCTTCAAATGGTGAGGGAGAATGAACAGATTTCCAGAAAACATTGCAGACTAGAGGAACCATTTGTGCTACAGTTTGAGATGTGGGCAAGCTTGTTAAGAGGCTTGTAGAAGAGAACAGAACAGAACAGAACAGAACAGAACAGAATAGAATAGAATAGAAAATATGGAATGGAAATAGAATAGAATAGAATAGAATAGAATAGAATAGAATAGAATAGAATAGAATAGAATAGAATAGAGTAGAATAGAATAGAATAGAATAGAATAGAATAGAATAGAATAGAATAGAATAGAACTGGAAGGGACCCTGGAGGTCTTGTAGTCCAGCCCCCTGCTCAAGCAGGAGAACCTATGCCATCTCAGAGCAATGACTGTCCAGTCCCTTCTTGAAAACCTCCAGTGATGGAGCACCCACGATTTCTAGTGGCAAGCTGTTCCACTGGTTAATTGCCAGGAAGTTTCTCCTTAATTCCAGGTTGCTTCTCTCCTTGATCAGTTTCCAACCATTGTTTGTCATCCTGCCTTCTGGTGCTTTGGTGAACAACCTGGCCCCCTCCTCTTCTTTGTGGCAGCCCCTCAGATATTGGAACACTGCTATCTTTATTTCTTCTTTTCTTTAGACTAGCCAAACTCAAGTCCTGCAGCCCAGGTTCTTCGTATGTTTTAGTCTCCAGGCCTTGGATCATGTTAGTTGCTCTTCTCTGAATTTTTTTCCAAACTCTCAACATCTTTTTTGTGATGTGGTGACCAAAATTGGCTGCAGTGTTCCAGGTGTGGTCTCACTAGGGGTTTTATAAAGCTTTGTGTGATCTTGATTCTATGCCTCTGTTTATACAAACCAGGTTTGTATTAGCCTTTTTGGCTGCTGCTGCACCCAGAAGTCCAAGCTAGAAGTGAGGAGAAATTTTCTGACAGTCAGAACAATTCATCAGTGCAATAGACTGCCTCGGGGAGTTTTGGGTGCTCCATCGCCGGAGGTTCTCACAAATCGACTGGACAACCATTTGACCGAGATGATATAAGGTCTCCTGCCTTGAGCAGAGGTTGGGCTAGATGCCCTCTGAGGCCCCTTTCCAGCCCTGTGACTCTATGTTCTAATTTTGGAAGCAGGTTTAAGGTGCTCTTAACGAAGTGTTTGCCAAACCTTTTCATACGGCAGCGCACCATTAAGTCCTGAAACCAACGTGGCTCGCTTTTCAGAAATGACCCTTACAAGGGCGCCAGAGGGAGAAAAAAAAAAAAGCTGGACATATTTGTCTTCCGACAAGACCCACAGAAGAGGAATAAAATGAACAGCAGCCAGTCAAAGTCAAACAGTCAAAGCCACAAAACGTTCTGGGCAGATAATCCATCTTGAGCTGTGAGTGACCTTACTGATAACAGCCATCAGCAGAGTTCGCCGCTGAGTGTGTGAGAGACGCTTCAGATCTCCAGACAAGGCTGTCAGGTCTTCAGCAACAGGATCAGGGCTTGAAACAAATTCCGTTCAGCTTGCCGATGGGAGGTGATTTTTCTTTTTCTTTTTCAGATGGATCTGGCCTTCTGGATCTCACCCGGAACAGGATCCTGTGAAGGTCCCTCCTTCCAGGATGGCAGGGTTAGTGTTGGTAGAATCCATGTTGCCCATAGACGGAAATTTTCACAAAGAGACTCTTCTGTCAAGGAAAGAAAGAAAGAAAGAAAGAAAGAAAGAAAGAAAGAAAGAAAGAAAGAAAGAAAGAAAGAAAGAAAGAAAGAAAGAAAGAAAGAAAGAAAGAAAGAAAGAAAATTAGGGATGGAGGTAGGGAAGGATGGATGGAGGGATAGAGAGAGAGAGAGAAAGAAAGAGAGAAAGTAAAAAGAAAGAGCGTGTGCGTGAGAGAGAGAGAGAGAAAGAAAAAGAAAGAGAGAGAGAAAGAGAAAGAATAAGGGAGGGAGGGAAGGATGGATGGAGGAGGGGAGAGAGAGAAAGAAAGAAAGAGAGAGAAAGAAAAAGAGAGAGAGAGAGAGAGAAAGAAAGAAAGTTGAAAGAAAGGAAGAAAGAAAACAAAGAGAGAAAGAAAGAGAAAGAATACAGGGAGGGAGAAGAGGATGGATGGATGGATGGATGGAGAGAGAGAGAGAGAGAAAGAAAGAAAGAAAGAAAGAAAGAAAGAAAGAAAGAAAGAAAGAAAGAAAGAAAGAAAGAAAGAAAGAAAGAAAATGAGGGATGGAGGGAGGGAAGGATGGAGGAAGGGAGAGAGAGAGGAAAAAAAGAAAGAGAGAGAAAAAGAAAGAGAGAGAAAGAAAAAAGAAAAAGAAAGAGAGAGAGAAAGAATAAAGGAGGGAGGGAAGGATGGATAGAGGAGGGGAGAGAAAGAAAGAAAGAGAGAGAAAGAAAGAAAGAAAAAAGAAAGAAGAAAGAAAGAAAGTTGAGAGAAAGGAAGAATGGAAAGAAATAAAGAAATGACAATAAAAGTTATCTTATCTTATCTTACGTGAGTTGGCGGAGGCCTTCTTGGATATTCATTGCGGAGTTTGGCAAACGCCTTTAAAAACTTCCTGACAGTTGAAACAATTAACCAGTGGAACAACCTGACTCCAGAAGCTGTGAATGCTCCAACACTGGAAGTTTTTAAGAAGAGACTGGACAGCCATTTCTCTGAAATGGTATAGGGTTTCCTGCCTGAGCAGGGGGTTGGACTAGATGACCTCCAAGGTCTCTTCCAACTTCTTCTTCTTCTTCTTCTTCTTCTTCTTCTTCTTCTTCTTCTTCTTCTTCTTCTTCTTCTTCTTCTTCTTCTTCTTCTTCTTCTTCTTCTTCTTCTTCTTCTTCTTCTTCTTTTTCTTCTTCTTCTTCTTCTTCATCATCATCATCATCATCATTATCATCATCATTGGTGTCAAGAACGAGCATCCACATTTTATTCAAGGACTTAACCTGATGCCCATTTCCATCCATTAACAGAGGGATAGAATCAAGATCATGTAAAGAGTTAGCATCATTCTATAATGCCTTGGTAAGGCCACACTTCAAATATTGCTTCCAGTTTTGGTCACCACAATATAAAAAAGATGTCGAGACTCTAGAAAGAGTACGGAGAAGAGCGACAAAGATGATTGGGGGACTGGAGGCTAAAACATACAGGGAACGGTTGCTGGAATTGGGTAGGTCCAGTTTAATGAAGAGAAGGTGTAGGGGTGACATGATAGCAATGTTCCAATATTTGAGGGGCTGCCACAAGGAAGAGGGAGTCAAGCTATTTTCCAAAGCACCTGAAGGCAGGACAAGATGGATTCCTTGCTGGATGGAAACTAATCAATAAATAAGGAGATATTTCCCGACAGTGAGAACAATCAACCAGTGGAACAGCTTGCCACCAGAAATGGTGGGCGCTCCATCACTGGAGATTTTTAAGAAGAGACTAGACAATCATCTGTCTGAGATGGTATAGGGTCTCCTGCTTGAGCAAGGGGCTGGACTAGAAGACCTCAAAGGTACCCTCCAGTTCTATTCTATTCTACTTGACAGTGATTTGCCTCCAGAAGTTGTGGATGCTCAAATACTGGAAGTTTTTAAGAAGGGACTGGACAGCCATTTGTCTGAAATGGTATAGGGTTTCCTGCTTGAGCAGGGGGTTGGACTAGATGACCTCCAAGGTCCCTTCCAACTCTGTAATTCTGTCGTTATAGAACCTGTGGCCAACTTCAGTGAATATAGATATGCCATATCTGAGATTGTTCATTGTTCATTATTCGAAAGAGGTTTCATTTTGAAAATGCAGTGCCCTTATTGTTTCAGCTAATTACTTTTATTTATTTATTCCTGACCAGGGAAAAAAAAATCCCCCAATATCTGCTGGATGTGGAAGAGTGTGTGTTGCTGAATTCCTCTCCCATCGTTCAAATGGGGCAGAAATCTGAGCAGGATTCAATTTGAAGCAATACTGCGCCAGCAACTGAACTGACAATTACAATTACAGGCAGTACTTTTTCCCCCCCCTTCTTACTGGATGTCCCAGGGGAGGAAAGTTACACTATAGACCACATTTCACTTTCCTATTGGTGAAAAAATGTATTGCAACTTTAGTATTTCAAGAATAGGTTTCTTAAGTAAAGGAAATAAAACATTCCTGAATTGTTATTTGGATGACTGTTAAATACAAACTATGCTAATGAGTCATGCAGAAATTTTTTTCCCCATGTTGTTGTTGTTGTTGTTAGCTGTGAAGTCGTGTCCGTCCCATCGCGACTCTATGGACAAAGTTCCTCCAGGCCTTCCTGTCCCCTAACATCTGCTGGAGTCCATTGAGGCTCACGCCTGCTGCTTCAGGGACTCCATCCAGCCACCTCATTCTCTGTCGTCCCCTTCTTCTCTCGCCCTCAACCAGCATGAGGCTCTTCTCCAGTGAGTCCTTCCTTCTCATTAGGTGTCCAAAGTACTTGAGTTTCAGCTTCAGGATCTGGCCTTCTAAAGAGCAGTCAGGGTTGATCTCCTCTAGGACTGACCGGTTTGATCGCCTTGCAGTCCAGGGGACTCGCAGGAGTCTTCTCCAGCACCATAGCTCAAAGGCTTCAAGGATTCTCTAAAAGAAGGCAAATGACCGGCTGTCTGCAAGGAGTATAAATCCTCTCATTCCCCCCACCATCCAGTCAGAGCTGAAGAAGCTTCTGGGAGGAGAAGCAAAACGTCTTCAAAGCAAAACAAGAAAGTCCAGTTGCCTCCTGAAAAAAAAGCTCCTTTGGTATTTTAAACAAACGCTTGTCCAATCTCTTCTTTAAAAAAACCCACAACCTCTGGGTTGGAGCAGCGTTGGAAGAAATTGTTGCAGTTTTTTCTAAGCCTTTACTGGCCCTTGCAGAAAAGATTTAACTATCAGGGACCTTTCCCCGAGAATCCCCCATTATATTCTCAACGCGGGAAGACGCCCGGAAGTTGAAGCTTCTCCTTCTTTCCCTTTTAAATGCCAAGTGGGAAGGCTTTCATGTTTTGCAGACCTTTGAATCAAAGCAGTGGAGGGAGCCAGCCCTTAAATCATCCTCTTTTAAAACATATACTAGAGGAAGAATAAAATCACCTACCAATACACACAAACCACTCCTAGTCATTATCCAACCCGGAGCAGCACTTCCCAAAGTCTATTATAACATCAATAGTTCCCCTTGGTGTTTTTTTTGTCCCTCTGAAGCTCAAATTCAGCCCCGACGTTGCGTGAGGTGGCATCTCTCAAAGCATCAGCCTTCCCCTTCTCCTGAAGAAGCCCTGCTTAAAAAAAAAATATGAAAAATAAAAAGGAAACCTGTTCAAACAAGCCTTGACTAAAGCCAAGACTAGAAAAGGGGTTGGTTGAAAGAATCAGCACCCCGTTTTTCAGGAGACAATCTCTTGCCTTTTTTTCAAAAGAGACCAGGAATAATGCGTTTGCAGTAAAAAAGCAGTGGCTTGTTCAGAAACGTGTCAAAAGGCGAGCTGAACAGATAGCGCTCCTTAGGATGCCTCCCCAAGGAGAGAATTTTGCAAAGATTTCAAGGATCCCAGACTTGGAATGGCTAATGAATAGGCTGGCTTGGTCACTCAACAGTGAGAAACTGGTGAAGCGAGCACAGCGGCACCTGCATTTTCTGCGTCGCATGAGAAAAGCAGATCTTCCTTCCCCTGTCCTGACCACTTTCTACAGAGGGACGATCGAGAACATCCTGTCATACAGCATCGCAGTCTGGTTTGGAAGCATCCCTGCTTCAGACAGGAAGATGGTGCAGAGAGTGGTGAGGACGGCCGAAAAGATCATTGGCAGTTCCCTTCTTCCCATCCAGGACATAGCACAGAAGCGTTGCTTGAGCTGGGTCCACAAGATTGTCTGGGACGCTACACATCCTCTTTACAACCTGTTTTCCTTGTGCCCTTCTGGAAGGAGGGGGCTCCGTGGTATCCAAAGCAGAACATCCAGATTCAGCCATAGTTTCATTCCATACAGCATTGGCTTTGTGAGCTCTCGAGTTTTCTCCTTCCGTTATATATTTAAGATGGACAGTATTTAATATTTATTTGTTATGAATTTGTAGGGGTGTGGTTCTATACATATGTGTATATAGTATGGTTAGGTGTGTGTCATGTATGTGTTCCACTTTGAGAGCGGGCAACTAAATTTCATTTTTTTGATGGGTGCTGTTGTGCCCACAGTAAAAAAAAAAGACAATAGAAGTTATCTTATCTTATCTTACATGAGCTGGCGGAGGCCTTCTTGGATATTCATTGCCAAGTTTGGCAAACGCCTTTAAAAAGCGCCAACTCTTTTACCCCAGAAAGCTCAATGCACAAGATGCAAAGCATGGGAAGTCCTTTTGCACATCCTTGTCACATTCAGGCAACTCTCGTGGGCTTGTCTCCACTTGTTGCCTTGGCAGTGGAGAGCTTTGGTTGCTACAAATACAGAGTTCGAATCGGCTGAACGGAAGGATCAGCAAGGAATCACATTGATCCCGGTTCCTTCTGAATTTGCAGATGACACCAAACTGTCAGGAGTAGGCAACACCCCAGAAGACAAACTCAGGATCCAAAAAGATCTGGACCAACTTGAACAGTGGGCCCTATCCAACAAAGTGAGTTTCAGTGTGGAGAAAAGCAAAGTCTTATGCTTAGTCTGGAAAAACCAAAGGAACAGGTACAGATTGGGCGAGACCTGCCTCAAAAACAGCAACGGTGAGAGGGACCTTGGAGTCCGAGTGGATGATTGCTTGAGCCAGCCGTGTGCAGCAGCAACCAAAAAAGCTAATACAGTCCTGGGTTGTATAAACAGAGGCATAGAATCGAGATCATATGAAGTATTAGTATCACTTTATCAAACCCTAGTGAGGCCACACCTGGAATACTGCAGCCAATTTTGGTCACCATACTACAAAAAAGATGTTGAGAGTTTGGAAAAACTTCAGAGAAGAGCAACTAAGATGATCCAAGGCCTGGAGACTAAAATATATGAAGAACTGCTGCAGGATTTGGGTTTGACTAGTCTAAAGAAATGAAGAAATAAAGATAGCAGTGTTCCAATATCTGAGGGGCTGCCACAAGGCAGAGGGGGCCAGGTTGTTCACCAAAGCACCAGAAGGCAGGATGACAAACAATGGTTGGAAACTGATCAAGGAGAGAAGCAACCATGAACTAAGGAGAAACTTCCTGACAATGAGGACAATCAACCAGTGGAACAGCTTGCCACCAGAAATCGTGGGTGCTCCATCCCTGGAGATTTTTAAGAAGAGACTGGACAGTCACTTGTCTGAAATGGTATAGGTTCTCCTGCTTGAGCAGGGGGCTGGACTAGAAGACCTCCAAGGTCCCTTCCAGCTCTATTCTATTCAATGGGAACTATTGAGAAGTTCTGGATAGTGGGTGAAGTTGCCTTTTTCATTGATGTTACTCACGAATGAAGGCAAATATAGGTGTCATAGGATAACGTTGCAGGATCCAATCTGGGTTAGTCACCGGAACCAGAGATTTAATTTTCCAATCTTTTGGACTCGTGCTGGAGCCAATCCTCACAGAACCTCTCTCTAGCAGTGTGTGCTTTGAGCTAGTCTATGTGAAGTATTTATGTAGTGCCTGATGGTGTGTGGCTTTTTAGTTGTCAATTGAGGTGTTGTTGGCCAACTACTAAGTCATTGGCTGTTGTTTCCTTCTGCTGCCAAGCCCTCAGCTCCCAAGAACCTGATAAGCTGGTGGTAAATCAGCCCTCCTGTTGACTGACCAGGGGCCCGTTTCCCAGGCTTCAGTCAATGCTCTGGCTATTTTTGTACCTGCTAGGCCAACAATTATAGTAGCTGCAAAATTGATTGCATGTCCTTGATACTGCTGTGCTAGTGCAAGTGGGGGGAGTGTGCGCTCACAGCAATGCTAGAGCCTGCACAATGCTCGCAGCATCACTAGCGCCGGCACGGCGCCATGAGACTAGCATGAGTGGGGGGTGCGAGCGTGCACACACGCATGCACTAGTCAGCAACTCAAGCGGTCAACAGCCCACGGCCCGGTAGTGGGCCACGGCCCACAGGTTGGAGACCCTTTTTTTGTCACTTTTTAACTTTCTATTAGAGAGACACCTAAATGGGAGCAGGTCCTGGGTAGGTCTGCTGAAATGCCCTATCTCGCTATAGCCAGTTTGATGTAATGATTAAGGCACCAGGCATGAAAGCAGGAAACTACCTTGGACTGGGTGACTTTGGGCCAATCATCAGGAAACTGTGAGTTCTAGTCCGGCCTTAGGCATGAAAGCTGACTGGGTGACTTGAGGCCAATCACTAGGATACTGTGAGTCCTAGTCCCACCTTAGATAGGAAAGCTGGCTGGATGACTTTAGGACAATCACTAGGAGACCATGACTTCTAGTCCCACCTTAGATATGAAAGCTGACTGGGTATTTTTGTACCTGCTAGGCCAACAATCTTAGTAACTGCAAAATTGCTTGCTTGTCCTTGTTCACTGCAGTGTGAGGCTACCAATGAGTTCTGGTCTCCTTGTGTTCTTGCAATCTTGGTGGTTAAGCTTCCTCCCCATCACAGTTGTAAATGCGAAAAATGGTCATAAGTCATTTTATATTCAGTGCCGTTGTAACTTTGAACGGACACTAAATGAAGTGTTGTAAGTTGAGAACTACCTGTACTTACACTGGAGGGCTCTAAAATATTATTTGAATGATGGAATATCATTCTTTCCTTCTGTCCCCGGTAACAAAGTAGTGGCATTCACATAGACAGCATATTTGATACAATGATTGCATTGACCTATTTTCTTTGTTTCCATAATGTATTGAATTGTAAAGTAACTGTACTTTACAGTTACACTACACCTACTAAGCTGTAATCTGCTTACTAAGCTTAAGACGAATCAATATGGCTAAGCAAAGATTTGATTTGGAGATTCAGTTTAAACCTTTTGTTTTTTTTTTAAATTTGGCTCTCCAAATCAATCTGACTTTCCAAATTACAATTGGGTGTCTCCGATTCAGCTTTGAATGGGGGAGGGGGGGTCTGTAAAAAAAATATTTTATTTTTGTCTCTATTTGGACAGTCCAATGGAAGAAAATGATTGCTAGCTTGGAATGGAAGTATTCCATGCAGCTAAGTTGCTTTTTTTTTTTTTTTGCATCTGTTTGAAACGTTGAGTTGGAATGAATCAATAAAGCAAATCAAATCAAGAGAGTCAGTTCAATGTTAGCCCATTGGGCAGATTTAACTGTGAGGTCTTCCTTGACTCAATGGAACAAGTTGCGTCAAGACAACCATCAGTCAGGGTGTCCATTGGGGGAGATAAGTCAACAACTATTACAAAAGCCACAACTGACATCTTGCCTTTTATGATCTCTGCCCAAGCAGCAGGCATTATTGAGAATAAATTATGGCTGAATGCATTCTTAGGCAGGACCAACCCATATCTGGGCCCAGTACTCTTCAACATCCTCATCAACGATTTGGATGAGGGGATAGATGGGGAACTCATCAAATTCGCAGACGACACCAAGCTGGCAGGCATAGCCAACACTCCAGAACTTACAGGCTTAAGATACAGGAGGATCTGGACAGACTTGAACACTGGGTGCTATCTAACAAAATGAAATTCAATGGTGAAAAAAATAAGCTTCTACATTTAGGCAGGAAAAACCAAATGCACAGGTACAGTATAGGTAGTACCTTGCTCAATAGTAGTAACTGTGAGAGGGATCTTGAAGTCCTAGTGACAATCACTTAAATGTGAGCCAGCCATGTGCTTCAACTGCCAAAAAACCCAACACAGTGCTAGGCTGCATTAACACAGGGATAGAATCCAGATCACATGAAGCATTAATATCACTTTACAATGCCTTGGTAAGGCCACACTTGGAATACGGCATCCAGTTTTGGTCACCAAAATGTAAAAAAAGATGTCGAGACTCTAGAAAGAGTGCAGAGAAGAACAAAAAAGATGATCAGGGGACTGGAGGCTAAAACATATAAGGAACGGTTGCTGGAATTGGGTATGTCCTGTTTAATGAAGAGAAGGATGGGTGGGGACAGGATAACAGTCTTCCAATCTCTCAGGGGCTGCCACAAAGAAGAGGGAGTCAAGCTATCCTCCAAAGCACTTGAGCGCAGGACAAGAAGCAACGGATGGAAGCTAATCAAGGAGAGACGCAACCTAGAACTAAGGAGAAACTTCCTGACATGAGAACAATTAAGCAGTGGAACAACCTGCCTCCAGAAGCTGTCAATGCTCCAACACTGGAAGTTTTTAAGAAGAGACTGGACAGTCATTTGTCTGAAATGGTATAGGGTTTCCTGCTTCTACTGATTAATTGTTCTAACTGTCAGGAAGTTTCTTCTTAGTTCTAGGTTGCTTCTCTCTTTGGTTAGTTTCCATCCATTGCTTCTTGTCCTACCTTCAGGTGCTTTGGAGAATAGCTTGACTCCCTCTTCTTTGGGGCAACCCCTGAGATACTGGAAGACTGCTGTTGTGTCCCCCGTTGTCCTTCTCTTCATTAAACTAGATGTACCCAATTCCAGCAAACGTTCCTCATATGTTTTAGCCTCCAGTCCCCTGATCCTCTTTGTTGCTCTTCTCTGCACTCTTTCTAGAGTTTCAACATCTTTTTTACATTGTGGTGATGCAGTACTCCAAGTGTGGCCTTTCCAAGGCATTGTAAAGTGGAATTAACATTTCATGTGATCTTGATTCACTCTATGTATAAAGGGGGAAAGCCTCTTGTTGAAATATATTTATCAGTATTCAACTGGGGGGAATAATCTACAAACATGTGTTTTTTTAAAATGCGCATTTTAATGTCTTTGCCTTTTTTTGCATTTTTTGTTCCTTTTGGATTTTTTATATTTATGAATAAAAAGAAAAATAAAGAAAAAAAGAAAAATCAAAGATGTGATTCCTTCTACTTGAATTCTTAATTGGCCCATCTCCAGGAAAAGAAATATTATATTGTGATAGCAGTCCAAATGATTTCCCTATAGACATTCCAGGCCAGTTCTGTTTATTTTGGTTTAAAGATTTTCTCCAGATTTCATAAATAATTTTTTTTTATTCCTTAAGAACTTAGGGATATCCTATTTCTGGAAGTTAGAATTACTTTTGAAACATTTCCCAAAGCAGAATGGAAAAGAAAGCTGGAGTTTCTATCTCACATTAAACATCCATAGAAATAGTCTAATTTCTGTATATCTATAGGATATTGCTAAGCTTTGCCAAAAACTATATTTTTGGTACATTTGAAAAAAAAAAAAGCCAAAACCCCAAAAATGCATTTTTATGATGGCTTGAAGATGTACAACATATATCATTCCTTCAGTGTTTACAATTTGGATTCCATTTCTACAAATATACAAATTTACCAAATGAATTTGGAGTAAAACTATTTGATTAGGCTGCACATCAGAGGAAATTCAACCATAACTACCAAATAAGATACGACCACACCAACTAGGGATGCTTCTAAAAAAGAGAATTATACAGTAACAGAGTAACAGAGTTGGAAGGTACATCGGAGGTCATCTAGACCAACCCCCTGCTCAGGCAGGAAACCCTATACCATTTCAGACAAGTGTCTCTCCAATCTCTTCTTAAAAACCTCCAGTGGTGGAGCATCCACAACTTCTGGAGGCAGGTTGTTCCACTGGTTAATTATTTTAACTGTCAGGAAAGTTCTAGGTTAGTTCTTTCCTTGATTAGTTTCCATCCATTGCTTCTTGTCCTGCCCTCAGGTGCTTTGGGGAATAGTTTGACTCCCTCTTCTTTGGGGCAACCCCTGAGAGATTGAAAGACTGTTATCCTGTCACCCCTAATTCCTTCTTTTCATTAAAGTAGACATACCCGAATCCTGCAACTATTATGTTTTAGCCTCCATGCCCTTAATCATCTTAGTTGCTCTTCTCTGCACTTTTTCCTAAACTCTCAACATCATCACCGGCTTCAGCAGAGAGGCAGGGAAATCAAAAGCATGTAGACTCACGTAGAGTGACTGATCGAATGAGATGGAATCCTGATATAAATATGTAGTGTGGGGAGAATCCAGAGAAAGAAATATTTTGGGAAATATTAAATAGGCAGAATATTATATTTCCTCAAAGGATCTTAAAAAGGCAGAAAAGCATGCCCAGTTTTTCTTTTTTTTTTTTATTAAAGAGTTTTACAAAAACAAAATTTTACAATATATCCCCAAATCCCTCCCACCCCAAACCCACCCACTTCCCCCCCCCCCCCCACTTCCCAGAGCTAAATACAGGATTATAGTTACAATAATCATATTCTAAATAACAATTATGCATAATATACAATTAACCAAATTCATAATGTGCTTTAACTCCCTTTAACATAACTACGAACAACGTACCAATAACAATATCCCACTAAAATCTACTCATAAGCTAAATGGTACTTTTTGGTCCCATATTTGTTTTGAATATAATTTATCCATCTCCTCCAAACTGAAATATATCTTTCCTGTGAATGATCCTTCAGATAAGCAGAAATCTTAGACATTTCTGCAAGATTCGAAACTTTAAACACCCATTCTTCTACAGTGGGCAAACTATCCTTCTTCCAATATTGTCCCACCAGTAACCGTGCTGCCGTTATCATGTTCAGCATCAAGTTAGTTTCTTTAACATCACAATCTACAACAATGCCCAATAGAAACAATTGCGGGGAAAACTTTATCTTTCTCTTAAAAATCTTTTGAATGTTCCACCAAATTTTAATCCAAAAAGCTTTTATATTTCTACAAGTCCACCACATGTGAAAATAGGTAGCTTCTAAACTACCACACCTCCAACATTTAGACTGTAAATTAGGATACATGTTGGACAACTTCTTGGGATCCAGATGCCATCTATAGAACATTTTATAAAAATTTTCTCTTAGATTTTGAGCCTGGGTAAATTTAACATTTCTGACCCAAATTATCTCCCAGGTGTCCAGCGAAATTGGTTCCTGAATATTTTGTGCCCACTTTATCATGCAGTCTTTAACCAGTTCCGTTTCCGAATCCAATTCAATTAAAGCATTATATATCCTTTTTATATGTGCACAATTTGAATCTCTAATTTGCTTTACTAAATTTTGATCTGTAGTTATGATGCCAACCTTTTGATCTGACTTCCACCTAGCTTTCAATTGGGTATATTGAAACCAAGAGTAACTTATGTTTTCTTGTCTTAACTCCTCTAATGGTTTAAGTTGCCAATCATTCCCTTGCAATCTAAGTAATTCCTTATAAGAAACCATATCCATACTCACTCCCATAGATACGCCCTCTATCGTGTGTCCAGGAATTCCCCAAATCGGTATTTTATAATTTAACTTATAATAATACTTTTTCCAGACACGCAATAAAGCACTTCTAAGAATATGGGATTTAAAAGCCCTGTCTACCTTCTTATCATAAAGCAAGTATGCATGCCATCCATATACCAAATCCCATCCCTCAAGATGAAGTATTCTCTTGTTAGTTAGATTAAGCCAATCACTAACCCAGGTCAAGGCAACCGCATCATAATACAATTTCAAATTCGGTGCTTTGAGTCCCCCTCTTTCCCTGGCATCTTGTAAAATCTTGAATTTAACTCTTGGTTTTTTCCCCACCCAGATAAATTCGTTAATACCCTTCTGCCATTGATCAAGGTTGGCATCCTTTTTCAATATAGGTATCATCTGAAACAGAAAGAGAAACTTTGGTAGAACATTCATTTTAACAACTGCAATTCTTCCCAGTAACGATAATTGTAATTTTTTCCAATTATTTAAGTCCCTTTGTACCTTCAACCATAGTGTTTCATAATTATTCTTATACAATTTTACATTTGAGGCTGCAATATATAGTCCTAGATATTTAACCTTCTTCACTATTTCGAAACCTGTTAATTTAGATAACATATCCCTTTCACTCATAGATAAATTCTTAGATAGTATCTTAGTCTTATTACTATTCACCTTGAACCCAGAAACCTTACCATACTGAGTTATAATTTCCATCAAGTCTATAACTGACTGTAACGGTTGGGATACTGTCACAACCAAGTCATCAGCAAAAGCTCTCAATCTATAATCATTCTGTTTTATTTTAATTCCATTTATCAAAGAGGACTCTCGAATTTTAATTAGTAAAAACTCTAATGTTAAAACAAACAATAATGGTGATAGGGGGCAACCCTGTCTTGTACCTTTTTCAATTTTAAAAGTCTCTGTTAATCCCCCATTAACTATAATTTGTGCAGTTTGTTGTTGATATATAGCTTTAATAGCATGTAGAAAACCTTCTCCAAAATTCATCTCCTCAACAACTCTTAATAAAAATTGCCAATTCAATTGGTCAAAGGCTTTCTCTGCATCCAAAAATATCAATGCTGCAGAGACTTGGTTGTTCTTATCCAAATATTCAAGCAAGTTAACAATTTGTCTTACATTATATTTCATATACGTCCCAGATATAAATCCCGATTGATCACTATGAATCATTTGTTTCAAAACTTGCATTAATCTATTAGTCAGTACTTTAGCAAAAATCTTATAATCTGTATTTAAAAGCGATATAGGTCTATAATTTTTAGGTTGAGTAAGATCTTGATCCTCCTTTGGGATCAACGATACAAAAGCTGTCCTCCATGATGGAGGAACTGCGCCTCCAGTCTGAATTTCATTAAACAAAATCTTTAAGGGTTCAATCGTTTCAGGCACGTTTTTCTTAATAGTCTCCCTCCTCCAAGCAGAAACCAGCTCTGTAGACATGCAGATGTGATAATCCATTCAGGAAGGTTGGAGCCTTCCAGCTAGAAACTGAAGAAATTAGGAAGACAAAGACCCCTAAAATCTACATACCCCACCCAAACTCTAAGACAGGACATAATAGGATTAACCCACCACCATCAGAATACCAAAAGGGCACACTCAGACTCAGGCCAAAGTGCATGACACAGGAAATACAAAGCCTCAAACAGGAACAGGAAACAACCTCAAGAGCCCAAGGAGGTATAAAAACCCACTACTCTGCTCCATGTGGTCACTTTTTTTTCCAGAGTCACATTTCTGTCTGGCTCTCCTCTTCGATCAACTACAACCTTCTTTCTAAAGCAGTCTCCATGTTGTTTATTCCCGGCTTGGACTAGACCCCGATGAAGATTTTTCTTTCAACAGTAGGAAGCTATTCAGTCAAGCTAGGGCAAAGCTAGAAATCTGGTAGAATTTCCTGACAGTGAGAACAATTAGCCAGTGGAACAGCTTGCCTCCAGAAACTGTGGGTGCTTTGTCACTGGAGGTTTTTCAGAAGAGACTGGAGCGCCATTTCTCTGAAATGGTTTTGGTTCTCCTGCTTAAGCAGGGGGTTGGACTAGAAGACCTCCAAAGTCCCTTCCAACTCTGTCCTTCGGTTAAATCACAGTGAGAAAGTCTGTGCTGGTGAAGAGATGACACAACGCATTTGCAGCCAGTTCTGCTGAAAGCTGTACAGCATTCCCCCCCTTCCTTTTCTTTTCATCTCTTGAAGAACAGCTGCATGTTTACATTCTTAGCATTCCTCTCCTGCCCTCAGATTAATTCCCTTCTGCTGGGTTGATGTTCTCCTGCTGCTAACAAAAGCCTTGACAACAATGTAAGAGGAAAGACAAGAGGAATTGACTGGAATTGTGGTAGGTTAGAGAAAGGGGATGAAAATAGCAAAGAGATATTTCACAGTAACGGTGTATTTCAGCGAAGAAGCAGGGAAAGCAGAAGAGCAGATCCTAAACTGCTAAGCGTGCAGGAGAGGAAAGAGGAGGGGAGGGGAGAGGGGAGGGGACAGGAGAGAGGGGAGAGGGGAGGGAGCGAAGGGAAAGAGGAAGGCCAAATGAAACATCTGCCAGAAAACAACCTAGTTCAGAAAGCACCCACAACCCATACTGGTTGAGGAATCCTGTGAGTTGAAGTCCACATCTCTTAAATAGGGTGGAGTGGAATAGAATGGAACAGAATGGAATGGGAGGAGTGGAGCGGGAGAGAAAGAAGAGAAGAGAACAAGAGAAGAGAAGAGAAGAGAAGAGAGAAAAAATGAAATGGAATGGAATAGAATGGAATGGAAGGAGTGGAGCGGGAGAGAAAGAAGAGAAGAGAGGAGAAGAGAAGAAGAGAAGAGACAACAGAGAAGAGAAGAGAAGAGAAGAGAAGAGAAGAGAAGAGAAGAGAAGAGAAGAGAAGAGAAGAGAAGAGAGAAAAAATGGTATGGAATGGAATAGAGTGGAATGGAAGGAGTGGAGCGGGAGAGAAAGAAGAGAAGAGAAGAGAAGAGACAACAGAGAAAAGAAGAGAAGAGAAGAGAAGAGAAGAGAAGAGAAGAGAAGAGAGAAAAAATGGAATGGAATGGAATAGAATGGAATGGGAGGAGTGGAGCGGGAGAGAAAGAAGAGAAGAGAGGAGAAGAGAAGAAGAGAAGAGACAACAGAGAAGAGAAGAGAAGAGAAGAGAAGAGAAGAGAAGAGAAGAGAAGAGAGAAAAAATGGAATGGAATGGAATAGAATGGAATGGGAGGAGTGGAGCGGGAGAGAAAGAAGAGAAGAGAAGAGAAGAGACAACAGAGAAGAGAAGAGAAGAGAAGAGAAGAGAAGAGAAGAGAAGAGAAGAGAAGAGAAGAGAGAAAAAATGGAATGGAATGGAATAGAATGGAATGGAAGGAGTGGAGCGGGAGAGAAAGAAGAGAAGAGAGGAGAAGAGAAGAAGAGAAGAGAAGAGACAACAGAGAAGAGAAGAGAAGAGAAGAGAAGAGAGAAAAAATGGAATGGAATGGAATAGAATGGAATGGAAGGAGTGGAGCGGGAGAGAAAGAAGAGAAGAGAAGAGAAGAGAAGAGAAGAGAAGAGAAGAGAAGAGAAGAGAAGAGAAGAGAGAAAAAATGAAATGGAATGGAATAGAATGGAATGGAAGGAGTGGAGCGGGAGAGAAAGAAGAGAAGAGAGGAGAAGAGAAGAAGAGAAGAGACAACAGAGAAGAGAAGAGAAGAGAAGAGAAGAGAAGAGAAGAGAAGAGAAGAGAAGAGAGAAAAAATGGAATGGAATGGAATAGAATGGAATGGAAGGAGTGGAGCGGGGGAGAAAGAAGAGAAGAGAAGAGAAGAGAAGAGAAGAGAAGAGAAGAGAAGAGAAGAGAAGAGAAGAGAAGAGAAGAGAAGAGAGAAAAATGGAATGGAATGGAATAGAATGGAATGGAAGGAGTGGAGCGGGAGAGAAAGAAGAGAAGAGAAGAGAAGAGAAGAGAAGAGAAGAGAAGAGAAGAGAAGAGAAGAGAAGAGAAGAGAAGAGAAGAGAAGAGAAGAGGCAGGAGAGGAGAGGAGAGAAGAGAAGAGAGGTGGGGAGGGGAAGGGGGAGAGGAGAGGAGAGGAGAAGATGCGAGAACTTTAATGTTATATATGTTGACAGTAGAAGAAGGGAAGGGAAGTAAAGGAGGAGATGAGAGCAGAGTACAGGAGAGCAGAGGAGAGCTTTGAGATATCAATTACGTGCAAACTAAGTATGCACAGACACTGTGATACCACTGCAAAAATGATAAACGACATCTAGAGTTGCACCAATCAAATTACACTTTCGAAGTCATGGGAGGTCTGCATTGATGAGACCTGATTTTAAATATGTTTGGATTTCTGGGCAAGACGTATTACAAAAGATTCAAACAAGCTGGAAAAACGTTCCAAGAACATTGAGAAATATCAAGTACTGGAAAGCAAATCTAATGAAGTCAGATGTCCTAGGACCTAGAGATACTTCTTTTTTTTTCTTTTTCTTTCTGGGTGTTTACAAGAGAAGACTAAACATTTTCTGTCTGGATGAATGGATCAGCAGAAGGATGGACCCCGTGGTCACAGATGTCTGCCTGCAATGCTGGTATGTAAGCAATGCAACTCTGCAAATGACCCAAACACGAACATGGAATTGGTAAATACGTTGAAATTTGCGGTATGTATGTAACATCAAGTAGCAGTTAAAAGGCAGGATGAAAACTCCTTAACTGCACAACACATGGACAGACTTCCCCACAGTTGCCCCAAAGAAGAGGAGGTCAAGCTATTCTCCAAAGCACCTGAAGGCAGGATAAGAAGCAACAGATGGAAACTAATCAAGGAGAGAAGCAACCTTGGAATTAAGAAGAAATGTCCTGACAGTTAGAACAATTCATCAGTGGAACAACCTGAAACAACAGGTTTTTAAGAAGAGACTGGACAGCCGTTTGTCTGAAATGGTATAGGGTTTCCTGCCTGAGCAGGGGGTTGGACTAGATGACCTCCAAGGTCCCTTCCAACTCTGTTATGCTCTTATTCTGAAAGATGGGGGCCTGTCTCACCTCTGGGGGGAGAAAACTCCATAGGGCAGGGGCAAAAGCAGAGAAGACTCTCTTCCTTCCATATTATCTTTATATGTTATAAACGTATGAAAAACAATTGGCAGGAATTGGGTATGTCTAGTTTAATGAAAAGAAGGACTGGGGGGGGTGTGTGTCACATGACAACAGTCTTCCAATATCTCAGGGGCTGCCCCAAAGAAGAGGGAGTCAAGCTATTCTCCAAAGCACCCAAAGGCAGGACAAGAAGCAACGGATGGAAATTAATCAAGGAGAGAAGCAACCTGGAACTAAGTAGAAACTTCCTGACAGTCAGAACAGTTAACCAGTGGAACAACCTGCCTCCAGAAGTTGTGGAGGCAGGTGGAGGTTTTTAAGAAGAGACTGGACAGCCATTTGTCTGAAATGGTATAGGGTTTCCTGCCTGAGTAGGGGGTTGGACTAGAAGACCTCCAAGGTTCCTTCCAATTCTTCTCTTCTCTTCTCTTCTCTTCTCTTCTCTTCTCTTCTCTTCTCTTCTCTTCTCTTCTCTTCTCTTCTCTTCTCTTCTCTTCTCTTCTCTTCCGCTCCGCTCCGCTCCGCTCCGTTCCGTTCCGTTCCGTTCCGTTCCATATTTTCTATTCTATTCTATTCTATTCTATTCTATTCTATTCTATTCTATTCTATTCTATTCTATTCTATTCTATTCTATTCTATTCTATTCTATTCTATTCTATTCTATTCTATTCTATTTTCCAATATCTATTCTATTCTATTCTATTCTATTCTGTTCTGTTCTGTTCTGTTCTGTTCTGTTCCGTTCCGTTCCGTTCCGTTCCATTCCATATATTCTCTCTTCTCTTCTCTTCTCTTCTCTTCTCTTCTCTTCTCTTCTCTTCTCTTCTCTTCTCTTCTCTTCTCTTCTCTTCCGCTCCGTTCCATTCCATATTTTCTATTCTATTCTATTCTATTCTATTCTATTCTATTCTATTCTATTCTATTCTATTCTATTCTATTCTATTCTATTCTATTCTATTCTATTCTATTCTATTCTATTCTATTCTATTCCAATATTCTCTTCTCTTCTCTTCTCTTCTCTTCTCTTCTCTTCTCTTCTCTTCTCTTCTCTTCTCTTCTCTTCTCTTCTCTTCTCTTCTCCTCCGTTCCGTTCCGTTCCATATTTTCTATTCTATTCTATTCTATTCTATTCTATTCTATTCTATTCTATTCTATTCTATTCTATTCTATTCTATTCTATTCTATTCTATTCTATTCTATTCTATTCTATTCCTATTCCTATTCTATTCATTTTTTCAGCTGGAAAACTCTGAGCGACCTAGACCAAGCTAAATCCAAAAAATGCTAGAGAATTCCTGGAAGTCTGACAGCCATATAAACCAGCCATCAGCAGACACATAGAGATAAATAACATGTACCTGCCATTCAAAGGGATAATTTAAAAGGCAAAAAGGAAGCGAGCAAAAAAGCCAAGCCCAATTCAGCAGCAACCAACGCCCAGTTAAGAGGAGATTACGACGGTATTTCTCCCTTCAGTCGTGTCTGACTGTTGGTGACCCTGTGGGCCAGGTCTCTCCACCTCTTCCGATCTTGCAGCAACTTCTTTTGAGTTTTTCTACGCTCTGACTGGTGTCAGCTTGGATGGCGTCCATGTTCTTTGGTGGCCTGGTTTCCTTTCACCATTAAAAGTAGAGATCAGCGCTGAAATTGATACGAGACTAGCAATCAACACTCCAATCACTCCAACTACAAACTCAGGAAAACAAACAAACAACAGCCTATCGAAGGAACAACCAAGGACACTTCCATCAATACTTACAAAGGGTAAGCAGCTTGTGTCTAAACAGAGAGCAAAACCCCATGATGGTCACTGATGTTGTTACCTACTTGGATGAAATGTCTGCCCCCCAAAAAATAAAAAAAATAAACCACAACCAAGCTCAAAGAGCACCAAGGACTCCACAGTCCTCCTTCTCTTCCTCTTCTTCCTCTTCCTCCTCCTCCTCCTCTTCCTCCTTCTCCTCCTCCTCACTACAAACCCCACTCCCTTCTAGTGCTGATGATGTTTATTTATTTATTTATTTATTTATTTATTTATTTATTTATTTATTTATTTATTTATTTATTTATTTATTTATTTGATTTATATACCGCCCTTCTCCTGAAGGACTCAGGGCGGTGTACAGGGCAATAAAAATAAGAATACAGGATACAAGATTTAAAGTTAAATGATTGTGCCCAATGTAGTAAGTTAGTTAAAAACAATGTTAAAACCCCAAACCCATCAGACCAGGCCGGCTTGTTCGAATAGATAAGTTTTTAGATCACGCCGGAAGGAGCGAAGGTCGGCGGCCATCCGTAGTTCAGCCGGTAAGCGGTTCCAAAGGACTGGTGCGCCCACCGAGAATGCTCTCCCCCTGGGGGTCACCAGCCGACATTCTCTGACCGGTGGTACCCTGAGGAGGCCCTAGTTGGGTCATGAAACACCTGCAAGAAAACGACCAAGCTCAAAAAAAAACCACCCAGGACCTCACCACCACGGTTTTGCACCAACTGGGCAATGCTGCAACGATGATGTACAGGGTGGCCTCCACATCTCCTTCAGGATGTCCAGTCAACAGCTTCATTGGCTCCTCCCAAGTCTGGTTCTATGTAACTGATCCTCACTGGAAGAAGGAGGAACTGCCGACTATAGAAGAGTGGACTTTGAAAGTTTCTAACTTGGTGGAAATGGCAAAGATTTCGGCATATTTGAAAGACCAATCGCAGCAGAGATACATTGTGGAATGGAGAAGGTGGATCGAATATATTCAGAATAAATATGGGACTAAAAAGTTTCATTTAGCATTTGAATAAGTAGTGGTTTTATATGATGTATCATTAGTTATTTGTTATTTGTTAGCAATATGATGATTATGGAGAGTTAAAGTGCGACAGAATTTAATGTTTTATTTTTGGGTTGTTAGCATATTTTAGCTGATGTTTGTAATACTATACCCTGTACTCAGCTCTGGGAAGTCGGGGAGGGGGGAGGGGTGGGTAGGGGTGGGTTAGGGAGAGGGGAGGGAGAGGAGGGTTTTTTTCTTTTTTCGCTTCTTTTTTTTAATCTTAAAAATGTATTTTAAAACTTTTCAATTAAAAAAAAACAAAACAGCTTCATTGGCTCCTCCCAAGTCTGGTTCTATGTAACTGATCCTCACTGGCTATAAGGTTGATTAACGGGCTGCTGCTTTGCAATGCTATAGCAGAACTGCTCAGAGCTTGGCTTCAAAGAAGGGAAAAAAAAGTTGTTGACCCTAACTTACTGTTCTTCTTCCTATTGTGGCCAAAGATAAGAAACTGGCAAGCTTCCCAGTGGGACAATCACACTCCCCTTCCTCTCTCCCCCAGCCGAGGCCGCTTTTGAGAAGCCACCTCTGATCCTAGAGGTAAGATGCAGTAGGATCAATCTATTAGTGGTGGATGGCTCTCTGGAAGTCCGTTGTGGCAGAAGTCATTTGTTGCCTGGAAGGATGCCTAAGCCGCTTGTCTCCACAACACACACAGTGCACACTGGTAAATAAACCCAGCTATTACACAATATACAAGCAGGAGCAGATGGTAGAAAGAAGCCTCTAATGAGATAGCCAGGAATCCAGCTGCTGGAATAGAATCATCTCTCTCTCTCTCTCTCTCTCTCTCTCTCTCTCTCTCTCTCTCTCTCTCTCTCTCTCCCACTTTCTCTCTTTCTCTTCCTCACATTCTCTCTCACTCACTTGCTTTCTCTCTTGCACTCACTTTCTCTCTCTCTCTTACTTTCACTCTCACTTTCTCTCACTCACTCATTTAATCTCTCTCTCCCTCACTTTCTCTCTCTCTCTCTCCCACTTTCTCTTCTCTCCCTCACATTCTCTCTCGCTCACTTGCTTTCTCTCGCACTCACTTTCTCTCTCTCTCTCTTACTTTCTCTCACTCACTCACTTTCTCTCTCTCCCCCTCATTTTCTCTCTCACTTTCTCTCTCACACTCACTCACTTTCCCTCTCTCTCTCTCTCATTCACTTTCTCTCTCACACTCTCTATCTCACTCACTTATTCTCTCTCTCTCTCTCCATCTTTCTTTCCTCCCTTCTCTCTCTCATTCTCACTCACTTATTCTCTCTCTCTCTCCATCTTTCTTTCCTCCCTTCTCTCTCTCATTCTCACTCACTTATTCTCTCTCTCTCTTTCTCTCCATCTTTCTTTCCTCCCTTCTCTCTCTCATTCTCACTCACTTATTCTCTCTCTCTCTGTGTGTATGGAAGCATGAGTAGACATGCTTACAATAGTGTTATTAAACTAACTCAGAGAAGGCAAAACTCTCTCTCTCTCTCTCTCTCTCTCTCTCTCACACACACACACACACACACACAAAGACGGACAAGTTCTTTATTGCAGGACATTTTCATTTTGTAGGACATTTTCATTTTGGCAGGCAACTTCCTTGGAGAAGAAAGGCTACGGGAGGATTCACTTATGTTGGGCACAGTTGGGATTCCCATATGGTAAATATCCTTACAACTTTTTGAAGGGACCCAGAGGCCTGGAAATGGCATTTGCATAAATCAGGTCCTTTAATGGGAGAGAAAAGATGATAGCAGTGAGATGGGGATGAAGGGGGGAAATGCTAAGGACCGTCCCTTCCCTTCCCTTTACTCCTCTCCCTCCTGGAGTTCTCCTTCCTTCCTTCCTTCCTTCCTTCCTTCCTTCCTTCCTTCCTTCCTTCCTTCCTTCCTCCCTCCCTCCCTCCCTCCCTCCCTCCCTCCCTCCGTCCCTTGCTTCCTCCCTCCCTCCCTCCCTCCTTTGGTCTTCCTTCCTCGCTTCCTCCCTCCCTCCTTTGGTCTTCCTTCCTTCCTTCCTTCCTTCCTTCCTTCCTTCCTTCCTTCCTTCCTTCCTTCCTTCCTTCCTTCCTTCCTTCCTTCCTTCCTCCCTCCCTCCCTCCCTCCCTCCCTCCCTCCCTCCTCCCTCCTTTGGTCTTCCTTCCTTCCTTCCTTCCTTCCTTCCTTCCTTCCTTCCTTCCTTCCTTCCTTCCTTCCTTCCTTCCTTCCTTCCTCCTCCCTCGCTCCCTCCTTTGGTCTTCCTTCCTTCCTTCCTTCCTTCCTTCCTTCCTTCCTTCCTTCCTTCCTTCCTTCCTTCCTTCCTTCCTCCCTCCCTCCCTCCCTCCCTCCCTCCCTCCCTCCCTCCTTTGGTCTTCCTTCCTTCCTTCCTTCCTCCCTCCCTCCCTCCCTCCTTCCTCCTTTGGTCTTCCTTCCTTCCTTCCTTCCTCCCTCCCTCCCTCCCTCCCTCCCTCCCTCCTTTGGTCTTCCTTCCTTCCTTCCTTCCTTCCTTCCTTCCTTCCTTCCTTCCTTCCTTCCTTCCTTCCTTCCTTCCTTCCTTCCTTCTTTCCTTCCTTCCTTCCTCCCTCACTCCCTCACTCCTTTGGCCTTCCTTCTTCCTTCCCTCTCTCCTTCCCTTCCTCCCTCCCTCCCAGATTCTGACCTTCTTCCTTGCCACTAACATACCACCCTGCATGTGTCATTGGGTCGGCCCGATAGTGGAAGAGACAAGAGTTGTAATGAAATCCAGGTTTGCATCTAAGGGCCCGGTTCTTTGGTTTCTCCCCCCAGCCCCTCTCCCCAGCCCACTTTAATCTGGCCCATATGAATGGAATGGGGCTCTTTATTTTATTCGAGCTCAGCTACATGACAGGCGGGGCACTGCCAAGTTTTTTCCTTCTTCTTCTTTTGGTTTTTGCCAAAGCAGAATCGTTGACTGCAACCGATACAGGCATTGACTGAAGCCAAGGTGTAATTTGCTCGGGCCCGACTTTCATTGCCAGAGGCAACGCAAGAGCGTTTAAGCCCAAATACAGGGTGGAAAAAATTCCAGCAATATAAACAGATCTGGGGAGGGTTCACAGACACCCCTCCAAGCCCAGGCCTAGTCAGCACAAGCCACCCAAAGGGAAAAGATGTGAAGTTTATGGTTTCCTGCCCGTCTGGAGGCTCAAATGCCAACAGCACAGTGGAGGAACATATGTTTTGTGTGCACCAGCTCTGAGTTCAGGGCTCGGCTTCCGAAGGGTAACATCAGGCTGAGGTTAGACAAAAGCAGGACAAGAAGCAATGGGTGCTATCCTGTCACCCTCGTCCTTCTCTTTCTTAAACTGGACATACCCAGTTCCTGCAACTGATCTTCATATGTTGTAGCCTCCAGTCCCCTGATCCTCTTTGTTGCTCTTCTCTGCACTCTTTCTAGAGTAATAATAATAATAAAGTTGGAAAGAACCTTGGGAGGTAATCTAGTCCAACCCTCTGCTCAGGCAGGAAACCCTATAAAATTTCAGACAAATGGCTGTCCAGTCTCTTCTTAAAAACCTCCAGTGTTGGACCATTCACAGCTTCTGGAGGCCGGTTGTTCCACTGGTTAATTGTTCTCACTGTCAGGAAGATTCTCCTTAGTTCCAGGTTGCTTCTCTCCTTGGTTAGTTTCCATCCGTTGCTTCTTGTCCTGCCTTCAGGTGCTTTGGAGAACAGCTTGACTCCCTCTTCTTTGGGGCAGCCCCTGAGATACTGGAAGACTGCTATCACATCACTCCTGGTCCTTCTCTTCATTAAACTAGATCTACCCAATTCCAGCAACTGTTCTTTATATGTTTTAGCCTCCAGTCCCCTGATCCTCTTTGTTGCTCTTCTCTGCACTCTTTCTAGAGTAGTAATAAAGTTGGAAGGGACCTTGGAGGTCTTCTAGTCCAACCCCCAGCTCAGGCAGGAAGCCCTATACCATTTCAGACAAATGGTTGCCAGTCTCTTCTTAAAAACCTCCAGTGTTGGAGCATTCATGGCTTCTGGAGGCAGGTTGTTCCACTGGTTAATTGTTCTCACTGTCAGGAAGTTTCTCCTTAGTTCCAGGTTGCTTCTCTCCTTGGTTAGTTTCCATCCGTTGCTTCTTGTCCTGCCTTCAGGCGCTTTTAGCACATCCTAGAAATATATGTTTTAAAACAGAGGTCTCTCTAGAGTCGGCAATGACTAGCGGAGTGAAATCTACGCAGATTCCTTTTACTGTCATACATCATAACTAGACCAGAGGTCCCCAACCTTTCGGGCACCAGGGACCGGTTCCGTGGAGAGAGGTTTTTCCGTGCACTGGAGAGTGTGTAGTTTTGTGTACTGCCTGCATCTCGAAGATGGGGCTTTCCTTGTTTGTGCAGACCAGTTGCTGGCATGACGCGGTCCGGTACCGGTCCACAGACTGGGGGTTGGGGACCCCTGTTTAAAAGAGTAACAGAACAAGAGAGTTGGAAGGGACCAATATCTATTCTATTCTTTTTCACATCATGGTGACCAAAACTGGACATAATATTCCAAGCGTGGCCTTACTAAGGCTTTGTAAAGTGGTATTAACCCTTCACGTGATCTGGATTCTATCCCTCTGTTCATGCAGCTGAGCGCGGATGGTGAGTTCTAGTCCTGCCTTAGGCAGGAAATCCAGCTTGTGATTCTCAGCCGATCACCAGAAGATTGTGAATTCTAGTCCCACCTTAAGCATGAAAGCCAAACAGGTGACCTTGCGTCAGTCATTCTTTCTCAGCACAATTCCCTAAGTCATCTTTATTGCTCTTCTCTGCACTCTTTCTAGAGTCTCAATGTCTTTTTCAAGATGGTGGCGATGAAAACCAGATGCAGGATTCCAAGTTTGGCCTTACCGAGGCACCCACAATCTTATCAAGACTCCACAATGGTGACCTTCTGCGGAAGTCAGAAAGTATTGGAAGACTCCAATCTTGTCATCCACAACTTCTGGAGGCAAGTTGTTTCACGGGTTAATTGTCCTCCCTGTTAGGAAGTTTCTCCTTAGTTCTCGAGAGTCCTTGGACTACAAGGAGACCCGATTAGCCAATCCTAAAGGAAATCAACCCTAATGTTGATTGGAAGGACAGGTCCTGAACTGAAGCTCAAATACTTTGGCCACCCAACGAGAGGACTCGTTGGAGAAGTCCCCTGAAGTCGAGAAAGACGGAAAGCAAAAGGAGAAGGTGACGGCAGAGGATGAGATGGTTAGATAGTTAGATACAATGAGCATGAGTTTGGGCAAACTCTGGAAGACAGTGGAGGACAACCAGCCCCTGGAGTGCTACAGTTCACTGGGTTGCAAAGAGTCAGACAACACTTAGCAACTGAACAACAAATATTAAAATAGAAGAGAAAAAACTATGGCAAGAGAGAAAACCATTCAAATGTTTGCATTTAGAATAGAATAGAATAGAATAGAATAGAATAGAATAGAATAGAATAGAATAGAATAGAATAGAATAGAATAGAATAGAATAGAATAGAATAGAATAGAATAGAATAGAATAGAATAGAATAGAATAGAACAGAAAATATGGAATGGAATGGAATGGAACAGAACAGAACAGAACAGAACAGAACAGAACAGAACAGAATAGAATAGAGCTGGAAGGGACCTTGGAGGTCTTCTAGTCCAGCCCCCTGCTCAAGCAGGAGAACCTATACCATCTCAGACAAATGGCTGCCCAGCCTCTTCTTAAAATCTCCAGTGATGGAGCACCCATGATTTCTGGAGGCAAGCTGTTCCACTGGTTAATTGTTCTCACTATCAGGAAGTTTCTCCTTAATTCCAGGTTGCTTCTCTCTTTGGTCAGTTTCCATCCATTGTTTCTCGTCCTTCCCTCTGGTGCTTTGGAGAATAGTTTGACCCCCTCCTTTTCTTTGTGGCAGCCCCTCAAATACTGGAAGACTGATAACATGTCCCCCCTATATCTTCTTTTCTTTAGACTAGCCAAACACAAGTCCTATATCGAGGACACTCGAGTGAAGAGATACACTCAAAGGGCACCTTAAATCCTGGAGGATATCTCTCTGTGCGGGTGTTTGTGTGTAGCCTATGAGATCAATTAGGTTCTGTGTGTCATTAGTGGCACCCCATAGTAGATTATTGCTTTCATAGCTTAAAGTCTTGGGAATTGAAGAATGTGATTGTTGAGTAGTGGGTCCGACGCAAGGAAGAGACGCCAGCCGGTGTGTGAGTTCAGCTCTTTATTGAAGGGGGTAGTGAACTGGGGAATGAGGGCTACCTGGCCTCCTTATATACCTGGCCAGGTAAGCTAACAGCCAATGGGGTTGGCCCTAGGTTTCCCACCGAAACTGTCCAGGCCAACGCCCCCTGGTGGCTGTTGCTATGCAGGTGCCTGCATACATAACAGTGATTTTATACATCTGTGTGTGGACCTTCTCCCAACCCTCCAGCAGCTGAAGTACTCATGAAATCAAATGAGTCAAGATAGTCAAGATAGTCCTTGACTCACAGCCATTTGTTCAGCAACTCTCTGAGGCACCCCATACTCTTTGTAACAATCGCAATGGGAAAGCCAGTATTGCATGGGCACCTCGCTTACTAGGACCATAGTTCTAGGTTCAGTTGTGTTCGTGTGTTGAGGACTACCTGCACAATGGAATAATTTAATCTCATTTTAATTTTTATACATTATGTGTTGTTTATAGTGTTTTAATTGCCCTGTACACCGCCCCGAGTCCTTTCGGAGAGGGGCGGTATATAAATCCAAATAAATAAATAAATAAAATTTCAATCTTCCCCATCTCCAGCTTGCCCTCTCAAGTCTAGAGAGAAAATCTGTGTTGCCGTGTGCATACGTTTGTTTGCAGCATGCGAGCGACACATGGCTGTCATAAAATCCAGAGTCTGACCTTGCTAGAACAATTTTAGTCTGTATGTTGAAGCTCCCCAGAAACTTCCATCCCGAAATTTTCCAAGTTCACTTTAAATGTGATCTTTTTTTTTCCTCTGCAGAGAGAAAAATGTTCATTTAATGTGAACGTTAACGGGTGCAGGATTTGGGTATGGCTAGTTTGGAGAAAAGGAGGACTGGGGGGGTGATATGATTGCAGTATTCCGGCATTTGAGGGGCTGCCAGACAAAAAAAAAGGGGGGGGTCAGCTTATTTTCCAAAGCACCAGAAGGCAGGACGAGAAACAATGGATGGAAACTAATCAAGGAGAGAAGCAACCTGGAATTAAGGAGAAGATTCCTAACAGGGAGGACAATTAACCAGTGGAACAATCCTGCCTCCAGAAGTTGTGGGTGCTCCATCACTGGAGGTTTTTAAGAAGAGATGGGACAGCCACTTGCCTGAAAAGGTATAGGGGCTTCTGCTTGAGCAGGGGGTTGGACTACAAGACCTCCAAGGTCCCTTCCAACAACAACTTCTTCTTCTTCTTCCTCTTCTTCTTCTTCTTCTTCTTCTTCTTCTTCTTCTTCTTCTTCTTCTTCTTCTTCTTCTTCTTCTTCTTCTTCTTCTTCTTCTTCTTCTTCTTATTATTATTATTATTATTATTATTATTATTATTATTATTATTATTATTATTATTATTATTATTATTATTATTATTATTATTATTATTATTATTATTATTATTATTATTATTATTTGACTAGAAGACCTCCAAGGTCCCTTCCAGCTCTATTCTATTCTATTCTATTCTATTCTATTCTATTCTATTCTATTCTATTCTATTCTATTCTATTCTATTCTATTCTATTCTATTCTATTCTATTCTACTCCATATTTTCTATTCTATTCTATTCTATTCTATTCTATTCTATTCTATTCTATTCTATTCTATTCTATTCTATTCTATTCTATTCTATTCTATTCTATTCTATTCTATTCTATTCTATTCCATATTTTCTATTCTATTCTATTCTATTCTATTCTATTCTACTCTACTCTACTCTACTCTACTCTACTCTATTCTATTCTATTCTATTCTATTCTATTCTATTCTATTCTATTCTATTCTATTCTATTCTATTCTATTCTATTCTACTCCATATATTCTATTCTATTCTATTCTATTCTATTCTATTCTATTCTATTCTATTCTATTCTATTCTATTCTATTCTATTCTATTCTATTCTATTCTATATCCTGACAGTGAGCATAATCAATCAGTGGAACTACCTGCCTCCAGAAGCTGTGAATGCTCCAACACTGGAACTTTTTAAGAAGAGACTGGACAGCCATTTGTCTGAAATGACATAGGGTTTGCAGCCTGAGCAGGGAGTTGGACTAGTTGACCTCCAAGGTCCCTTCCAGCCTTTTCTGAATCGGATTCTAATCCTTTTCACCAATTTGCATGTGTGTTTGGTTTTGCTTTCTTCAGAAAAACTGTTGGAAAAGCATACTTAGATGTATTGTTTTTCGGCAGCACCCTTGTTGAGATTCCCAAAGGTGGGGGTAACACGCAGAATCACGTTGATTTTTGACTTTGACAGTGAAATGTTGAAAGTCACATTTAAAGACTGAAGCTGTTGGCCAAGGATCAAGGTCAAGAGTTCATCCGCTGATCTTCTGAAAGGAATGTCAGTTTGATAAGATGGTTTAACCCGCGGGAAAGGCCGATCTCTAGGCCGAAGGCATTAAACCTTGGGAAAACATGGCGATTATCTCTTAGATTAATCCTGTTAGATCCAGTTCAGGATTAAGAGTGGATTGGGGAAGCTTTACGTATATTCTGACCAATATCTTAGCTGAGATAAAGACCTGGTCTACATAAATAATTCGTCAGATTAAAACATGCTTTTAACTCGAGGGCGAATCTGATTAAATCTCTCCCTGAATTGGGGATGGGGGGAAATACATGTAATTAATAGTGGGAGCTGAGTAGGTTTTTTAAATTTGTGTTTAGGGGTTTTCTCTTGCGAAGGAATTCAACCGCAGGATTCCATAACTGCTGGTGAAAACTGATTCACTTAGAACATTAGACATATAATAAGCTGGGCACTTAGCGGTCCCCTATTTCGCAGTGAACCAGCTTTAGCGCAGTAGGCTGGAAAGGAGGCTATCAAATTCAGCTGCAATCTGGTGAATTTGAGTAGAAAAGGTATTATGAACCCAGCAGCTGGGATTGAGAACACCGAACGTAGAATAATAGAGCTGGAAGGGACCTGGGAGGTCTTCTAGGCCAACCCCCTGCTCAAGCAGGAGATCCTATACCATTTGAGACAAAGGGTTGTCCAGTCTCTTTTTGAGAACCTCCAGTGATGGAGCACCAAGAACTTCTGAAGGTAAGCTGTTTGGTTGCTCTCACTGTTTGAAAATAGCTTGACCCCCCTATTTTCCAAAGCACCAAAAGGCAAGACAAGAAACAATGGTTGGGAACGGATCAAAGAGAGAAGCAACCTGGAACTAAGGAGAAACTTCCTGACCGTGAGGACAATCAACCAGTGGAACAGCTTGCCACCAGAAATGGTGGGCGCTCCATCACTGGAGATTTTAAAGAAGAGACTAGACAATCACTTGTCTGAAATGGTATAGGCTCTCCTGCTTGAGCAGGGGGCTGGACTAGAAGACCTCCAAGGTCCCTTCCAGCTTCTATTCTATTCTATTCTATTCTATTCTATTCTATTCTATTCTATTCTATTCTATTCTATTCTATTCTATTCTATTCTATTCTATTCTATTCTATTCTATTCTATTCTATTCTATTCTAGCCAATGGGCCGAGAAGAATGTTAGCTTTTGACAGGTGACATGTTTAATCAATGCCAGTAGCGGCTTCTCAAGTTGAAGTCTTCTGGCTGATAAATGAAAAATGTTGACCTGCACCGCTAGAAGTGCATATTTTTTTTTCCTGTATTCTCTCACTCGTATATGGCAATGAACATGACAACAATAAATAAATAAATAGAAATAGAGACTTTTTTTAAAAAAAGTATGAGTCATTGGCTGGAATAAAATTGACGTTAGGTGCTTCCATCCTTGCCCGCTTTGATCAAACTTTCAAGTCCACTTCCGTAAAAAATTGTGTTGGATTGCTTTTAAACCCTCAGGGATAAAGCATGTTATGTGAAATATAGGACTGAAATTTCATCCCCAAAGGAAAACGCTTATCGTGTTTCTCTGTATCTATGGAATGTAATAATCTTGAGTGGAACCTCTGATCAAGAAGCCGGGAGAAAAATTGACTTGGGTAAAACAGTCTCCAGCAATATCACAAATCCACAAATCTTGAGAAGATCATTTATTTCTTCTGAAGCCCGTTCTCAAGTCACAGATGTTGGCTGAAATTAATAGCAAGCAATTGGCAGCAAAGGAGGACTACCTGAATATGCATTGTGAGTAAATGAAATTAATGAAGGATAATTGATAGGGACTAGAATTAATAACTAAGAAGGGGCACAACTGAAATGCACTGAAATTGAATTAAACTCAATAACTCAGCCACTATTAAATTTAACAGGAGCTAATTGGTATTAATTGGATGCAATCCTTCATAGAACAGAATCCTCTTAAAATACATTTTTATAATTGGCTTTGTAAAACCGTAGTTTCTTCCTAGCGAAAGTAAAAAAGAAGGAAGGGAGGGAGGGAGAGAGGGAGAGAGAAAGAGAGAGAAAGAGAAAGGAAGAAGAGAGGAAAAAAGGAAGAGAAAGTGAGAAAGAAGCAGGAAGGAATAATGATGATGATAATAACAGTAATAACAGTAATAACAGTGTTGTTGTCGTTAGCTGCGAAGTCGTGTCCGACCCATCGCGACCCCATGGACAACGTTCCTCCAGGCCTTCCTGTCTTCTACCATCTTCTGGAGTCCATTTAAGCTCACACCTACTGGTTCACTGACTCCATCCAGCCACCTCCTTCTCTGTCGTCCCCTTCTTCTCTTGCCCTCAATCTTTCCCAGCATTAGGCTCTTCTCCAGTGAGTCCTTCCTTCTCATTAGGTGGCCAAAGGATTTGAGTTTTAGCTTCAGGATCTGGCCTTCTAAAGAGCAGTCAGTGTTGATCTCCTCTAGGACTGACCGGTTTGATCGCCTTGCAGTCCGAGGGACTCGCAGGAGTCTTCTCCAGCACCAGAGTTCAAAGGCCTCAATTCTTTGGCACTCAGCCTTTCTTATGGTCCAACTTTCACTGCCCTACATTGCAACTGGGAAGACCATCGCCTTGACTATACGCACTTTTGTTGGCAGGGTGATGTCTCTGCTTTTTAGTGTGCTGTCTAGATTTGCCATGGCTTTCCTCCCAAGGAGCAAGCATCTTTTAATTTCTTGGCTACAGTCCCCGTCTGCGGTGATCTTGGAGCCCAGGAAAATAAAATCTGTCACTACCTCCATTTCTTCCCCATCTATTTGCCAGGAATTGAGAGGGCCGGATGCCATGATCTTGGTGTAATAACAGTAACAACAACAAAAACAACAAAACAACAACAACAACAACAACAACAACAACAACAACAACAACAACAATAATAATAATAATAATAATAATAATAATAATAATAATAATAATAATAATAATCAGGAAACCCTATACCATTTCAGACAAATGGGCGTCCAGTCTCTTCTTAAAAACTTCCAGTGTTGGAGCATTCACAGCTTCTGGAGGCAGGTTGTGTTCCACTGGTTAATTGTCCTCACTGTCAGAAAATTCCTCCTTGTTCTAGGTTGCTTCTCTCCTTGATTAGTTTCCATCCATGGCTTCTTTCCTGTCTTCAGGGCTTTGGAGAATAGCTTGACTCCCTCTGGACACTGTTGGCTCATATTTAATTGATTGTCCACTAAGATCCTTCTCACAGTTGCTGCTATTAAGCCTGGCTTCACTCAATCTATATGCATCCTTTTGGGGTTGTTTTGCCTAAGTGTAAGACTTTGCTTATCTCTACGTTGAATTTCATTTTGTTAGATAGGGTCCAGTGTTCAGGTCTGTCAAGATCTTTTGCGATCCTGAGCTTGTCTTCTGGAGTAGTTGGCTATTCCTGTCAGCTTAGTGTCATCTGCAAATTTGATAAGCTCCCCTTCTATTCCCTCACCTAGGACAGGGGTAGGCAACCTTGACTCTTTTATGACTTGTGGACTTCAACTCCCAGAATTCCTGAACCAGCCATGCTGAGGGAAAAAGGAGAGGTTTCCAAGCTGAGCCATGCCGGCTCAGGAATTCTGGGTGTTGAAGTCCACGAGTCATAAAAGAGCCAAGATTGCCTATCCCTGGCCTAGGCCTAGGCCGCTTTATGTCTTGTGGACTTCAACTCCCAGAATTCCTGAGCCAGCCATGCTGAGGGAAAAAGGAGAAGTTTCCAAGCTGAGCCATGTTGGCTCAGGAATTCTGGGTGTTGAAGTCCACGAGTCATAAAAGAGCCAAGGTTGCCTATCCCTGGCCTAAGTCATTTATGAAGATATTGAAGAGTACTGGACCTAGGACAGAACCTTGTGGTACCTCAATGCTTACTGCCCTCCATGTAGACATTCTACCATTAAGGACTACTCACTGAGTACGGTTTGTCCACCAGTTACAAATCCATCTTTTCTCCAAGTGAATTTCCCCAGATGACATGGCCAAAATAAGTGAGATGTAGTTTGGTGATTTTTCCCTTCCAGTGACATTTCTGTGTTCTAGTACTTGCTTCTTGGTCATCCTTTGCTGTCCAAAGAATATGAAGGATTCTTCTCCAGCATCACAGCTCAAACAAGTTTATTTATTTATTTATTTATTTTATTACATTTATATACCGCCCTTTCCCGAAGGACTCAGGGCGGTTTACAGGGTGATTAAAAAACCAAGATACAAAAGTTAAAAACAAATTTAAAAAATTATATTTGTCCCTGCATAACTAAAAACCCAGTTAAAGTTGATATTCTTCCTGTCTGGCTTTCTTAAGGTCCAACTTTCAGAACCATAGGTAACTACGGAGAATTCAATAGAATGGACTAACTTCCATTTGGTTGGCAGGCTGATGTTTTTCCAGATTTGGCTTGTGTTCATCATTGCTGCATGACCCAGTGCAATCCGATGTTTTATTTCTGGGCTGCATTCATGGGGACAAAGGCAATGGAGGGATCGGTGAGCACCACAGAAATATTTGCTTAACTGGGAATTAAGGAAAAACTTAATGGAGGGTGCTGGTGAGCACCCCAGAAATATTTGCTTAACTGGGAATTAAGGAGAAACTTCCTAACAGTGAGGACAATTAACCAGTGGAATCATGGGGGCTCCATCACTGGAGGCTTTTAAGAAGAGACTGGAGAGTCACTTGTCTGAAATGGTATATGCTTGAGCAGGGGGCAAGATTAGAAGACCTCCAAGGTCCCTTCCAGCTTCTATTCTATTCTATTCTGTTGTGTTCTGTTCCATTCCGTTCCGTTTCATTCTACTCAACTCTATTCTATTCTATTCTATTCTATTCTATTCTATTCTATTCTATTCTATTCTATTCTATTCTATTCTATTCTATTCTATTCTATTCTATTCTATTCTATTCTATTCTATTCTATTCTATTCTATTCTATTCTATTCTATTCCATTCCATTCCATTCCATTCCATTCCATTCCATTCCATTCCATTTTTTCTATTCTATTCTATTCTATTCTATTCTGTTCTGTTCTGTTCTGTTCTGTTCTGTTCTGTTCTGTTCTGTTCTGTTCTATTGTACTCTACTCTGCTCTGCTCTACTCCACTCCACCCCACCCCACCCCACCCCACTCCACTCCGTTCCGTTCCGTTCCGTTCCGTTCCGTTCCGTTCCGTTCTGTTCTGTTCTGTTCTATTGTACTCTACTCTGCTCTGCTCTACTCCACTCCACCCACCCCACCCCACCCCACCCCACCCCACCCCACCCCGTTCCATTCCATTCCATTCCATTCCATTCCATTCCATTCCATTCCATTCCATTCCATTCCATTCCATTCCATTCCATTCTATTCTATTCTATTCTATTCTATTCTATTCTATTCTATTCTATTCTATTCTATTCTATTCTATTCTATTCTATTCTATTCTGTTCCATTGTACTCTACTCTGCTCTACTCTTCTCTACTCCATTCTGTTCCATTCCATTCCAAAAGGCTGTTTTTATCTTCTTATTTTAGAAGGTAATTGGACTTTTCCTTTATTTGGTGAATCTTTCCATAACGTTAGTGATAAATTCCTGTAAATTGCCTTAGGTTTTGAAGAATGCCACAGGACATTGTTAGTTTCTCTTCAGAACTTCATTACTTCAGCTTAAAGGGAAAAAAACAAAAACCAAACCAGATTAATAATTACATTTCCCCCCAACTTACTTACCTAGCTACGTCTGGCTTTCTGTGACAAGATAATTTCCTTTGATTAACTGCTAGAATTTAATTATGAGATAGAAGCAGAGGCACGAGAACCACAATCTGCTCCTCTATTAAAGGAAGTCAGAACAAGTCCCTCCTTGGAGGGAGACCGTGTTAAATATTGCTAAACTAAAATAAAGTTTAGTATGGTGAATTGGTCTCGGAAGTCCCTTCTTCTGTTTTGCAGGCAAAACTTTTTGCAGAGATCTAGAGAAATGGCATGCAAAGCATTCAGATTTGATAACTGCTTCCAAGGGTTGTGTTTAGTAATACTAAAAACTGGTAGATGTGTGTCAACGTTAATGGCTGTGGACTGAATTCTGTATAGTTAAGAGCCCTGGTGGTGCAGTGTTTAGAATGCAGTATTGCAGGCAAACTCTGCCCACAGCCAGGAGTTCGATCCTGACCGGCTCAAGGTTGATGCAGCCTTCTTTCCTAGGTCAGTAAAAAGAGGACCCAGATCCATCCTTCCTTCCTTCCTTCCTTCCTTCCTTCCTTCCTTCCTTCCTTCCTTCCTTCCTTCCTTCCTTCCTTCCTTCCTTCCCTCTCTTCCTCTCTCCCTCCCTCCTTCGCACCTTCCCTTCCTTCCTTCCTTCCTTCCTTCCTTCCTTCCTTCCTTCCTTCCTTCCTTCCTTCCTTCCTCTGAAGGTGCAGTGGTTAGAGTGCAGTATTGCAGGCAAGCTCTGCCTGCAGCCTGGAGTTCGATCCTGATGGGCTCAGGGTTGATTCAACCTTCCATTCTTCCTACCCCTACCCCATCCCTATCTCCATCCCCACCCCACCCTACCCCACCCCATCCCTACCCCTACCCCTACCCCTACCTCTACCCCTACCCCTACCCCAACCCCATCCCCACCCCATCCCCACCCCTACTCCTACCCCTACCCCATCCCCACCCCATCCCTACCCCATCCTCACCCCATCCCTACCCTTACCCCTACCTTACCGTTCCCCATCCCCATCTCCATTCTCATCCAATCCCATCCGACCCCACCCCCATCCCCACCCCTATCCCTACCCCTACCCTACCCTACCCTAAACCATCCCCATCCCATCCTACCACACCCCCACCCCCACCCCACCCCTACCCCTACCCCTATGCCTATGCCTACCCCACCCCCATCCCTATCCCTATCCCTAACCCCTCTAGCCAGTCTGATCTGGATTTAAACAAAAAATCAGACACCACATTCTTGTTTGTTCCTTCGGAGAACTAGAATATCCATCATAGGTGCTGCTTGTTACTTACAACAGTTATTCAAAGAAGCCCCTTCTCTTCCTTCCATCACTTACCAAGTCCCTGGTAGGCTTCAGAAGGCTTCTCGGGAATGGCGAACAAGCCCTTAGACCTTTTGTGAATCACTACAGAGACTGCCCAAGAATTGTCGCCTGGTGTATGAAAAGGAGATAAACCAGCTTCTCTAAAAGGGAACCTTTGAATCATTTAAAAGCCCCATCAGCCAAGAGTACAGAGAAGAGCAACAAAGATGATCAGGGGACTGGAGGCTAAAACATATAAAGAATAGTTGCTGGAATTGGGTAGATCTAGTTTAATGAAGAGAAGGACGAGGGGGGACAGGATAGCAGTGTTCCAATGTCTCAGGGGCTGCCCCAAAGAAGAGGGAGTCAAGCTAGTCTCCAAAGCACCTGAAGGCAGGACAAGAAGCAACAGATGGAAACTCATCAAGGAGAGAAGCAACCTGGAACTAAGGACAAACTTCCTGACAGTGAGAACAAATTAACCAGTGGAACTCCTTGCCTCCAGAAGCGGTGAATGCTCCAACACTGGAAGTTTTTAAGAAGAGACTGGACACCCATTTGTCTGAAATGGTATAGGGCAGGGATAGGCAACCTCGGCTCTTTTATGACTCATGGACATAAAAGAGCCGAGGTTGCCTACCCCTGGTATAGGGTTTCCTGCCTGAGCAGGGGGTTGGAATAGATGACCTCCAAGGTCCCTTCCAACTTTACTACTACGATTATGATTCAATGATTGCAGTGCTTACGTTGTGCATCAACCGGGTCACTTTTCCCACCGATCTTGGCCACAAAAACACGGGACATTTCTTTCTTTTTTTTTTTTTTTGCTATCGTCCCCCAAGAGTGTGATCGCTTTGCAATCATTATAAGATGCCTCACACACCAGCCCTGCTCAGGGATGCGCTAATGTAATTGTTTTGTGGCATCGTTGTTCAATAAATCATGGACCAAGTCTTTTTTGTTGTTGTTGTTTGTTTTTTCCCTCCCCTTGCCAGGCAACGATGGCAGAGAAAGGTGAACTCCGGAGCTTGTCTTGCGTTTGTACCCTACATCCGTCGGGGAAGCGCGTGGAAGGCAGGGGACAAAGCAATAAATAAATAAATAACTAAATAAATAAATAAATCACAGAAGGCTTTCACGTGAACGATTTAACTAAGTCGTTCTTTTGTGGGAGGCCAACACACTCAGCTCGTTATCAGAAACTAAGCTGAGCCAGTTCAGACTGCAAGGGAACTATTGAATCCTGCAAAATAGCTTCTCCACCGTAACAGAATAAGAGAGTTAGAAGGGACCTCGGAGGTCTTCTAGTCCAACCCCCTGCTCAAGCAGGAACCCCACACCCTATACTAATGAGTCTACCAGTAATCAGCACTCAGATCGGCATAGCTTAACTCCAAGGTCAACTTCAGATCAACGATCAAGCAAGCAAGAAACTGACAAAGAGCCATTAGTAAACAACCCGAGCAAAACCATCCCTAAGACTGCCCCTCCACCCACCCATCCAGACAGACAAGACACCAGAATATAAACTGACAGGAAACCGTGCTCCTTACTAGCACTGATGATGTCACCTAGTTGGGTCATGAAACGTCTGCCAGAAAACAAGCAAGCTCGGAGAACATCAAGGACCCCTCATGTCAACCCTGAGCTAGAAATATTCTCCTTCACCTACACCACTTCAGGCAAATGGCTGTCCAGTCTCTTCTTTAAAACTTCCAGTGTTGGAGCATTCATCACTTCTGGAGGCAGGTTGTTCCCCTGGTTAATTGTTCTAACTGTCAGGAAGTTTCTCCTTAGTTCCAGGTTGCTTCTCTCCTTGGTGAGTTTCCATCCGTTGCTTCTTGTCCTGCCTTTGGGCACTTTGGAGAATAGCTTGACTCCCTTCTTGGGGGCAGCCCCTGAGATACTGGAAGGCTGCTATCATGTCCCCCCTCGTCCTTCTCTTCATTAAACTAGACATACCCAATTCCTAAAATATGTTTTAGCCCCCAGTCCCTTAATCATCTTTGTAGCTCATTTCTCAAATGAATAGGGTGCAACATAGATGCCTCTTTTGAGACTATTAATGGGCATGCCAAAAAGAGAGCAGTCAGAGATTATTTTTTAAAAAAACAACACATACACAAATGCACCCATGTGTACTTACGTGCATACACAATAGCAATACCACTTGGACTTATATACGGCTTCATAGTACTTTACAGCTTTCTCTAAGCGATTTAAAGAGTCACCATTTTGCCCCCAACAATCTGGGTCCTCTTGTTACCAACCTTGGAAGGATGGAAGGCTGAGTCAACCTTGAGCTGCTCAAGATTGAACTGCTGGCAGTTGGCAATATTGCATTCTAACCACTGTACCACCATGGCTATATAAACAATGAGAGATTCTATTCTATTCTATTCTATTCTATTCTATTCTATTCTATTCTATTCTATTCTATTCTATTCTATTCTATTCTATTCTATTCTATTCTAGTCTAGTCTAGTCTAGTCTAGTCTAGTCTAGTCTAGTCTAGTCTAGTCTAGTCTAGTCTAGTCTAGTCTAATTTATAATATAAACTTAAGCCAGCCACTCTCTCTTAGCCCTAGGAAGCAGGCAGTGGCAAACCACTTCCATAAACTGGCAAAGAAAAGTGGAGGGACAGAGTCTTCAAAAATCAGGCACGATTAAAGAGAAGAAAAAAAATCCAGGTAAGTGGAAAAAAACAGGAAATATTGGTAAAATAGTAGAATTAAGGTCTCTCTCTCTCTCTCTCTCTCTCTCTCTCTCTCTCTCTCTCTCTCTCTCTCTCTCTCTCTCTCTCTCTCTCTCTCTCTCTCTCTCTCTCTCTCTCTCTTGTGTGTGTGTATGTTTGTTTTTGTGTGTGTGTGAGAGAGAGAGAGACAGAGACAGAGACAGAGAGACAGAGAGAGAAAGAAAAAGTATATGATATAATTAGGAGCAGAGAAGAATGTCACAATTCCAATTTGCCCATTTGCAGTTCTTATTCAAGCTGAAACACAACTATTTGTGATGCAGTTTTACACTGTGCCTCACTCACAAACACAAATGCACAATAGCAATCAGAGACCTATTTATTTAGGCAAAATTTGCATGCAAAATGCCCTTCTATTGGGGATAATTCCTTTGTAAAAATGGACATACATCATTATACAGTATATGACCCCAAACAGACATGGCCTCGAATGCAGATACATGAAAAATATTTCAAAAAAAAAAACAAAAAAAAAAAAAAACAAAACCAGAAAAACCCCAAACCCTAAATAACGAAAAAATGACTGAACTCAGCAAATTGAAAATGGTCGAGAGGAAGGAGAAACTTCCTTTTGGTAACAGAAGGATTCTGAAGTCAAAAAGCAATGATTTTTTTTAAAAAAATGGAGAGAAATATCCAAATCAGGGATTATTCTTGATATGCTGGCCTTGTGGAGAAAATATGGATCAAGGCCTGAAGAGCTTTTTGTTATTTCACTTGTGTTTTGCTACCTCCTCCCTTTTGATTCCATGAATGGAGGATAATTGTTGCAAAGGAAGATCAATAAGGACTTGAAACTGGAGTAGCTGCAGAACAAGAAATTAAAGCCCTGTGTTTTAATAACGTTGAAGGACTGGGTGTCTCCTGCTCTGAATGTGGCTGCAGTTTCCCAGTGGTGGGACCCACAATCTGTGCATTGATCAGCATTTGCATCAGAGTCCTGACGGTCATTAAAAGCCATCCCTGAGTGGACAACCCATCAAAGGAAGACCAGGTCACTTGAGTTCAAGATAGAGCTGTGGTGGTGCAGTGGTTAAAATGCAGTACTGCAGGCTAACTCTGCCCACTGCCAGGGGTTTGATCCTCACCAGGATCAAGGATGACTCTGTAATGAATTGGCCTTATCTGTTTTAATTCACTTGCTTAATGTCTGACTGCTTGCTTAATGTCTGACCTACTTTCTGTCTGTTATGTAAGGGTTGCTGTTACTGAGCCAGACTTGCTGTCTCGAGGCTGATAATTAGGTTTGGGGTGGGAAATTGCTACTTTAAACCTATTGGTCACTGCCTAGAGGCCAACCGTATAAATAGCTGCGCAGCAGCTATTAGCTTGCTTCTGTTCTGTTCTAAGTTACAATAAACTTGTTGCTGTTTCAACACTTCGTCTCGCTTAATGCCTCAAGAACCAAATATTTAACAGACTCAGTCTTCCATCTTTCCAAGGTCAGTAAAATGAGGACCCAGATTGTTGGGGGCAACCTGCTGTAAAACCTCTTAGAGGGGGCTGTAAAGGATTGTGAAGCAGTATCTAAGTCTACGTGCTATTGGTAAGGAGGGCAGAGCTATTTGAGGATGAATCCAGTGTGTAGGACACTTGCCCTCAGGCACTTTGGACAATAGGAGCCTTGGTGGAGCAGTGGGCTAATGCCTCCTTAAGTAACACCAGCTGCCTGCAATTAGTGCAGGTTCGCATCCCACCAGGCTCAAGGTTGACTCAGCCTTCCATCCTTCCCAGGTAGGTAAAATGAGGACCCAGATTGTTGGGGGCAATTAAGCTGACTTTGTAATAATGCCGCTTGGGTGTGTGTGTGAAAGCCCTAATAAGCAGGCAAAAACATAGAATGAAGGCTACTGCTAAGCTTGTAAGCCGCCCTGAGTCTTCGGAGAAGGGCGGGATATAAATGGAATTAAAATAAAATAAATAAATAAAAATAGGTTGATCCTCTCTGCCAGAAAGAAGAGTGGGCCCTATCCAACAAAATGAGTTTTAATGTGGAGAAAAGCAAAGTTTTATATTTAGGCAGGAAAAATCAAAGGCACAAGTACAGATTCAGCGAGACCTGGCTCAAAAACAGCAACTTGTGAGAGGGACCTTGGAGTCCGAGTGGACGATCTCTTGACCATGAGCCAGCTAGTGTGCAGCAGCCGCCAAAAAAGCTAACACAATCCTGGTTTGTATAAACAGAGGCATAGAATCAAGATCATTCATCCAGTGATCAAACTGTGTGTGGGGGTGGGGGTGGGGAAACATTGTAAAATCAGGGGTGAATTACTTGTCAACTCCTTTTCTGAGGAATGGAAATTCTCCTCTCCACTATGGTTATAAATCAAGGACTACTTATACCTAAAACACCCTGGCTTAAGTTGGTGCCACAATCCATGGAATAGCAGGGTAACAGAATTGGAAGGGACCTCGGAGGTCATCTAGTCCAACCCCCTGCTCAGGCAGGAAACCCTATTCCATTTCAGGCAAATGGCTGTCCAATCTCTTCTTTAAAACTTCCAATGTTGGAGTATTCACAACTTCTGGAGGCAGGTTGTTCCACTGGTTAATTGTTCTCACTGTCAGGAAGTTTCTCCTTAGTTCCAGGTTGCTTCTCTCCTTGATGAGTTTCCATCCGTTGCTTCTTGTCCTGCTTTCAGGTGCTTTGGAGAGTAGCTTGACTCCCTCTTCTTTGGGGCAGCCCCTGAGAGATTGGGAGACGGCTATCTTGTCACCCCTCGTCCTTCTCTTCATTAAAGATGACATATCCAATTCCAGCAACCATTCCTTATATGTTTTACCCCCCAAAACCCTAATCATCTTTGTTGCTTTTCTCTGAACTTTTCCCAAGGTCCCAATATCTTTTTTGTAGTATGGTGACCAAAATTGGTTGCAGTATTCCAGCTATGGTCTTACTAGGGTTTTATAAAGCAGTAGGTATGAGCTTAAGTGGACTCCAGAAGATGGTAGAGGACAGGAAGACCTGGAGGAACGCTGTCCGTGGGGTCAGGATGTGTCGGACACGACTTCGCAACTAACAACAACAACAACAACAACAACAATAAAGCAGTATTAGTACTTTGTGTGATCTTGATTCTATGCCTCCATTTATACAACCCAGGATTGTATTAGGAAATTCTTCCTAGTTCTAGGCTGATAAGTTGCCATCTGTTGTTTCTTGTCCTGCCTTCTGTTGCTTGACTCCCTCTTCTCTGGGGCAGCCCCTGAGATATTGGGAGACGGCTATCATGTCACTCCAAGTCCTTCTTTTCATTAGACTAGACATGACCAATTCATGGAAGGAGTTCCAAATGTAGTTGGAGGTGAAGGTGGCAATCAGATTAAGCAAAGACACCCCAACCCCCAGTCCGTGGTTCAGTACCGGGCCACCACATGCCAGCAACCGGTCCACACAAACAAGCCAAGCCCCATCCGTGGGATGCAGGCAGCACACAAAACCACGCACCCTCCGGTCCGCGGAAAAACGTCTCTCCACGAAACTGGTCCCTGGTGCCCAAAAGGTTGGGGACCTCTGTCCTAGATAGTGGTCAGGAAAACATGGCTTAAAAAAAGATCAGACATCTTCATGCCAAAAGAACGCATTCATCAAATTCAGGATGAACAAGAAGCCGACACAATTAAATCAGGCACTTTCCTCTTCCCACTGATGGCCGAACATGTTACGATGATGCCTCTTCTGCATCTCTCTCCCGTAGCGGTTGCATTTCCTTCCCAGGGACAAAGGAAGTATCCCAGAGATGGCTTGTGGGGGGTGTGAAAGCCCTAATAAGCAGGCATATACATAGAATGAAGGCTACTGCTAAGCTTGTAAGCCGCCCTGAGTCTTCGGAGAAGGGCGGGATATAAATGGAATTAAAATAAATAAAATAAATAAATAAAAATAATGGGATCGGCCTCGTTCGTTTTGCTGTCTGCATTGCTGGCTGAAGAGGTAGCCGATTTGCATTCCACGGTGAAAAAAATTGTTGCGTGAAAATCACCTCGGATCAGCCTGCCGTTTACAGCAGCAATGGATACCGCTCCTCTCCTCCTGCTATTTTCCCTTTGTGGTCTTTAGAATAATAGCAATAGGTTTGTGTATACACTCTATAATTAAGTAGAAAGAGTGCAACATTAATTATTCGGTTAAATTGTTAATCTGTGGGGTATTTGATCCTCTCTCTCCCCCCCTTTTTTTTTCTACCCCTTCTTCTTCTGTTAGCTAACCTGTCAGGGTTTAATATGCTACCACGAAGTGGGTTGGTCTGAGGTCCCCAAGGAAAGCAAAACCTCTGGTTCCATTAGCAAGAATGCATATAGATCATTTGCAGTACTAATCTAGGGCTAAAATCAATTATGTCTCTTGTATTTAAGAATTAAATTGACTCACCCTGGGAAAAGGATAAAGGCAAGGGGAAAAAAAAAAAACAAAAAACAAAAAAAAACCCCACCCCAACCCGTTCTTCCTATTATGTCTAATTACAATTGTAAAACATTTTCCTTGGAAATGTAATTGCTGCCTACGGAGACTTGCTCCGCAGAGCTTAAATGGTTTAGTCGAGTCCTTTGATTGTCTCATAAGGTTCTCCTTGGGACTGTTCAGATCCTGGCGGAGCAACGCCGCCGAGGCTTCAAGGATCTTCGCACGAGAGGCGGGGGTTTATAAATGGGGACAAACCACATTTGCAGATGGCAGAGACGAGGTTGTGTTCACACTCTTTCCCACCGGATGACTTGGAATCCCGCATCCGGTTTTGGTCACCACGATGTACAAAAGATGTTGAGACTCTGGAAAGAGTGCAGAGAAGAGCAACAAAGAGGATCAGGGGACTGGAGGCTAAAATATATCAGGAACAGTTGCTGGAATTGGGTATGTCTAGTTTAAGGAAGAGAAGGACGAAGGGGGACATGATAGCAGCGTTCCAGTATCTCAGGGGCTGCCCCAAAGAAGAGGGAGTCAAGCTATTCTCCAAAGCACCTGAAAGCAGGACAAGAAGCAATGGATGGAAGCTAATCAAGGAGAGAACCAATCTGGAACTAAGGAGAAATTTCTTGACAGTGAGAATAATCAGCGGAACAATTGGTCTCCAGAACGTGTGGGTGTTCCATCACTGGATGTTTTTAATAAGTGACTGGACAATCGTTTATCCAGAATGATAGAGGTTCTCCTGCTTGAGCAGGGGGGGGTTGGACTAGAAGACCTCCAAGGTCCCTTCCAGCTCTCTTATACTGTTGATTCTTTGGCAACATGGATGGATCATTTTTTTTTCCAAATCAGAGGTATGCAAGAAATGCCAAAGCAGATTTGCAAGCAACATTGATAGAAAACAACGACGATAGAGAAATACTTCCAGTGAGGAAATTCATCACTCTGTGACTCATTCACTGAGATTTGTTTGTCAGCAAAGATCATCAGGTTTCATGGTGATGAACTTTGACATAAGGGGATATATACAAAGGCTCAGTCTGACTAAATGTCGCTTATCACAAAGCCTTAATTGGCTTTTTCACAGCTCTCCATTCTATGAATGAAAAACAACAACAATAAAATCAGCCTTTGTTTTCATCCACAACCTTAACCACGGGACATTTTTTTTCCTACACTCTTTCCCAAATTTTTAGAATTCTGTGCATGTCTCTAGAGCTTAGGAATAGTTCAGGACACTAAGCTGGCAGGAATAGCCAACACTCCAGAAGACAGGCTTAAGATACCGGAGGATCGGGACAGACTTGAACACCTGGGCGCTATCGAACAAAATGAAATTCAATGGTGAAAAACGTAAGGTTCTACATTTAGGCAAGAAAAACTAAATGCTCAGGTACAGTATAGGTGGTACCTTGCTCAATAGTAGCAACTGTGAGAGGGATCTCGGAATCCTAGTGGACAGTCACTTAAATATGAGCCAGCAATGCACGGCAGCAGCCAAAAATGCCAACACAGTCCTAGGCTGCCTTAACAGAGGGATAGAATCAAGATCATGGGAGGGACTAATACCACTTTATAAAGCCTTAGTAAAACCACACTTGAAATACTGCATCCAGTTCTGGTCACTGCAATATAAACAAGATATTGAGACTCTGGAAAGAGTGCAGAGAAGAGCAACAAAGATGATCAGGGCACTGGAGGCTAAAACATATGGAGAACAGTTGCAGGAATCTGGGTATTTCTAGGATAGCTAATGGTGAATTCTGACCTATGCACCCAAATATAGAGCAGAGAGAAAGAGATTGGATGGATAGTTTGCAAATATGGCATCTTTTTTTTATTGAAAAGTTTTATAAAAATTACAATATTTTTATCATAAATTAAATATGCATGCCACCCATAAAATAAATCCCATCCCTCAAGATAAAGTATACTTTTATTTGTTAAATTAAGCCAATCACTAACCAGTGTTAAAACCACCGCATCATAGTATAATTTCAAATTAGGCACCTTAAGTCCTCCTCTTTCCCGTGCGTCTTGTAAAATCTTAAGTTTAACTCTTGGTTTTTTCCCCGCCCAGATAAATTTATTAATACCCTTCTACCAATCATCCAAATTAGCATCTTTTTTCAAAATAGGTATCATTTGAAACAAAAAAAGAAACTTTGGTAAAACATTCATTTTAACAGCTGCAATTTTCCCCAACAAAGATAATTGTAATTTCTTCCAATTATTTAGATCCTTTTGTACTTTAGACCATAACATCTCATAATTATTCTTATATAATTTTGCATTAGAAGCTTCTAATGCAAATATGGCATCTTTGAGCAGAGGTAAAAGCAATGGTGCCTTATAAAAAGCAACTAATCCTTCCCTCTCTGTGAGCTGAAATGAAAATGTCCATTTAACCACCCTAAAAAATAAAATAAAATAAAATCTCCCATTTAGGTAATGTCAAGGTAATAGTTTAGAAGCTAACCAGCTTGTATAATGTGAGATGAATGATGTAATATTAGGAACGGCTCAGCAGGAGTCTGTATCCCTTTAAGAGCTTGAGTATAAAAGGGAAGTGTTTTGCTGGAGTCTTTCTCTCTTGTCTGTTCCCTGCTGTAATTGCTGTGTATTGGAGTTTGCTGAATGACCACGTGTATTCTAGTGTATGTTTGTAGATAGTGTAATATGCAGACGGCTGGTCATTTGCCTTCTTTTAGAGAGTCATTGAGGCCACTTGGAGGTTTACCTGTGTCCTCAGAGTCACCTGAGTGGTGCAAATGGGTGTGGAAACTTCTTGGCTGCAGGATTTTTTCTGCCCTGGGTCCCTTCCCTGTTGAAGACAGGCGCAGGCAGTTGGGGATGAGTCCGCATTGTCTGCATCTCAAACTGAAGCGCAAATGGTTCCCAGAGTCTGCGATGTTTTCTGGAAATCCGTTTGTTCCCCCGTACTGTCCGAAGGGCGTTCATCCCAAAGTGCATCGCTAAACGTCCATGGAGTTTCTCCATCATCCAGGTCTTGGTTGTCCCAAAAGTGCTTTTTTTCTTTTTCTTTCAGGAGGCAACTGGACTTTCTTTCTTTTTCTTTCTTTTCCTCCAAGCATCATTGCTTTCTCCATGGCCAAAATAAGGGAGAGACAATTCTGTGATTTTTACTTTCCAGGGCATGTCTGATGTTGCGCATTCCAGTATTTCCTTGTCAGTCACCTTTGTGCTATCCAAGAAATCTGCAGGAGACTTCTGGAGCGCCATAGCTCAAAGGAGTCCATTTTCTTCCCGTCCTGCTTTTTTAAGGTCTAACTTTCACAACCATTCTCCAAGCTGAATCCAACCGTTGAATAGAAATAGAAATAGAAAAAATAGAAATAGAAATAATAGAAATAGAAATAATAGAAATAGAAATAAAAATAGAAGTAGAAATAGACTAGACTAGACTAGACTAGACTAGACTAGACTAGACTAGACTAGAATAGAATAGAATAGAATAGAATAGAATAGAATAGAATAGAATAGAATAGAATAGAATAGAAAACATGGAATGGAATGGAACAGAACGGAATAGAAGGAATGGAATAGAGAATGGAATGGAACAGAGAATAGAATAGAATAGAATAGAATAGAATAGAATAGAATAGAATAGAATAGAATAGAATAGAATAGAATAGAATAGAATAGAATAGAATAGAATAGAATAGAATAGTGCTGGAAGGGGCCTTGGAGGTCTTCTAGTCCAGCCCCCCACTCAAGCAGGAGAACCTACACCATCTCAGACAAGTGACTGTCTAGCCTCTTCTTAAAAATCTCCAGGGATGGAGCGCCCATGATTTCTGAAGGCAACTTCTGTTCCACTGGTCTGTCTAGCCTCTTCTTAAAAATCTCCAGGGATGGAGCGCCCATGATTTCTGAAGGCAACTTCTGTTCCACTGGTTGATTGTCCTCACTGTCAGGAAGTTTCTTCTTGATTCCAGGTTGCTTCTCTCTTTGATCAGTTTCCAACCACTGTTTCTTGTCCTGTCCTCTGGTGGTTTGGAGAATAGTTTGACCCCCTCTTCTTTGTGGCAGCCTCTCAAATACTGGAAAACCATTATCGTGTCACCCTTATTTCTATCACACACTTGGAATCCTTTCCATTGACTCTGCAACATACTGTAAGTGGAGAGTAGGGAGCTAAGAGCAAAAGACTGCTAGGTTGGGTAAAGTACTTGAAGACCCCAATTCTTTGACTGACTCACTTCATTCTGTGATGGAAAGAAATTTTCCCTCTCTATTCAAACCCTTTATGCTCCCCAGCCATTAAGAAGCTTTCAGAGATGGCATAATTAGCTCGTGAAAGGCAGCTGAGCACTGTGTTAATGTGGCACTTTGCGTGGCAAAGGGAACACAATACTCATTCATCCCAAAGTGGAGAGGAAAGCTGATTCTCTTTGATGAGGTACTTTGCATTCAATTGAGGTCTCTAAAGGTAAAGTCGGAAGAGGCAGTTTGCAGAGTGGAGCAATGTGGTCCATTCAGCCGCTTCTACTAGCCAGCAGTCGCGGCTTGAATGTTGTGTACACATCCCATATTTCAGGATGTCGCGCGGGGGGGGGGGGGCTATCGCACAAATCACCTAGTCGCAAGATTAAGTAGTTGGACAGTAGAAATATTTCATGGGTGGGTATGTTGAAATGAGACACATAATCTAACTCTGAGGGTTTTGCTTATTTGATGTTTATCTAATAAATTTATTTATTAATAAATAAAATGCCTGTTTCTTTATTAGATGTATTACTTTATGGGTAACTCAAGATGGTGGACATATATAATACTCCTTCCTCCTCCTATTTTTCCCACAACAGAAGTCCTGTGAAGTGAATTTGGCTGATGGAGGGGGACTGGCCCAAACTCACCCAGATGGCTTTCTTGCCACGGGCAGGCCTAGAACTCTCAGTCTCCTGGTGATTGGCCCAAAGTTAACAGCCAGCTTTCATGCCTAAGCTGAGACTAGAACTCTCAGTCTCCTGGTGATTGGCCCAAAGTCGCCCAGCTGGCTTTGATGGCTAAGGTAGGACTAGAACTCTCAGTCTCCTGGTGATTGGCCCAAAGTCACCCAGCTGTCTTTCATGGCTAAGGCGGGACTAGAACTCTCAGTCTCCTGGTGATTGGTCCAAAGTCACCTAGCTGGCTTTCATGGCTAAGGCAGGACTAGAACTCTCAGTCTCCTGGTGATTGGCCCAAAGTTGCCGAACTGGCTTTCATGGCTAAGGCTGGACTAGAACTCTCAGTCTCCTGGTGATTGGTCCAAAGTCACCCAGCTGGCTTTCATGGCTAAGGCAGGACTAGAACTCTCAGTCTCCTGGTGATTGGCCCAAAGTTGCCCAGCTGGCTTTGATGGCTAAGGCAGGACTAGAACTCTCAGTCTCCTGGTGATTGGCCCAAAGTCACCCAGCTGGCTTTGATGGCTAAGGCAGGACTAGAACTCTCAGTCTCCTGGTGATTGGTCCAAAGTCACCCAGATGGGTTTCATGGCTAAGGCAGACCCGGCACTCACATCTCCTGGTTTCTAGGCCAGCACCTTAAGCACTACATTAAACTGGGTCTCTGGAGCCTTAATTAAATTAAATTTAATATTAGAGTCCTAACAAAATAGACACAGTTGTGTCTTCTTCCAGATCTCTGTGTTCACGAGGTCACTCGAGGTAGCCCTTTGCTTGATCAACCAAGCTAAGCCTCTGTTAAAGTTTTCTAGATTTCAAGGAACAAATTACCTTCCCTTTTTGACCTTGGACAAAGGGCCTGAAAGAGTCAGGCCAATTCTTTCATAAATCAAATTTCTCTCTGTTTCCCCCCTCCAAATTCACTCTCCATTTCCTATCGGTTCAGCCACAGCTTTTATGAGGGAGCATGTTATGAATTGCAGCCCGTAGTCAGCGAACTTAACTTAGTTATATCCTGATGAAGTGCCTCTTCTTAAGACGGTCAGTTCTGGGTTTCTCCCCACCCCCACCTTTCAATCAAGTCCTGCCTGTTTCCCATCGTCTGTAAATATCTTTTTTTTTCCCACATGGTTCCCTCCTTTTTTTGTATATAACGTTATTGATTTGTTTTAAAGAAAAAATTAAAAAAAACTTCAAAAAACTACTCATCAGTGAGGGAATAGAAGCAAGAAGAGAGAAAACAATTTCGTATAGAGGTGCAATAAAATAAAAATATACAGAAAGAAACATAGGTACACGCAAAAAAGAACGACTTCTGACTTCTTTTACAGCAGATAACAACAACAACAACAACAATAATAATAATGTTGGAAGGAACCTTGGAGGTTATCTAGTCCAACCCCCTGCTCAGGCAGGAAACCCTATACCATTTCAGACAAATGGCTGTCCAGTCTCTTCTTAAAAACCTCCAGTGTTGGAGCATTCACCACCTCTGGAGGCAGGTGGTTCCACTGGTTAATTGTCCTAACTGTCAGGAAATTTCTCCTTAGTTCTAGGTTGCTTCTCTCCTTGACTAGTTTCCATCCATTGCTTCTTGTCCTGCCTTCTGGTGCTTTGGGGAATAGCTTGACTCCCTCTTCTTTGGGGCAGCCCCTGAGATACTGGAAGACTGCTATCATGTCACCCTTAGTCCTTCTCTTCATGAAACTGGACATACCCAATTCATATGTTTCAGCCTTCAGTCCCCCTAATCATCTTTGTTGCTCTTCTCAACAGATACAGATAAAAGTTAACTAATTCTTGCTCTACAATTACAATGAAACCTCTATTTTTAACAATCTATAAATATTACCTCTCATCAAATCCGTATGTAATGATTTGATTATTTTTTTTCCTGTTCCCATCAAAATGTCCAAAAGGGGCTGATGGTTGGCATTGAATTTGGTTAATGTCTCTGTCAGAGCATGCACAGTCTTATTGCACTGAGATAACCCAGGAGTAAATACAGAAAACAGTGGTCTATATTATATGGTGGTTTATCTTACACTGACTACAATATCATACACCAGGAACATTATACATACACGTGGCAATACAGCAGGATCCAACATTCAGCAGTTATAGCAGGAAACAGAAGAGAGAGAGAGGAGAGAGAGAGAGAGAGGGAGAGAGAGAGAGAGAGAGAGAGAGAGAGAGAGAGAGAGAGAGAGAGAGAGAGAGAGAGAGAGAGAGAGAGAGAGAGAGAGAGAGAGAGAGAGAGAGAGACTTCAGCAAAAGCCTTCACTTTTATACTCAGGCTCTTAAAGGGACACAGACCCTGCTGAGCCATTCCTATCATTGCATCATCCACCTTATATTCCATTATATCATTACATAAGCAGTTTAGCTATTAAATTATTACCCTGACAGTCTCTTTTTTAAATCAGAGTCAACAGTTTCTTCATCCCAACCGGATGCATCAGCTTTAATAACCTCTTTTCCATTATAGCTATACAGATAGTCCTTGATTTATAACCACAACTGAGCCCAACATTTCCGTGAAACATTTGTGAAGTGAATATAAATCCTTCCATTCCCCACCACCCAGTCAGAGATGAAGAAACTTCTTGGATGAGAAGCAAAAGGTCTTCAAAGAGAAAAAAAAAATCAGTTGTCTCGTGAAAAAGCACCTTTGGGACATCCATGACCCTGGATGACTGAGAATCTCCAGAGACATATCTTGTAGTACTTGAAGGGCTGTCCCAGAGAAGAGGGAACTGAGTGACTCTCCAAAGCATCTGAGAGCAGGACAAGAAGAAATGGGTGGAAGCTTGTTAAAGAGTGGTGCAACCAAGAACAGAATAGAAGCTGGAAGGGACCCTGGAGGTCTTCTAGTCCAGCCCCCTGCTCAAGCAGGAGAACCTAGGAGCCTTGGTGGAGCAGTGGGCTAATGCCTCCTTAAGTAACACCAGCTGCCTGCAATTAGTGCAGGTTCGCATCCCACCAGGCTCAAGGTTGACTCAGCCTTCCATCCTTCCGAGGTAGGTAAAATGAGGACCCAGATTGTTGGAGGCAATAAGCTGACTTTGCAATAATGCCGCTTGGGGTGTGTGTGAAAGCCCTAATAAGCAGGCATATACATAGAATGAAGGCTACTGCTAAGCTTGTAAGCCGCCCTGAGTCTTCGGAGAAGGGCGGGATATAAATGGAATTAAAATAAAATAAATAAATAAAAATAGGTTGATCCTCTCTGCCAGAAAGAAGAGTGGAGTTTGTGAGGTCCTTAGTGCTCTCTGAGCTTGGTGGTTTTCTTGCAGACGTTTCATGACCCAAATAGATAACTGTCAGAATCCATTTATATCACATTTCATAAATGTATAGGTAGAACAATGTGCTTATTCTGGGGATTCTGCCATCTCTCCGAAGGGGGGGGGGGGAGAGGTCAGACTTTAGGCATCTTCAAACAACAGGGAACATTTGAACACAAAAGGAAGCAATAACCATAAAACCAAGGAGAGTTCCCTTTCCCATGGAAGGGCCTGACATCTGACCAAATGGATGAAGGGAGGGGCTGAAATGGGAATGCTTTATATAGGATTGAAAATGTAACTTTGTTAGATTCCGTCTTGTATTGCCACAATCGATTCCATCCCAGTAAACATTTTCCTTTTGGACTAAACTTGCACCCAAGAGTTCTTATTTCCTAAGATGTGGATTGAGGTGGTTCCTGACAGTAGACGGAATCTGCTTTAAGAGTCAACCTGGAAGGGAAAACCTTACCGGGGGGACTTTGCAACAAATACAATGTCTGGCGACGAAGCAAGAGAGGAGGGAAGCCCCATGGAGGGGGGAGTCTTCCCCCCAAATGGAATCCCAGAGACAATGGGAAGCTGAAGCAGCATATTTCCCCAGGGAAGAAGCGGTGGAGCAGTACGACCGAAAACCCCGATGGTCGATGGGCGTTGGAAGGAAAAGTGAGTGGGGAAAAGGCTTCAGGAGAAGTGACCCTGAGGCGGAGTAACCACCAACCGGAATGGAGGCAAGAGATGGAGAGTTCCCTGCACACCAGTGAGGAGGAGGAGGATCCTGGGAAAGGCCATTGATCTGATGAAAGCAACCCTGAGCTCACTGAGGGAGGAGAGAGCTGGAAATTGCAACTGAGGCAGCGCCTGGGGACGTAACTGGAAAGGTAACGGAGGGGATCCAACACTTGAAACCCCGGGGCCGTCCAATGGAACAGGAATTGCTGCCTCAGCAGTACCCACCCACCCCAGAACCACAGACGGGGACCAGGATGAGGAGCGATACCGGCCCCGGCGCAGACAACGCTCCAGCCAAAGACTCCCGCCCCTGGAAGTCAAATTCAAGGGGGAGCCATCACGACTGGGATTTTTCCTAACCCAAGTCCTCAGCTACATGGAAGAGTACGGACGGGACATCCCCAGTGACAAAGCACGCATCCGAATTGTGCAATCTGCCCTGGATGGGACGGCTTGCAGACTGGGTGGTGAACTTGCATGACTCCAACGCCCCAGAACTCAATGATTTCAACCGATTCATGTCATCTTTGAGGCGGCGGTTCGAGGATCCTTTGGCTGACCGTAAGGCCCGGGAGAGAATCAAAACGGTGAGGCAGGGCAGGCGAGCAGTGGCTGATTATACCCAAGAATTCTGAGCCAAGAATACAGGGACCTGGCTGAGGTTTTCAGTGAGGAAAGAGCAGATGAGCTTCCCCCCCCACCGCCCCACAGACTGCACCATAGAATTCAAACCTGGGGCAAAACTCCCAAAACCCAGGATGTACGCCATGAGCGCAAGGGAAATGGCAGAAATGGAAAGATTCATAAAGAAAAACTTAGAAAGAGGATTTATTGAGCCTGCCAAACCCAAAGTGGCCCGCCCCGGTTCTGTTCAGGGAGAAGAAGGATGGGTCTTTTTGTTTGGTTGTGGACTATAGAAATTTGAACACAATTAGTGAATGTAATCTGTACCCCCTTCCCCTAATGAAGGATATGCTATCCCACCTATCGAAAGGAAAGATTTTTACCAAACTAGACCTGAGGGAAGCATACTACCGTATTAGGATTAAGGAAGGAGACGAATGGAAGACTGCATTCAACTGCCCAATGGGGTGCTATCAATTCAAAGTATTGCCATTCGGGACTGCAAGGGGCCCCCCGCAGTCTTTATGCAATTAATTAATGACGTGCTGAGAGAGCACCTATATAAGGGGGTCCTGGTTTACCTTGATGACATCCTTATCTTCACAGAAACCAAAGAGGAACATATCAAACTAGTCAGAGCAGTCCTGAAGAAGTTGCGAGCTGCCCATTTATATGCTAAATTATCGAAGTGTGAATTCCATCAGGAAAAAATCGACTACCTGGGGTATCGCATATCTCCAGAGGGCATCGAAATGGACCCTGAGAAGGTCAGGGCAGTACTAGAGTGGGCACCCACCCGCACACGGAAGCAATTACAAAGTTTCCCGGGGTTTGCAAATTTCTACCGCCAATTCATCCCTGCATTTGGCCAAATAGCCATGCCCCTCACAAATTTGTTGAAAACGAAGGGGGGGTCACCTGTGAAACCCAGCCAGCCTCTGAAATGGTCAATGGAATGTCAAGCAGCATTTGAGAGGCTAAAGAGACTTTTTTCTGCTGAACCTGTCCTAAAACACCCAGATCCCGACAAACCTTTTGTAATACAGGCAGATGCGAGTGATGTAGCGGTAGGAGCCGTACTATTACAAGAAAATGATGGGGGGGACGTTGCAACCATGCGCATACACATCCAGAAAACTCACAGAAACAGAACAACGCTGGCCAATATGGGAAAAAGAGGCATTCTCGTTGAGGTGGGCATTACTAACATGGCACCAATTTTTAGAAGGAAATAAAATACCTTTCCAGGTCTGGACAGACCACAAAAATTTGGAAGCACTAAAAACGCCCAGGAAGCTCACTCCTAAGCAAGCCCGCTGGTCCCAACATTTTCACCGATTCAATTTCACTCTCAAACACTTACCAGGGGGGAAGAACTTCCTGGCAGATGCATTATCCTGCATGCCTCAATACAACAGCACAAGAGTTACTGACTTTAAACCACTCGTACCGGAACAACAACTGGCAGCACCAGTCACCACCAGGGCACAAGAAAAAATGAAGCCGAAGGTAGATAGCCAAACTGGAATAGAATTCAGGAAGTCTTTGGAAAGTGATGAATGGTTCCAGAAAAATAGACATGTGTGCACAATTAAAGATGGACTGCCATGGGTGGGGGAGAAGCTATATATACCTGCCACACAGAGAATCAATTTCATGCAACTGTGCCATGATACAAAATCAGCAGGACACTTTGGCTTTGTAAAAACCCTACACTTAACTAAAAGGCAATTTTGGTGGCCATCTATGAAAAAGGACATAGAAAGCTATGTGGGTAGCTGTCAAATTTGCGCGATGGCCAAAAGACTGCAAGGGAAACCGCCAGGTCTGTTACAACCAGTGGCAAACCCCTCAGCCCCATGGAAAGAAATAGCCATGGATTTTATCGTAGAACTGCCAGAAAGTAATGGAAACACCGTAGTCTGGACTGTCACAGATCTGTTCTCTAAGCAAGTACATTTCATACCTTGCCAAAAAATCCCGACCGCAAAAGCATTAGCAAAACTTTTTGTACAACATATTTACAGATTGCACGGGGTACCACAACACATCATATCTGACAGAGGGGTGCAATTTACGTCGGCATTTTGGAAAGAATTTTTATCCCTCTTAGGAACCACCCAAGGACTGTCATCTAGTCACCATCCTCAGACAGACGGAGCTTCTGAAAGACTTAATAATATTCTGGAACAATATCTGAGATGCTTTATTAATTTTCAACAGTCCGACTGGGCGGACCTACTGCCTTTTGCAGAAGTAGCATATAATAATGCAGTCCACTCAAGCACAGGTTACACTCCTTTTCAAGTAGCTACAGGCCAGAGTTTCAACCCAATACCAGAACTAACCCCAAAAGAACCGGTTATCCCTGATCTGAAGGAATGGATTGCTCAATTACAAAATACATGGCCAATCGTTAGGAAAGTGTTGGAAGATGCCAGAAAAGCATGCAAGACACAGGCAGACAAAAAAAGAACCGATCCCACACCATTTAGGGTAGGAGAGATGGTATATTTATCCACAAAATACCTGAAATCACTCCAACCCTGTAAAAAACTAGGACCAAAATATATTGGACCCTTTCCAATTAAAAGAATCATAAACCCAGTAACAGTTGAATTAGAACTACCCAAAAATCTTAGACGAATACACCCAACCTTCCACTGCAGTCTATTAAAGAGAGAACAACAATCACCACTACGAGCAAAAATCCCACCACCACCACCCCCCATCATGGTGGAAGGAGAACAACATTTTGAAGTGAAAGAAATCTTAGATTCCAGAAAACACCATGGAACGATACAATATTTAGTGGCATGGAAACACCTCCCCTCCTCAGAAAATGAGTGGGTTAACAAACTCCATGTTAAAGCACCTAAGTTGCTTAAGAGGTTTCATACAGAATATCCAAACAAACCAGGCTAACATTTATATGTTTTCTTTCCCCACAGATGGACTCATCTTTTTTCTGAAAGGAGAGCCGAATGTCAGAATCCATTTATATCACATTTCATAAATGTATAGGTAGAACAATGTGCTTATTCTGGGGATTCTGCCATCTCTCCGAAGGGGGGGGAGAGGTCAGACTCTGAAGGGGGGGGAGAGGTCAGACTTTAGGCATCTTCAAACAACAGGGAACATTTGAACACAAAAGGAAGCAATAACCATAAAACCAAGGAGAGTTCCCTTTCCCATGGAAGGGCCTGACATCTGACCAAATGGATGAGGGGAGGGGCTGAAATGGGAATGCTTTATATAGGATTGAAATGTAACTTTGTTAGATTTCCGTCTTGTATTGCCACAATCGATTCCATCCTAGTAAACATTTTCCTTTTGGACTAAACTTGCATCCAAGAGTTCTTATTTCCTAAGATGTGGATTGAGGTGGTTCCTGACAATAACATCATCAGTGCTAGAAGGAAGGGGATTTGCTCTCTTTTTATATAACGCCGACTTGCCCTGTCGGGTTCTTGCTGGTTCCTTGATTAGGCTGTTGTTTACTATTTGATAGTTTCTCTGTTGGTAGTTCCTGTATTGTGGTATTGTTTATGGCTTGGTTGTCGGTCTAGTGAAGGGGTCTTCCAACTTGGCCCTTTCATGACTGGTGGACTTCAACTCCCAGAATTCCTCAGTCAGACATTTTGATGAAACCACGGGCTTGGATCCAGACCAGGGGTACAATAAAATAGGAAAACAGATCACATGCATGCAGAAGAGAAGCATGTTTAACAGATAAAACAATCCCACATGAATCCCGCCACTCTATCTATCTATCTATCTATCTATCTATCTATCTATCTATCTATCTATCTATCTATCTATCTATCTCTATCTATCATCTATCTATCTATTATGCATCTATCTATCATCTATCTATCTATCTATCTATCTATCTATCTATCTATCTATCTATCATCTATCTATTATGCATCTATCTATCATCTATCTATCTATCATCTATCTATCTATTATGCATCTATCTATCATCTATCTATCATGCATCTATCTATCATCTATCTATCTATCTATCTATCTATCTATCTATCTATCTATCTATCTATCTATATCTATCTATCTATCTATCTCTCTCTCTCTCTCTCTCTCTCTCTCTCTCTCTCTCTCTCTCTTTCTCTCTCTCTCTCTCTCTCTCTCTCTTCCTCTCTCTCTCTCTCTCTCTCTCTCTCTCTCCTCTCTCTCTCTCTCTCTCTCTCTCTCTCTCTCTCTCTCTCTCTCTCTCTCTCTCTCTCTCTCTCTCTCCCTCTCTCTCTCTCCAGTGGTGGGATTCAAATATGTGAACAACTGGTTCTCTGTGTGGATGCTGCTTCCAGAAGTCCATTCTGGTCCTGGGCAACAAAAAATTAGCTACCGGTTCTGCTGAAGTGGTGCAAACCAGCTGAATCCCACCGCTGGTTTTTAAGAATAAAATAGGAAAACAGGTCACACGCATGCAGAAGAAAAGCATGCTTAACAGATAAAACAATCCCACATGAACTTGGCAACCACCTTATCCCAAGGTCTGGGAGAATAGCCAAGTTTTAAGTGACTTTCTGAACATTGAAATGGGAGCCAAATGGGTCTCTAAGGGGTAATAATCCAGAGGGCAGCCATTGTGACCTCTTGTAAATATAGTCATAGAACGTTGATGTGCTGGTTCTTTTATCAGCTACCAATTTCTCTGGGCCCTTTTTGAGATGGAGGGTTTGGACATTAAATCTCTCAGTGACCTCAAATCAATACATTTTAAGATAGATCACTAGAACTTGCCTACGCAGATTTGGATAAAGGACTAGATGACTACAGAGAGACACTGAAAACTCTTTGGGGTGATTTATTGGACACCCAAATATTTGTAGCTCATCTCTACTTATAAGTCACCGCCTTTTATATAAATATAGAAGTTGACACCAAAGGTCAGGGTGATTGGAGATAAGATTCGTAAACCCTAGGTCTTCATTGATCTTTGCTCTCATAGAGAAGAGGGAGTCAAGCTATTCTCCAAAGCACCTGAAGGCAGGACGAGAAGCAACGGATGGAAACTAATCAAAGAGAGAAGCAACCTAGAACTATGGAGGAATTTCCTGAGAGTTAGAACAATTAACCAGCGGAACAACCTGCTGCCAGAAGCAGTGGGTGCTTCAATACTGGAAGTTTTTAAGAAGAGACTGGACAGCCATTTGTCTGAATGGTATAGGGCAGCAGTCCCCAGTCTTTGCAGCTTGGCAGCCCGGTGTGGGGGAACAGAAGTGAAAAAGGCTGTGCAAGCGGTGGGCCGGCACGCACATGCATGCACAACTTGACTTGCATGAGCAGTGGGCTGGCACGCACGTGCATGCGCACTCAGATCAACATGCACAAGTTGACCTGTGCATGCGTGAGTGTGCTGGCCCACTGCTTGTGTAACTTGGTTGCAAATAAGCCATGCAAATAAGCCATGGCCTGGTAGTGGGCTGTGGCCCGGGGATTGGGAAACCCCTGGTATTGGACCTAGTAGACCTCCAAGATCTCTTCTCTTCTCTTCTCTATCCCCGGGCCACAGCCACAGTATGTTTGCTGATATTCTGCCTTAGTTCTGTGCCCCTCTTTCCACTTCTTATACTTGTCCTTTTTATCTTTCACTTTATCAGAGAGTTCTTTATGCAGCCATGCTGGTTTCTTTTGAGAGCTGTTGTTTTTCTTCTTTGTTGGTATTGTGCTAGACTGGCCTTTATTATCTCACTTTTCAAAGTTATTTACATTTAGATATTTGATTCTATTTTTTCTCATGTAAAACCATCCCATAACTTTTACCTTACTTAAGGAATAAATAAGACTAAAAGAAGGGAAAAAAGAACAAGAGTAAAGAGGGATAAAAAGATAGGTATTGTTGTGCAGAGTGTCTCCTTGTGCTACCAAGGAGTTGCACAGGACAAGGAAGGGTATTGAGAGCAGTAAGAGATCACAGTAACCACAAGATACACTGAGTTGTGAAAATAGAAAGTAGTTTACTTTAAGGTGGTGTAAAATCAAAAATGCACAGTCAAAAATAATCAGTCCAGGTCATACACAAAAATAACAGTCCAAGTACAAATCCTAATAAGTAAGTCTTCTTACCAGTCCAGAGGTCAAAAAACACAGTTATGCAGATACAGAGCAAAAAAGCAATAATAGAGCGATCAGCAAATTCAGATATTCAGAGAGATCCAGTGAGAGAGAGAGTCTACGTTTCTAGCTCCCTCTTATGGCCATGAGCAACCTCACACGCCCATGGATCAATTACCTTCTTAAAGTTACAACATCATCATGGCTTATATATTTCCAACCCCAATATGTAGGCTATCATCATATACCTAACAGTATACTACTGGAAGTCCATGTTTCCCCTAAGCTAATATATATTTATTTCCAAAATTTTTCCATTCTTTTTTTTTTACCATAATTAAGAATATGTTTAATTTTTAAATATTCCATTTAATAAATCTAGTCATCTGGTCTTTTAACTCTTACTCAAAACATTTTTTCCCCAATCCATTTTAATTTTCTTTAAATCAATCACATTTAAATATCTAAAATATGTCCTTATTAATAAGCCATTCTAACTCTTTTATATTACTCATATCAAGAAATAAGATAAAAGAGAAGAAAGAGAGGAGTACTATGTTATTTGAGGGAAATCCAAAATCTTTCTATTACTTTAACCATATTCAAACAGGTGTTTCTTTTTTAAATACTCTCTCTGATAAGACCCATCATCTATTTCTTAATTTTCACTTTGGCCTTCTTCTTTGTGCCCAATATCTTTAATCAATATATTCTGCTGAATCAAAGAGTCTTTCCATATTTTTGCAGTATAGATATAAAAAGGGACAGGGTGGCTCAGTGGGTTAGGATGCTCAGCCTGTCGATCAGAAGGTCGGCAGTTTGGTGGGTCAAATCCCGAGTGCCCCGCGTAGCAGAGGTGAGCGCCTGTTACTCGTTCCCAGCTTCTGCCAACCTAGCAGTTCGAAAGCATGTAAAACTGCAAGTAGAAAAATAGGGACCCACTACAGTGGGAAGATAACAGCGTTCCGTGCACCTTTGGCGTCTAGTCATACCGGCCACATGTCCACGGAGACGTCCTCGGACAAGCGCTGGCTCTTCGGCTTTGAAACGGAGATGAGCACCGCCCCTAGAGTCAGAAATGACTAGCACACATGTGCGGGGGAACCTTTACCTTTACCTTTAGATATAAAAAATAAGTCAAGTAGACTGTAGATATAAAAAATAAGTACAATAAGCACTTGGTCTTTCATGTTTGTTGAAAATCTTTTTCTTTCTTTTTCTCTCTCTATCTCTTATCATTTTTTGTCTCTCCAGTTCTAGTGGTGTTCCTGACATCTCTGCCATCCATTTTGACCAGTCTTTTTCTTATCCTCAAATTTGTCTTGTGGTCTTAAAGTATAAGTTGCCTTTTCCAAAACCAATATTTCTTGAATTTTTTTTCCACTTGGGTTAAATCATACTTCTTTGTTGTGTTAAGTTCCATCTTCGAGTCTCTATCCTTGAATTTGTGTTCAGTTATCTGTTTTATCTGCTCCTTCTCTATTGTTATTTCCTGGACTTTTTTTGTTGTAAAGTTAATTGGAGATGAATTGGTTTATGTTTTCAAAGTTATTTTGGATTTCTTTGTGATTTGAAGTCATTGTTTGAATTAGTTGCAGCATCTCATATGTCTCCTCTTGAAAGGTATTTATTTTTCTTGATAAGTTCTTCTGCAAGTCTCTGATTTTCCATAGTGGTCAAGAATCAAGGGTTGTCTTTTCTCTGCACATAGCTTTAGAGTCACAGTTTAGTAGATATTTATAATCCAAAAAGGTTCAAAAAAAGTTTCCTGAAGTTTTATTATCCTCTCTTGTCTGCAGCCCAAATTGTTTTCTTTTGTTTTCACAGCTGTTCTCTATTGTTACAGCTTTGAAGGTCACAAGCACAGATTAGTTTTTTCCAGATTTTGCCAAGTCCTGTATAAAAGCCATAGCTGTCATAGTTTTTATCCACCAGTAGATGTCAGCACCAGTTTATTTTTCAAATGATCAAAATAGAAAATTGCCTTTAAAATGAGGATCTTAACCATTCATTCAACACATTCCAAACTTACCTAAATTTAGGTTTTATATCATTTCATTACATTTCTGTATGTTTTGGTCCTCCATAAAAGGTTTAATTCACCGCTTTCATTAATAAAAGAGTGGGGCAAAAATCCCCTCCTTCACGTTTGGAGGTTTTTTGCTTCTTGGGAATTTTCCCCCAGGAAAGTTACTAAGTAGGATAGAGAAAATTGATGATCAGCTTAAAACAGTGCTCTTTGACCTTTGGTTGCTTTTAGTTGGGCTAGACTCTGAGTTAGGCTAGCCTTTCACCTGTTGGTTTCTGGAAGGCTTCTCTGGACTGATCAGGTTGACTGCCATCTCTCTGTGGTCCGCGCTGGACTGACTTCCTTCTTTGCTTGCCAACTTTGGGGGCAGCTTCTGGGCGATTTAGGGTCCCCTAACAGGAAGAAATTCAGCCAGAGGGCACGGAGCCCCGAAATCCCTTGGCTGCTGCACTACTGTGCAAGGACCGCAAGTCCCCCCAGTTCTCTTCTCTTCTCTCTTCTCTTCTCTTCTCTTCTCTTCTCTTCTCTTCTCTTCTCTGACTCTTCTCTTCTCTTCTCTTCTCTTCTTCTCTATTCTATTCTATTCTATTCTATTCTATTCTATTCTATTCTATTCTATTCTATTCTATTCTATTCTATTCTATTCTCCTATTCTATTCTATTCTATTTCATCTTTCTCTTCTCTTCTCTTCTCTTCTCTTCTCTTCTCTTCCTCTTCTCTTCTATATTCTATATTCTATATTCTATAGTTCTTATTCTATTCTATTCTATTCTATTCTATTCTATTCTTATTCTATTCTATTCTATTCTATTCTATTCTATTCTATTCTATTCTATATTCTCTTCTCTTCTCTTCTCTTCTCTTCTCTTCTCTTCTCTTCTCTCTCTCTCTTCTCTTCTCTTCTCTTCTCTTCCTCTTCTCTTCTCTTCTCTCTCTAGACCAACCCGCCTGAATTCCACTAACTCCTATCTGATGCCAATTTATTACCAAACTTTTTCTGACTAGATTCTCATGCATACGCTTGAATAAATCTTCTGTGCTACAACTTGACAGATAGTTCTGATATTTTTGCAGGAGAGAATTATATAACACAAAGATGGGTGAGAAAATTGAACAGAGATATCGAGAAAGAGAGAGAAA
>CM044355.1:3945321-3992821 GCA_024294585.1 Vipera latastei
TGCCTTCCTTCCTTCCTTCCTTCCTTCCTTCCTTCCTTCCTTCCTTCCTTCCTTTCTTCCTTCCTTCCTTCCTTCCTTCTTTTCCCCCTCCCTTCCATCCATGCTCTCCTTCCTTCCTTCCTTCCTTCCTTCCTTCTTTTCCCCCTTTCATCTACCTGTCTTCCTTCCTTCCTTCCTTCCTTCCTTCCTTCCTTCCTTCCTTCTTTTTCCCCACCCTTCCATCCATGCTCTCCTTCCTTCCTTCCTTCCTTCCTTCCTTCCTTCCTTCCTTCCTTCCTTCCTTCCTTCCTTCCAGTGGTGGGATTCACCCAGTTCGCACGACTTTGGCAGAACCGATAGCTAATTTTTTCTTGCCCAGCATGGACTTCCGGAAGCAGCATTAAACACAGAGAACCTGTTGTTCACATATTTGAATCCCACCACTGTCTGGAAGTCACACAGCATGGTGCCTTGCTTGTTCTCCACGACCTTCTGTGGGATCTTCCATCTTGGACTTAGCAAGGCTTAGCCCATATTCTGTGCAGAAGCTCTTGTACACATTGCCATCTACAAACAGCTTACAACAGTTCATTTAATGACTGTTGTGTGCTCCTGGATGCTTTCAAGTTCACGCAAGGTATTAGTAATGCTTTATAAAACCCTAGTGAGGCCACACCAGGAATACTGCAGCCAATTTTGGTCACCATATCACAAAAAAGATGTTGAGAGTTTGGAAAAAGTTCAGAGAAGAGCAACTAAGATGATCCAAGGCTTGGAGACTAGAACATACAAAGAACGGCTGTGGGACTTGGATTTGGCCAGTCTAAAGAAAAGAAGAAATAGGGGAGACATGATAGCAGTGTTCCAGTATTTGAGGGGCTGCCACAAGGGAAAGGGGGCCAGGTTGTTCACCAGAGCACCAGAGGGAAGGATGAGAAACAATGGTTGGAAGCTGATCAAGGAGAGAAGCAACCTGGAATTAAAGAGAAACTTCCTGACAGTGAGGACAATCAACCAGTGGAACAGCTTGCCACCAGAAATCGTGGGCGCTCCATCACTGGAGATTTTTAAGAACAGACTAGACAGTCACTTGTCTGAAATGGTATAGGTTCTCCTGCTTGACAAGGGGCTGGACTGGAAGACCTCCAAGGTCCCTTCCAGCTCTATTCTATTCTATTGTGGTCATATGCTGAGGACTGCCTGCTTGTGCCGTTCAGTGTATGCTGTTCCTGCCCGTATCTAAGCATGCTAACACCATATTTCTTGAAATCAGAGTCTATTGCACCCACCCACACACGCGCACGTGTCTCTGTTGCACCATTACTCGAGGCAGTGTGAGAAGAGAGATTGCACCAAGCTAGAACTTCTTCTTTCTTTTTTTTAACTTGAGGTCACTGTGTAAACAGTTAATGAAGCAAAGACACTTGAGGGGATTCGTTGGCTGAAGACACCAAGATGTGTTTCCCCTAGATGTTCAATTGGCAGTTACAAAATTACTTTGGCACGGCTGGGGAAAGAGCTGTGGACACTGCGTCTCTCCCCGCATTAAATGAAGTGTTCAGAATTAATTTCTAAGGCAGCAGAACAGTTCAACTGGAGCATCGAATAACGGCCGGGAGGAGAAGAAGAAGGAGAAGAGGGAAAAAAAATCAAAGGAAGAAAGCAAGCAAGAGGTTAGAGACACTTCATATAATCCGGGAGGGAAGGGAAGAGGTTATTATAACACTTCAGCTAACATCTTACCAGTAGATTTACCTTGTAAATTAGCTGGCTTTAAATGCATCCTTCAATGGCATCCGGGGGGGGGGGGGGAGTAAAATCCAATTAAGATGAATGTCTTGGATGACAGCCAACATATAAAGCAGTCCAGTGACATTCTGCTCGGATGCTCCAGAACCTAATCGAGCAGCAATTCCTGCTCTGAGGACAGAGCCGATACCCATGTGCAAACAGTCCACCTTCTGGCTTATTTTCCTGATCCTGGAGGGGAAAAAAACAACACAGTTAGAATTCCCTTGGTTTGTCCTCAGTTCTTTCAAGAGTCAAGTGGACGTTTTTGTTTTTCTTTGAAGACGTTGCGCTTCTCATCCCAGAAGCTTCTTCAGCTCTGACTGGATGGTGGGGGAATGGAAGGATTTATACTCCGTGCAGACAGCCGGTCATTTGCATTCTTTTAGAGAGTCCTTGAGGCCACTGGGAGGTTGAGCTCTTTCCTCAGGGTCACCTGAGTGTTGCAAATGGATGTGGAGCCTTCTTGGAACTGTTGACAGGACGGTGTTGTAGACTGAAGAAAGCTCCTTGGATGAGAAGCAAAATGTCTTCAAAGAGGAAAAAGTAAGTCCAGTTGCCTCATGAAAAAGCACCTTTGGGACAGTCATGACCTGGATGACTGAGAACCTCCATAGACTTCACCCTCCATATTCTCAGCATTGGAAGACGCCCAAAAGAGGAACATCAAAGATCACCTTTGGGTGGGACAAAAGAGAAGAAAAAGAGATGTTTCTTCAGAAGAACAGATGAGGGATACATCTGTTGTGATTCAGTGTCAGCCTGTGTTCCCAGCAGCTGAATCTGAGGAATCTGAGGAGGAAGAGGAGGAGGAGGGGTTTGGAAAGCCTTCAGTGTCAGAGGGAGGCTCTGATGCACTGCAGGACTCTCACCCTGGCCCCTCCAGTCGTGTTCCTCATGAGGCTCAGCTGTGTGACGAGGAGGGGTCAGACTCAGAGGAGTCACAGCTGAATCTGTTTAGAGACGCTAGAAGCAGAAGGCAATCCAGCAGAGCAGAGCAGAGAAAATCAATGAGGCAACTCAGTGAAAGGAGGAGAAGGCAGTGAGAAGCCACCCCTTGGGACTGATAATGAAAGGGGAAGGTTTGGGAGGGGCTGGTTGCTGAAGGCAACCGTTTGGAGACATTCAAAGAGAATCCTGGTCTGTTCTTGCTCATCTGTTTGACTCTTGTTTGTTGACTCTTGTTGGAAGTTTTGAATCATGTATTTTGGGTTGAAGAAAATATTCTGCTGCTTTTTTGTTTGAAAGACTTTATCATTTTTGAACTGTAAATAAATTTGGGTTGGGTTTTTTCCAGCCTCTTAATTTGTCGAAAAGGGAAAGGGGTTGTCCCTGTCACACAAACAGGGCCGGTTGTAGGCTGGAACAGAACAACTTTCAAAACTGATGCCTAGAAGTCAAACTGAAATATTATGTTTCTTTTTTATTGTTATTTTTTCCCTCTACATACATGTGTTAGTTTTTCAAACAGCATGTGACCTGGGTTCATAAAACGCTAATACATAATCAAGTCCTACTCTCTCTTCTAGCCATTTGTAGAATAAATTCCAGCTTTGGTAGTATTCTGTTTCTTCTTTATCTTTCAGCCTCATAGTTAATCTGTCCATCTCCACGCATTCCGGTATCTTTTTTATCACTTCTTCTTCTGAAGGTATTCGTTCATTCTTCCAGCATTGTGCATAACGTATTCTTGCTGCAGTTATAATATGTAAAGCCAAATATAGATTTTGCTTATTAAATCTTTTCTGGGTACTATACCTAATAAAAAAAAATCAGGATTAAATACTACATGTTCTCCTAATATTTTTTCTAGCCAAGCATGTATTTTTTTTCCAATAAGCCTTTACTTTGTCACATGTCCACCAGATATGATAATACGTACCTAAATTATGTTTACATTTCCAACTTTTATTTGACACATTTTTTAAACAATTTTGCTAATCTTGCTGGAGGCAAGTGCCATCTATAAAACATTTTATACAGATTTTCTTTATACGCAGTTGACATTGTCAATTTATAACTTCTCTCCCATAATTTTTGCCATTTTTCTAATTCTATATTATAACCAAAGTTTTCCGCCCATCTTAGAAACTGAAATATTATGATACCCCATAACACCTTTGGGACATTGAGGATGGAGGTTCGCTCTCCGAGCTTGTGGATTGGTTTCTGAACATTTTGTTACCAGGCTAGGTAACATCTTCAGTGGAGAACATCTCAGTCACCTGAGCCGTGCAAATGGGTGTGGAGCCTTCTTGGCTGCGGGATGCTTCTTGCCCTGGGTCCCTTCACCATTGAAGAGGGGGTGTAAGCTGTTGGGGATGAGTCTGTGTTGTCTGCACCTCAAACTGAAGTGCAAAGGGTTCCTGGAGTCTGCAATGTTTTCTGGAAATCCGGTCATCCTCCCGCACCATTGCAGACTCCAGGAACCATTTGTGCTCCAGTCTGAGATATAAACAACACAGACTCTTTGCCAACAGCCTGCGCCCGTCTTCAACAAGGAAGGGACCCAGGGCAGAAAACATCCTGCAGCCAAGAAAGCTCCACACCCATTTGCACCACTCAGGTGACCCTGAGGAAAACCTCCAAGTAGCCTCAACGACTCTCTAAAGGAATGCAAATGACCGGCGGTCTGCAAGGAGTATAAATCCTTCTGTTTCCCACCATCCAGTCAGAGCTGAAGAAGCTTCTGGGATGAGAAGCGAAACGTCTTCAAAGATAAACAAGAAAGTCTAGTTGCCTCCTGAACAAAACACCTTTGGGACAAGCGTGAACTGGATGATGGGGAATCTCCATAGACATTCGCGTTTTATTTTGTCCCTCCTTTGGCACCCTCCTTTAGTGATTCTGTTCAACTACTTCTTCAGTATTAGGGTAACTCTTGTCCTGCGATGAGCTGATCCACAGCAAGTTGGCCATGGCGGGTTTTCCCACGGCATGTTGGCTGCAACGCGTTGGCCATGGCGAGGTGGCCGTGACGAGTTGTCGTAGACATACGGCCACAATTGAGCCCAAAATTGCCATTGCGAAGTGAAACATTTGTTAAGTGAAGTTTGTCCCAGTTTACCACCTTTCTTGTTACGGTTCTTAAGGGAATCCCTGCAGTTGCTAAGTTAGTAACAGGTGGATAATTTGGTTATCTCTCATTGAACTCTGTGACACTTTTTTTTTCCCTCGTGGAAAAAGGTGAATGGAGATGGAAGGAAGGAAAAAAGGGGGGAGGGGAAAGGAAGGAAGGAAAGAAGAGGGAGTGAGGAAGGAAGGAAGGAAGGAAGGAAGGAAGGAAGGAAGGAAGGAAGGAAGGAAGGAAGGAAGGAAGGAAGGAAGGAAGGGGGAGGGAGGGAGAAGGAAGGAAGGAAGGGGGAGAGGGAGGAGGAAGGAAGGAAGGGGGAGAGGGAAGGAAGGAAGGAAAGAAGAAGGATGGTAAGGAAGGGAGGAAGGAAGGAAGGAAGGAAGGAAGGAAGGAAGGAAGGAAGGAAGGAAGGGGGAGGGAGGGAGAAGGAAGGAAGGAAGCAAGGAGGAGAGGGAGAGGGAAGGAAGGAAGGAAAGAAGAAGGATGGTAAGGAAGGAAGGAAGGGGAGGGGAAGGAAGGAAAGAGAAGAGAATGGGAGGGAGGGAGGGAAACAAGGGGGAGGAAGCGAGAAGCTTAGATGCTTAATTTATCCTGACACATCAGTTAATGAAGGAAAACTGTTTACATGTTGTTGTTATAGCAAGGCTTGGCTGATTAGATCCTCTAAATTATGCAGGACACCATTAATAAATTTCATCAGAAGCTGTATTAGGCTGTCTCCAGCCCAAGCAACAGCTTCTGATTAATGACATGGCAATCACCGAAGGGCTGACCTAGCTAAAGCTAGCCTGCGGGGATTGGCGTGTGAAAGGCAGCCTTCCTTAGGGAGCGACTCGAGATATCTGGGGTAACCAATTCACCCTTGCATGGGATGGATCAGAAGTCATTAAAGACCGAGCGCTTTACGAATTTCATCTTTTATTTGGGAAGGGGAATTCAGAGACATTTGCCTCATCGTGAAACCTTTGAGGTTTCTTCCCACCCACCACTGGAGTAAAAAGTCCAGCAGTAGAGCTGCGGGGAACGATAATAAAAGCCGTTTAATCGGAGTTCGAAGCAGATCCGTCCCAAGCCGGCGTGTCCTTCAGCATCTCTGCTTCTGTTTCCGAGGATAGAAATTTCTTTCCCGTTTTGACCACTCGGGCGGGACTCTAAAGAGGGATGATAAAGAAAGGCGGGGTCCCCAACTTATGACCGCATCCGAGCCCAGAATTTATGTGGCCAAGTGAGAAATCGGTTCAGGAACTTTTGCTCTGTTTTTCGTTCCCACCATTGCTAAGCAAATCATGGCGGTTGTTCAATGAGGAACACGCTCGTTAAGTGCATCTGCCTTCCCCCCCCATTGACTTTGCTTGTCAGAAGGTCTGCAAAAGGGGATCGCGTGACCACGGAGGGCTACTGCGACCGTCATAAATGTGAGCCAGATGCCAAGCATCCCAATTTAAATCACGTGACCCTGGGGAGGCTGCAACGGTCGTAAGGGTGAAAAATGGTCGTAAGTCACTTTTCAGTCACTAAGCAAACTGTTGTCAGTCAAGGGCTGCCTGTAACCTTTTATTCTGAATCAACATAATTTGAGCTTCTGAAATAAACAGGCAACCTGGATTACACTTCTGTTACATTTGCACCCTTTTTTCCCCAGCTTGGAGGTGTAACTCCCAAGTTCAGATCTGTCAATAGATCGAAAGACTCCAGGGAAATTTCCAAACAAATGCTGCTTAATACGGGAAGTCATTTCTAAAAATGCATGAATGTTAGAAGGGCTTCTCGTGTCTTTGCAAAAGCTCTTGATTTGCAACAGGCCGGTTTGTCTTGGCCTGTTAGGATAAAGCTGCACAAATATTTGGAAATGTTTCAGCCCAGTGTGCTGTTGTTCAGAAGAGATAACAAAGATGTTGTCCCTTCAGTCATCTCCAATTCTTGGTGATTCTAGGGACCAGGCCTCTCCATATCTTCTGATCTTGACAGAGGGATATAAAAAAATGTATTTTTATATGTTTGAAGTGTTTTGCTTCTAAAGTTTTATCTTTTTAATATTGCAAAGTTACCCTGAGGTAACATGGGCGGCCAATATATTTAATAAAGATAGATAGATAGATAGATAGATAGATAGATAGATAGATAGATAGATAGATAGATAGATAATGGATGGATGATAGATAGATAGATAGATAGATAGATAGATAGATAGATAGATAATAGATAGATAGATAGATAGATAGATAGATAGATAGATAGATAGATAGATAGATAGATAATGGATGGATGATAGATAGATGGATGGATAGATAGATAGATAGATAGATAGATAGATAGATAGATAGATAATGGATGGAAGATAGATAGATAGATAGATAGATAGATAGATAGATAGATAGATAGATAGATAATGGATGGATGATAGATAGATAAGATGGATGATAGATAGATAGATAGATAGATAGATAGATAGATAGATAGATAGATGATAGATAGATAGATAGATAGATAGATAGATAGATAGATAGATAATGGATGGATGATAGATAGATGGATGGATAGATAGATAGATAGATAGATAGATAGATAGATAGATAGATAGATAGATAGATAATGGATGGAAGATAGATAGATAGATAGATAGATAGATAGATAGATAGATAGATAGATAGATAATGGATGGATGATAGATAGATAAGATGGATGATAGATAGATAGATAGATAGATAGATGATGGATGATAGATAGATAGATAGATAGATAGATAGATAGATAGATAGATAATGGATGGATGATAGATAGATAGATAGATAGATAGATAGATAGATAGATAGATAGATAATGGATGGATGATAGATAGATAAGATGGATGATAGATAGATAGATAGATAGATAGATAGATAGATAGATAGATAGATAACGGATGGATGATAGATAGATAGATAGATAGATAGATAGATAGATAGATAGATAGATAGATAGATAATGGATGGATGATAGATAGATCGATAGATCGATAGATAGATAGATAGATAGATAGAGACAGACTAAATAGATAGATAGATAGATAGATAGATAGATAGATAGATAGATAGATAAATAGGTAGATAATGGATGGATGATAGATAGATAAAATGGATGATAGATAGATAGATAGATAGATAGATAGATAGATAGATAGATAGATAGATAGATGATGGATGATAGATAGATAGATAGATAGATAGATAGATAGATAGATAGATGATAGATAGATAGATAGATAGATAGATAGATAGATAGATAGATAGATAGATAATGGATGGATGATAGATAGATAGATAAGATGGATGATAGATAGATAGATAGATAGATAGATAGATAGATAGATAGATAGATAGATAGATAATGGATGGATGATAGATAGATTGATCGATCGATCGATAGATAGATAGATAGATAGATAGATAGATAGATAATGGATGGATGATAGATAGATTGATCGATAGATAGATAGATAGATAGATAGATAGATAGATAGATAGATAGATAATGGATGGATGATAGATAGATAGATAGATAGATAGATAGATAGATAGATAGATGATAGATAGATAGATAGATAGATAGATAGATAGATAGATAGATAAATAGATAGATAATGGATGGATGATAGATAGATAAGATGGATGATAGATAGATAGATAGATAGATAGATAGATAGATAGATAGATAGATAATGGATGGAAGATAGATAGATAGATAGATAGATAGATAGATAGATAGATAGATAGATAGATAGATAATGGATGGATGATAGATAGATAAGATGGATGATAGATAGATAGATAGATAGATAGATAGATAGATAGATAGATAGATAGATGATAGATAGATAGATAGATAGATAGATAGATAGATAGATAGATAGATAATGGATGGATGATAGATAGATGGATGGATGGATAGATAGATAGATAGATAGATAGATAGATAGATAGATAGATAATGGATGGAAGATAGATAGATAGATAGATAGATAGATAGATAGATAGATAGATAATGGATGGATGATAGATAGATAAGATGGATGATAGATAGATAGATAGATAGATAGATAGATAGATAGATAGATAGATGATGGATGATAGATAGATAGATAGATAGATAGATAGATAGATAGATAGATAGATAGATAGATAATGGATGGATGATAGATAGATAGATAGATAGATAGATAGATAGATAGATAGATAGATAATGGATGGATGATAGATAGATAAGATGGATGATAGATAGATAGATAGATAGATAGATAGATAGATAGATAGATAGATAACGGATGGATGATAGATAGATAGATAGATAGATAGATAGATAGATAGATAGATAGATAATGGATGGATGATAGATAGATCGATAGATCGATAGATAGATAGATAGATAGAGACAGACTAAATAGATAGATAGATAGATAGATAGATAGATAGATAGATAGATAGATAGATAAATAGGTAGATAATGGATGGATGATAGATAGATAAAATGGATGATAGATAGATAGATAGATAGATAGATAGATAGATAGATAGATAGATGATGGATGATAGATAGATAGATAGATAGATAGATAGATAGATGATAGATAGATAGATAGATAGATAGATAGATAGATAATGGATGGATGATAGATAGATAGATAAGATGGATGATAGATAGATAGATAGATAGATAGATAGATAGATAGATAGATAATGGATGGATGATAGATAGATTGATCGATCGATCGATCGATCGATCGATAGATAGATAGATAGATAATGGATGGATGATAGATAGATTGATCGATAGATAGATAGATAGATAGATAGATAGATAGATAGATAGATAGATAATGGATGGATGATAGATAGATAGATAGATAGATAGATAGATAGATGATAGATAGATAGATAGATAGATAGATAGATAGATAGATAGATAGATAAATAGATAGATAATGGATGGATGATAGATAGATAAGATGGATGATAGATAGATAGATAGATAGATAGATAGATAGATAATGGATGGATGATAGATAGATAGATAGATAGATAGATAGATAGATAGATAGATTTATAAATAGATAGATAATGGATGGATGATAGATAGATAAGATGGACGATAGATAGATAGATAGATAGATAGATAGATAGATAGATAGATAGATAATGGATGGATGATAGATAGATAAGATGGATGATAGATAGATAGATAGATAGATAGATAGATAGATAGATAGATAATGGATGGATGATAGATAGATAGATAGATAGATAGATAGATAGATAGATAGATAGATAATGGATGGATGATAGATAGATAGATAGATAGATAGATAGATAGATAGATAGATAATGGATGGATGATAGATAGATAAGATGGATGATAGATAGATAGATAGATAGATAGATAGATAGATAGATAGATAGAGGATGGATGATAGATAGATAGATAGATAGATAGATAGATAGATAGATAGATAGATAGATAGATAATGGATGGATGATCGATAGATAGATAGATAGATAGATAGATAGATAGATAGATAGATAGATAGATAATGGATGGATGATAGATAGATAGATAGATAGATAGATAGATAGATAGATAGATAGATAATGGATGGATGATAGATAGATAGATAGATAGATAGATAGATAGATAGATAGATAGATAATGGATGATAGATAGATGGATAGATAGATAGATAGATAGATAGATAGATAGATAGATAATGGATGGATGATAGATAGATAAAATGGAAGATAGATAGATAGATAGATAGATAGATAGATAGATAGATAGATAGATAGATGTAGGTGGATGGATGGATGGATAGATAGATAGATGAGAGAAAGAGAAAGAGAGAGAATGGTGATGATGATGATGTTATCTCTTCAGTTGTGTCCAACTCTTGGCGTCTTCTGATCTTGCACTGCTTCTTTGTGTTGTTCCCTGCTCTAGCTGGGTTCAGCTCTGATGGTGTCCAGCCAGCCTGTTCTTTGGCGGCCTGGTTTCCTTTTGCTGCTTGTCTCCAGTGAATTCCACCTCGTGACATAGCTAAAGTAGTGAGATGCAGCCTTGGTATTTTTTGCCTTCCAGTGACATGTCTGGTGTCATGTGCTCCAGTACTTGCTTGTCAGTCACCTTTGCTGTCCAAAAAATATGAAGGAGCCTTCTGCAGCACCGCCACTCAAATGAATCAATTTTCTTCCTGTTTTGGTGAGGTCCAGCTTTCACAACCATAGGTAGCTATGGGGAACACAATAGAGCAGACTAACCTACTGTTGAAGGAAAAGTCTTCATCATGGTTCAGTCCAAGCCAGGAATAAACAAAATGGAGACTGCTTTAGAAAGAAGGTTGCAGTTTATTGAAGAGGAGAGCCAGACAGAAAGATGGATGAATGGATGATCACATCTGCATTTCTACAGAGCTAGCCTCTGCCTAGTTTCTGCTTTGCGGGGAGGGGGAGAGGGGCTGGGACTGGTTTCTGGGGGCTGGTTTTCTGTCCTTTTTTAAGATCGTCTCCATTATTCCTTTAGGAAAATATGTTCTGCCTTTCTAATATTCCCCAAAATATTTCTTTCTCTGGATTCTTCCACACAATCATAGGTAGCTACGGTGAACACAATAGAGCGGACTAACCTACATTGGGTTGCCAGGCTGATGTCCTTCAAAGGAAAGCATCGCATTGATGAAACGGCTAGTGAAGAAGAGGGATGAGTCAGAAAATACATTTACAAGAAAGCATTTAAGTGGTTCATCCTTGTTGCTCCCTCTATTCTTTCATGATGTTCCCTACAACTTCCGGCTTACCTGTCAGAGTATTTGGGGAGAATAGATTTCTGGTTGAGGGGATGCAGCTGCTGAACAAGGGCTAGTAGGCCAACTATGTCACCAAAGACAAGCACAGACTAGGACTGTGATTGCTGAATTGTTAGCCCAGTTTCCTGTAATTGCAACCATCTATATAATACTTCCCTGACATACATGTCTGCCGAAAGTTTTTTGTTTGTTTGTTTTTTTATTCCACAAAAGTCCTCTTAATGGCAACATCCAAAGAAATCAGAGGCCGTTAAAACTGTTGACCATCCCATCCCAGGAAGAACATTGCAATTTTTTTTCCCCGCCCCCGCTCCCCAAGCTACCTTGTGTGTGTTCCTGATGGTTATGCCTTCCATCGTTCTTTCATGCCTTCCATAGCCCTAAGAAAAATTCCAGAAAAATCCCCATCCCTTGGACTTCCTCAGCTCATGAACCATATAATGCGTGAAGTATTAGTACCACTTTATATAACCTCAGTAAGGCCACACCTGGAATACTGCATCCCGTTTTGGTCACCACATTACAAAAAAGAGGTCGAGACTTTGGAAAAAGTGTGAAGAAGAGCAACTAAGATGATCAAAGGCCTGGAGACTGAAACATATGAAGAACGGTTGCAGGATTTAGGTACGGCCAGTCTATAGGAAAGAAGGACTAGGGGAGGGGGACATGATAGCAGCATTCCAGTTACTCAGGGGCTGCCCCAAAGAAGAGGGGGTCAAATAATTCTCCAAAGCACCAGAAGGCAAGACAAGAAACAACGAGTGGAAACTGATCAAGGAGAGAAGCAACCTGGAATTAAGGAGAAACTTCCTAACAGTGAGGACAATTAACCAGTGGAACGACTTGCCTCCACGTTCTGGGTGCTTCATCCCTGGAGGTTGTCAAGAAGAGACTGGACAGCCACTTGTCTAGAATGGTATAAAGGTTCCCCCGCACATGTGTGCTAGTCGTTTCCAACTCTAGGGGCCAGTGCTCATCTCCGTTTCAAAGCCGAAGAGCCAGCGCTTGTCCAAGGACGTCTCCGTGGTCATGTGGCCAGCATGACTAGACACCAAAGGCGCACGGAACGCTGTTACCTTCCCACCGTAGTGGTCCCTATTTTTCTACTTGCCTTTTTACGTGCTTTCGAACTGCTAGGTTGGCAGAAGCTGGGACGAGTAACAGGCGCTCACTCTGTTACGCGGCACTCGGGATTTGACCCGCCAAACTGCTGACCATCTGATCGACAAGCTCAGCATCCTAATCCACTGAGCCACCGTGTCCCTTAGAATGGTATAGGATTTCCTGATGGAGGTTGGACTAGAAGACCTCCAAGGTCCCTCCCAGCTCTAGTCTGATTCTAATTCATACTGCAATCAGTGTCAAGGTTTATCCAATAGATTTCAACAGGTGCTTTCCATAGGCATACAAACAGAGGAACATAGCAGAATTTTACAGCTTCCATGTGATGGAATGAACTGCTGGCTTTCTCAGCTTGAACAGCTTGAAGATACATGGACCTCAACTCCCAGAATTCCACAGCCAGCCATGTTTGGGGAAGTCACTAAGGTTGACCTCTCCTGATGTAGATTAATGGGGAGATCATTATATATTGTACAATAAAAGCCAGAACATTCCCATTTACATTGATGTTATCAGGTTTAAACCTTCTATAGATAGTCTTTGACTTAACAACCAACATTTTCACTGCTAAGCAAGCCAGTTGTTAAGTAAGTTTTGCCCCCACTTCACAACCTTTCTTGCCACACTGAATCATTGCAGTTGTTAAGTTAGTAACATGGCTGTTAAATGAATCAGGCATGTCAGGTCGCAAAACAGGATCACGTGACACCCCCGGGACACACTGCAACCATCAAAAATATGAACCAGAAACCATGTAGAATAGAATAGAGCTGAAAGGGACCTTGGAGGTCTTCTAGTCCAGCCCCCTGCTCAGGCAGGAAGCCCTATACTATTTGTGACAAATGGTTGTCCAATCTCTTCTTAAAATCTTCCAGTGTTCACAACTTCTGGAGGCAAGCTGTTACACTGATTAATTGTTCTAACAGTCAGGAAATTTCTCCTTAGCTCTAGGTTGCTTCTCTCCTTGATTAGATTCCATCTGTTGCTTCTTGTCTTGCCTTCAGATGCTGTGGAGAATAGGTTAACCCCTTCTTCTCTGTGGCAGTCCCTCAGATATTGAAAGACTGTTATCATTTCACACCAGTCCTTCTTTTCATTAAACTTGGACATACCCAATTCCTGCAACCATTCTTCATATATTTTACCCTCCAAAACCCTAATCATCTCTGTTGCTCTTCTCTGAACTTTTTCCAAGGTCTCAACATCTTTTTTGTGGTATGGTGACCAAAATTGGTTGCAGTATTCCAGGTGTGGTCTTACATGGGTTTTAAAAGCGGTACTAGTACTTTGTGTGATCTTGATTCTACGCCTCTGCTAATGCAACACAGGACTGCATTGGCTGTTTTGGCAGCTGCAGCACACAGCTGGCTCATATTTAAGTGAATGTGTCAACACTGCTAACATTGGATGTTTTTCCATTTACAACAGATGGAGATGCAACCATTTTCTCCTTCTGCTTTTAGAGTTCGATGATGCTGTGCTGAGGAATGTGCATGAGAGTCTAGCTAGACATAACAATACTGAACCTAGTGTGAGAACCCAGGTTATTGAAATAAGAGATGATAAAGAATTGGCAGGCTGGAGAGCTGGAGGGGAAGCCTGCATTTCCAACTAATTGGGGAATGTGATTTATGACTGTTATCTGGAGGAGGGAATTGTGCTTTGATACTAGGTGCTCAGGGGAGGGGAACTCAGTTATTGGTTTCAACTATGTCAGTGCCGATGCTACGCTACTCAAATATTCTTTAAGGCAAACAATACCTCAAAGTTCTTTGAAGAGTTTCATCTGTCGGAACCATGATAGATTGTCCACTAGGACTCCCCTCTCACAGTTACTGCTATTGATCTGGGTACCACCTATACCCATGGTGGCGAACCTATGGCACGCATGCCACAGGTGGCACACAGAGCCCTCTCTGTGGGCACGTGTGCCATCGCCCCAGTCCTAGGCCTTCAGCTAGGTTTTACAAAACCTTTTCGCTTTAGGTCTCCGGTGCCGTGTGCAAAAAAAAAAAAAAAGGTTCAATCAACCAATCAATCAATTTCAAGTTCTCGCAGGGAAAAAAAAGATCTCGCAAAGTTGGAATTGATTGACTGAACTTTTTAGTCCCACCCAGTCTGCCGTTACCACCACAGCCATGCCCACCCAATGGCCCACACCCACCCAATGGGCCTTGCCCACACACTGGGCCACACCCACCCGACACCCAATGATACATAAGTGAGTTTTGGGTTGCAGTTTGGGCACTCGGTCTCTAAAAGGTTCACCGTCACTGACCTATGCTCTACCCGTGCATTTGGCTTTCCTTGCCTAAGTGTAAAACCTGACTTTTCTCACCTTTGAATTTCATTTTGTTAGCTTGGGCCCAGTGTTTAAGCCTGACCCAAAAAAAACCCACCCTTTTGTAGCTTAAGCCTGTCTTCCGCGGTGTTGGCTATTCTTGCCAGCTTGGTGTCATTACTTGATCTTCTGAGACCAAATCTAATATGTCCTTTTTTTTTTTTAAGGTCAAATAACATGAAGGGACAGCCTTCACTAAAATAGATTTTACGTTTCTGTGAGCCCAACTAGGTCTTTTCAGCTAGGACCAATGCTATTGGTTGAGCTTTTATCTGAGGCCCAGATCAACCATTCTGTTAGTTTTGTCTCCAACGCTTACAGCTTCTAAGTAGGGACTTGGGAAAGATGTATCTCAAAGAAAGAGTGATCATTGTACTTTAATATCTCTATTGGGCGAGTGTAATTTCCTGTTTCCAGATTTCGGTTTTCCTTTGGCAATAGATACATAGACTAGTTTGTGAAATTTATTTCCTCATGCTGACTGACCTAATTCCTCCAACTTGTTGGTCTGAATTGAAAACTGCATCTAAACACCCTTTCTTGTTTTGTTTTGTTTTTTAATTCCAGCATAGCTGGCTTTTTCTTTCTTTCTTTTTTTCTTTTTTTAATGCTGATAAAAAGGCATTTCTCCAAAGAAGGAAGAAACGACATGGCAGAAAGCAAACAATATTCTTATTCCTAGAAAAATCAAAACCATGATGGAAATCCTTCTGAATGTATGAAATGTAATAAAAGTTGCACGGTTTATTTGGAATCTTCCCTCTTTTACTTGAGCCACCGATCCAGGGAAAAGATACCACAGGTCTGTATGCTTGCTAAATTTGAGGTTTCTCTGGAATAAATTAAGCTTAAAGGTTGTTTTTCCTTGCCTGGCGGTCTCTAACAGTAATCAAGGCAACCTTTATTTATTATTTTTTTTTAAACTGATCTTTGTGCCTTTGTAAACAAGGAAAGGGGTTTTTAAAAAATCAAGATAGTAGCAATGACAGTGTAAGCGAAGTATGCCTCCTTTTTTTTCTTTTTTTACGACTTTGGCATGTTGCATGTAAAAGGGGATGGGGCTTCAATCTTGTAGTTCAGTGATGGTGAACATTTTAGAGACTGAGTGCCCTAACTGCAACCCAAAACCCACTTATTTATCGCAAAGTGCCAACATGGCAATTTAACCTGAATACTGAGGCTTTAGTTTAGAAAAAACAACTCATACATTAACATCTTTTGTCTTAAAAGAAAAACACAATAACAAAGCTTTCAATGATACAAACAACTTTTTATTAAAAGGTAAAAGTTTGCATTTGGCATGCTTTTGAACAATTAATGTGATTTTGGCTGTTGTATGAGTGTTGATAATTTGTCTGACCTTGGCTCATACTTTGTAAGTTTGAGAGCAACACATGCAGCACTCAGGTCATCTGTTAGTCTGTTTCTGGTGTCAGATTTGATATAATTCAAAGCTGAAAACAGCGCCCTTGCTCCGGAGGCTTGTTTTGGCTAGGAAGGGCTTGAGAAATGGCTTTTTCCTGTGAAAACTTAGCCAAAGAGCGAGGCACGCGTGCTCACAGAAAGGGATCTGAGTGCCCCCTCTGGCACACCTGCCATAGGTTCGCCACCACTGCTATAGATGAGCAAGGGGTTGGAATAGAAGATCTCCAAGCTCTCTTCCGACTCAGTTATTCTGTATATTAGTGGCTTGCTCTGTCAGTGTTGGTGGAAGTGGTCTTGGTGTTTCTTTGGTTAGGTTGTGTGTTATTAGCTTGTTTGACAGTTCCTTGTTTGGGGTATAGTTTAATTCTTCATTGTTGGTTTGATGTTAATTTTGGTGTTAATCTTTGCTCCCCTAGGTGTGGATTCTTTGTGGGAAGTGTTTTGGTCTCTTTGTTTCCTTTTTGGTTTGTTGATTGTCTCTTTTGCACAGTATGTAGACGTTGTTTATCTCAATGAGCCTGTTGATGGCAGATTTGTCTGAGTGCCAGGCTTCCTGGAATCCTCTTTCATTTTTAGACTCACCTTGGTCTAAAATGCTCACAGTTTCCCAGCCAAAACTATAGTTAAATCTGTCCACATGTTGTGAAATTAAAGAGTTTTCATCCTGTCTTTTGATAGCTAGTTGGTGTTCATGGATGGGTGGTGGTTGCATTGCTTCAGCAGGAAAGCAAGAAGAGTTGAACTCAAGCCATTTTCTCTTTTCAGTTTTCTTTCTAACCAAGTGGCTAAACTCTACATTATACCTGTCTGCCTGACAAACATACCTAGCAGGCAAATGATAAGAATTTTTTTTATTCAAGCTGGAGACAAAACAATATAATTACTCCCTGTTCCATTTTTTCCCAGGTGGCAACTATAGGTCTCAAAACACAGTTGCCACAGAGAAAGAAGCAGAAAAATCAAACAGAGGAAGGGAAGCTTAGTCCAGGGGCTTCCAGCAACCTCTGCCCAAACACGGGAAGCAGCAATTGAATTCCCATAAATGAAATTTGAAATCTATCACCCATGAACTAATGATAATTCAAGCAGAGGGTTGGGCAAGAGGGAGAAAAAAGGGGGATCAGAGAGAATAGAATAGGATAGGATAGGATAGGATAGGATAGGATAGGATAGGATAGGATAGGATAGGATAGGATAGGATAGGATAGGATAGGATAGGACAGGACAGGACAGGACAGGACAGAACAGAACAGAACAGAACAGAACAGAACAGAATAGAATAGAATAGAATAGAATAGAATAGAAAAATGAAGAATAGAATAGAATAGAATAGAATAGAATAGAATAGAATAGAATAGAATAGAATAGAATAGAATAGAATAGAATAGAATAGGCAATAGGATATAGAATAGAATAGAATAGAATAGAATAGAATAGAATAGAATAGAATAGAATAGAATAGAATAGAGTAGAGTAGAGTAGAGTAGAGTAGAGTAGAGTAGAGTAGAGTAGAGTAAAGTAAAGTAGAGTAGAGTAGAGTAGAGTAGAATTCCAGAACCACCGTCTGTTTTGAAGGAGTATAATAAGCAAAAATATGTATAATAGGGCTACCAATGTATTTGAAGGGAGCTTATCAAACCTTACAGCAACCAACAATCCAGAGAGATGGTTTGTTCTAGTGGTTAAGGCACCAGGCTGGAAACCAGGAGACTGTGAGTTCTAGTCCCACCTTAGGCACAAAAGCTGGAGGAGTGACTTTGGGTCAAGCGCCAGGAAACTGTGAGTTCTAGTTCAGCCATATGCACGGAAGCTAGCTAGGTGACTTTGAGCCAGTTACCAGGAGACTGTGAGTTCTAGTCCCACCTTAGGCACAAAAACTGGAGGAGCGACTTTAGGTCAAGCACCAGGAGACTCTGAGTTCTAGTTCTGCCATATGCACGGAAGCCAGCTAGGTGACTTTGGGCCAGTTACCAGGTGACTGTGAATTCTAGTCCCAGCTTAGGCACAAAAGCTGGATGGGTGACTTTGGGCCAATCACCAGGAGACAGTGATTTCTAGTGCCACCTTAGGCCTGAAAGCTGGCTCTCTGACTTTGGGCCAGTTACCAGGAGACTGTGAATTCTAGTCTTGCCTTAGGCGCAAAAACTGGGTGACTATGGGCCAGTCCCCCCCTCTCTCTGTCTCTCTCAGCCCAACCCAATTGTTGCTGTTGTGGGGAAAAGAAGAGGAGGACGGAGTACTGTGTGTGTTTACTTGGATCCCTCCTCTTCAGATTGAAAAATAACTGCCCACGGAGATGAGGACTTCTTGCTAAATCTGGATCAGGGGTGTCAAACTCAATTTCATGGACGGCCGCATCAGCATTGCGGTTGCCCTCAGGAGGCCGGGTGGGTGTGGTCAGGGTGGGTGTGGCCTACTGTATGGGCATGGCTAAAGTGCGTATGGCCTACTGGGTGGGCATGGCCAGCTCTACATCATTTGCATCAAGGGTGCCTATGGGGGCCCGGGCAGGAGTGGGACAGATCTGAGGGTCTCTGGCAGAAGGAGGGTCTCTGGGCCAGGGCCAAGGCAGTGGGGGCTGTTCCCTCACTGTTTCCAGGATGGCTTCGCGGGCCACATGAAACCACTTCACGGGCCGGATCCGGGCCCCGGGCCTTGTGTTTGACGTGTCTGATCTAGATACTCATTTAAGCACCTTGGACAGCTTGCATCAGAAAATGCGTATCTAAGTCTCTAATCCCCCCTCCCTCTTTCCCAACTCCACCGCGGAGAGCTGAGCAGCGTGAATTAGATTAGTTGTGACTTTGACACACACACCCCTCTTGTTTGATCCCCTTCGTGTTCCATTTAGGAAGGAGGAGGAGGGGGGGGCAAATATTACCGTATCAAGAAAGGGAATTCCCATCAGAGAAGGTCAAATTTAATTATCTCCATTTGCATTCTAAATGCCAAAGAGGTTTTTTTTTCCCCCTCTCTTCCTCTCCCCTCCCCAGAAGAAATAAGTACATTACGAAGTTCCAGCATTGGCATCGCTCTATAAAGAATGAAGTTCTTGTGTGTGTGTTTTTTCCCTTTTTCCTTTTCTTTTCCCCTCCCTCCTTCCAAACCTTCTCAAGTTCAGCTCGCTTTTTTTTCCTTTTTTTTTTTTTTTGGTGGCTGTCTTGGTAACAAGAGACCGTTTCAGCTCCGAGTTGTAGCATTCTCCAAGCTAAAATCTCCAGCTATTTATGAGGGAGAAAATGAGGTGATTATGAGAGCGAGAGAAAAATCTGGCTTTAGTCGGGAAATTGTCCTTTACGGTAATCTTTTATTTGCTTACAAGGTTTGCTAAAGATGAAGGATTAATCCTAGGCAGTGTTCAGCATAATTAATATATATATATGTGTGTGTGTGTGTGTGTGTGTGTGTATACTGCTCAAAAAAATAAAGGGAACACTTAAACAACACAATGTACTGTATTTAATAGTAGGATGTCTTATTTTGTGTTCCCTTTATTTTTTTTGAGCAGTATTATAGATAGATAGGGACGCGGTGGCTCAGTGGGTTAGGATGCTGAGCTTGTCGATCAGAAGGTCGGCAGTTTGGCGGGTCGAATCCCAAGTGCCGCGTAATAGAGTGAGCGCCTGTTACTCGTCCCAGCTTCTGCCAACCTAGCAGTTCGAAAGCACGTAAAAATGCAAGTAGAAAAATAGGGACCACTACGGTGGGAAGGTAACAGCGTTCCGTGCGCCTTTGGCGTCTAGTCATGCCGGCCACATGACCACGGAGACGTCCTCGGACAAGCGCTGGCTCTTCGGCTTTGAAACGGAGATGAGCACCGGCCCCTAGAGTTGGAAACGACTAGCACTCGTGTGCGGGGGAACCTTTACCTTTACCAGATAGATAGATAGATAGATAGATAGATAGATAGATAGATAGATAGATAGATGATAGATAGATGATAGATAGATAGATAGATAGATAGATAGATAGATAGATAGATAGAAGAGAGAGAGAGAGAGAGAGAGAGAGAGAGAGAGAGAGAGAGAGAGAGAGAGAGAGAGAGATGGATATATGGAAGAATGTTTAAACAAATGCAGTAATAATAAAGCAATCCTTTCCATATTAAAAAAAATCTAAAAAGCACTTTGGGCACAGTAGAGATGAATTTTACCAAATTGGTTTATTTTTTTTATTGATTGGCCAAATTTATGTAGTTGTCCCTCCCCCCATGTATTTTTTTTAAAAAAAATAAAATGTTAGCCAAACAGAAGCCAGATAGGTAGAAGATAGATAGGGCTATACACACACACACACACACACACACACACACACACACACACAAAATTTATTTATTTCCCATCTTTATTATTTTTTTTCAAATAACTCAAGGCTGCGAACATATCCAATACACTTCCTCCTCTTATTTTCTCCACAAAAACAACAACAACCATGTGAGGTAAGTTGGGCTGAGAATGAGGAACTGACCCAAAGTCACCCAGTTGGTTTTCATGCTTAAAGCAGGACTAGAACTCACAGTCTCCTGGTGATTGGCCCAAAGTCACCCAGCTGGCTTTTGTACATAAAGCGAGACTAGAATTCACAGTCTCCTGGTGATTGGCCCAAAGTCACCCAGCTGGCTTTTGTACTTAAAGCAGGACTAGAACTCACAGTCTCCTGGTGATTGGCCCAAAGTCACCCAGCTGGCTTTTGTACTTAAAGTGAGACTAGAATTCACAGTCTCCTGGTGATTGGCTCAAAGTCACCCAACTGGCTTTTGTGCCAAAGGCAGAAGAGGAGGGGGTAGAACTATTCTCCAAAGCACCAGACGGCAGGACAAGAAACCATGGTTGGAAACTGACCAACCTGGAATTAAGGAGAAACCTCCTAAGAGTGAGGACAATTAACCAGTGGAACTCCTTGCCTTCAGAAGTTATGGGCGCTCCATCACTAGAAGCTTTTAAGAAGAGGTTGGACCCTCACTTGTCTGAAAGAGTATATCCTGCTTGAGCAGGGGGCTGGACTAGAAGACCGCTAAGGTCCTTTCCAGCTCTATTCTGATTGATGCTTGAAGAGATAGAGTGGTGGGTTGCCCTTTTAGGCTATCTTAAATTCTTAGGGGAAAGATGAGTACACAACGTTATAAATCAGTAGATAATACTGTTGCAAAGTATTGCTAAGCAGATTACAGTGCTTAGGAGAACCTCAACGAAAACAGGACCCTGAAATTTCATGATAACACCCTAAAACAAGTGGGGTGTTCGTTTCTGAAGAAAGGCCCTCCAATTAGTCAGAGGGCCAGTGCATTTGTGTGGCTTACAGGACGCCGGATTCACTCATATCGCATGAATCGAAGCAAGTGGTGGAAATTGATGCAAAGGGTGTAATTGCAGAAATGGCCTTATTATGTCATTTGAGCTATTTGCATAATGATGCCATTAAGCAAACAACGTGCAGAAGCTTGGACTGCCGCATGCAAAGTCCATCACACTGAGAGCTTCTAAAAGGAGTTTCCACACAAAGTACCCTTGTTAGACCAGCAAGTTAATGTACTGAATATTTACATTGTGTAAAAAAAAAACACTTCAAAATGATGGTGATGCCAAAATCAAAGTTTTTCGTAAGTTTAGGACTGTTCAAAGTTTTTCTGTAAGTGTAGGACTGCACAGTCGACAGCTTCCGATGGTATGTGAGAATGATCTTGGGAAGAGTGGTTTCTTTCTTCCTGAAGCCTGAGGCTTTTATGCCTCAGGCAGGATTAGAACTCACCATCTCCTGGCTTCTACTGTAGGAAGACAGCACCACCCTCCTAGAGAAGGAAATAGTTTGGGGGATATTAAAAAAAAAAGCAGAATATATTTCCCCAAAGGAATAATAGAAAATCTTAGGCAGAAATCACCTGAAGCAGAAACCAGCTCTGTAAAAATGCAGATTTGATCACCCTTTTAGGAAAGACTGGAGCCAGGAAGCTTGGAGCTGATGGGATTAGAAAGACAAAGAACCCTAGAACTGATAGTCCCTCACCCCAAAAAATCCAACATGGGACATAGCTATCAGCCCCAGCGCCAAGGAAGCAGGACATGACCTTTAGGACATAATAGGATTAACCCACCATCATCAGAATACCAAAAGAATACACTCAAAAGCTCAGGTCAAAGTTCATGCCACAGGAACAGGAACAACTCCAAACACCAAAGCCCAAGAAGGTATAAAAACCCACCACTCTCAGCACCATGTGGTCACAAACACGCTGCTGTCACTGAAGTTTCTGGCAGCTAAATAAACAAGAACCGTCTTTGTAAAGTAGTCTCCATTTTGTTTATTCCCAGCTTGGACTAGACCCTGATGGAGATTTTTCTTTCAACGCTATTATACTGTATTGCTTTCTGAGAGGATTTAGAAGCTAATGGTCAAATAGGCCTTTTACTTGTTTGGCTTGTCTAAATTACTATTTTACAGACCTTCCCCGGGTTAAGAACGAGTTCCATTCCCTAACTCTGTCTTTAACCCAAATTTGGATTTAAGTCAAAACTTGTACTGACAAACGGAGAACCTATTTCTAAAAATAGAGGATGACATTGTCCTTCCTTGAGCTGACGAAACTCTGACACTTCACAATGCTTTCACAAACCCCTACAAACCTCTGAAAACAGGCTGGATATTCAAAAATGTGCAGCTTCTGTGGGTCATGAAAACTTCAAGGTTTTGTGCGGCTCAAGGAAAGACAATGTCACCCACCATTTTTAGTCGAAGGCAGCCTATTTGTAAGTAAAAGTTCCAACTTAAGTACAAGTTTTGGTTAAATACAAAATCAGAGATGGAAAGTATTCTTAACCTGTGGAATGCCTCTCAAATGTTAAGTAGTTTAGACAACCAAGGCTACTCCCACCAATACCTATAAAGCCCTAAATGGCATGGGCCCGGATTATCTGAGGGAGCATCTGCTGCCAGTGTCAATTTCCCATCGTCCTGTGTGCTCCCACAGGGAGGGCCTCCTCAGGGTACCACCGGTCAAGGATTGCCGGCGGGTGATCCCCAGGGGGAGGGCGTTCTCTGTGGGCGCGCCTGCCCTATGGAATCAACTGCCAACGGAACTCCGGACTGCCCCCGACCTTCGTTCGTTTCGCCAGGACCTAAAAACCTGGCTCTTTGAGCTATCTGGCCTGGACTGAGGGGTTTTAATGATTTTAAATTGTGTTTTTGACTTTTGGGGGCTATACTTAATTTAATTTAATTTTAATTTTATATTGTATTGTTTTTAAATTCTGCCCTGTAAACCGCCCTGAGCCCTTCGGGAATAGGGCGGTATATAAACCGAATTAATAAATAATAAATAAATAAATAAATACTGACAGGGCAAGCCATAAGGATATAAAAAGAGAGCAAATCCCCTTCCTTCTAGCACTGATGATGCTACCTAGTTGGGTAATGAAACGTCTGCAAGAAAAACCACCAAGCTCAGAGAGCACTAAGGATCCCCCTCCTCTTCCTCTTCCCCTTCTCTTCTCCTCACTTCTCTTTGCTTCTCTTTTCTCCTCCTTTCTCCTCCTCCTCTCCACAAACCCCATTCTCTTCTAACACAGATGATGTTAGGACATAATAGGATTATGTCCTATTATGTTTAAGACATGATAGGATTAACCCACCATCATCAGAGTACCAAAAGAATACACTCAAAAGCTCAGATCAAAGTTCATGCCACAGGAACAGGAACAACTCCAAACACCAAAGCCCAAGAAGGTATAAAAACCCACCACTCTCAGCACCATGTGGTCAGAAACACGCTGCTGTCACTGAAGTTTCTGGCAGCTAAATAAACAAGAAATGTTTTTCTAAAGTAGTCTCCATTTTGTTTATTCCCAGCTGATGTTACCTGGCTGGGTAATGAAACAAGAAAACAAGCAAGTTCAGAGATCCTATCCTCCTCCTCCTCCTCCTCCTCCTCCTCCTCCTCCTCCTCCTCCTCCTCCTCCTCCTCCTCTCCACAAACCCTCAGGACTCACCCCAATCCACATCTTAGAAAAGAAGAACTCTTGGAGACAGGATTGTCCAAGCAGGAACTTTTCCTAAAACGTGATTGACAGTGGATAATCTAGACAGGATCAGGAAACTGTGTCACAGATTGATACTTTTAAAGTGTCCCCAAGTAAAAAAAAAAACAAAAAACCTCCTCTCAGTCCATTTGGTCAGTCCCGGATCAGTTAAGTTTCATGTGTCAAAACCTTTCATGAGGAAAAAAGAACTTCCATGCATTTACAACATTTGCTTCCTCCCCTTCAAACTCCAATCGGAGATACAAACCAGAATCCCCCATCTCCCCTCTTTCTTTGTTCTTCTCAGTTCAAAGGGTCTTTCCCTGGTCTTTGATGATGGCCCCCAGGCAGGCTGAATAAACAACCTTGCATCTAATGGGTAGGGATGCCCAATTAACATCTTCTCTTCCCCTCCTTGGGAATGGCAGAATCCAGTAAGGGGGTGAGATTTAGGTTTGCACAGATAGGGGGTTAGGAATGGAATATAAATGGATTCTGACAACTCCCTTCTAGCACTGATGATGTTTATTTATTTATTTATTTATTTGTTTGTTTTTATAAACCGCCCTTCTCCCGAGGGACTCGGGGCGGTGTACAGAATAAGGTAGGCATACAGAATGAACAATAGTGAAAACAAACAATAGTAAAATACAAACTGGGACCCCAATTAGAGCTATCAGGCCAGGCCGGACTGCTGGAACAGGTAAGTTTTTAATTCGCGCCGGAAGGTGCGGAGGTCGGGGGCCATCCGGATTTCGGTTGGTAAGCTGTTCCAGAGGGCTGGCGCACCCACTGAGAATGCCCTCCCCCTGGGGGCCACCAGCCGACATTCCTTGAGCGGTGGCACCCTGAGGAGGCCCTCTCTGTGGGAGCGCACAGGACGGTGGGGTGCTGACATTGGCAGAAGGTGCTCCCGTAGGTAGTCCTGACCCATGCCATGTAGGGCTTTGTATGTCATTGTTAGCACCTTGAACTTCACACGGAAGGCAACTGGAAGCCAGTGCAGCGCACGGAGGAGAGGTGTGATATGGGAGTATCGGGAGGCTCCCAAGAGTGTCCGTGCCGCTGCACTTTGCACCAGTTGAAGCTTCCGAGTGGATCTCAAGGGCAGCCCCAAGTAGAGAGCGTTACAGTAGTCTAGGCGAGAGGTCACAAGAGATGTTACCTAGTAGGGTAATGAAACATCTGCAAGAAAACAAGCAAGCTCAGAGGACACAAAGGACCCCACAGTCATCATCGCCCTCCTCCTCCTCCTCCTCCTCCTCCTCCTCCTCCTCCTCCTCCTCCTCTCCACAAACCCCACTCCCTTCTAGCACTGATGATGTTACCTAGTAGGGTAATGAAACATCTGCAAGAAAACAAGCAAGCTCAGAGGACACAAAGGACCCCACAGTCATCATCACCCTCCTCCTCCTCCTCCTCCTCCTCCTCCTCCTCCTCCTCCTCCTCCTCCTCCTCCTCTCCACAAATCCCACTCCCTTCTAGCACTGATGATGTTACCTAGTAAGGTAATGAAACATCTGCAAGAAAACAAGCAAGCTCAGAGAGCACCAAGGACCCCACAGTCATCATCGCCCTCCTCCTCCTCCTCTCCACAAACCCCACTCCCTTCTAGCACTGATGAGGTTACCTAGTAGGGTAATGAAATGTCTGCAAGAAAACCACCAAGCTCAGAGAGCACCAAGGACCCCTCATGTCAACCTCAAGCTACACATATTCTCTTTCTATTGGTAGTTCAGACAAACCAAACAAGAAGCCAGGATTGACAACAAGAACCACACCGTCTGCCATTTAAATAACAGGCAGCCCAGGCTCAAGGTTGACTCAGCCTTCCATCCTTCCGAGGTAGGTAAAATGAGGACCCAGATTGTTGGGGGCAATTAAGCTGACTTTGTAATAATGCTGCTTGGGGGTGTGTGTGTGAAAGCCCTAATAAGCAGGCATATACATAGAATGAAGGCTACTGCTAAGCTTGTAAGCCGCCCTGAGTCTTCGGAGAAGGGCGGGATATAAATGGAATTAAAATAAAATAAATAAATAATTAAAAAATGTATCTAAGGGTTATCCTCAAAATCAGATGTTCTTAACCCAAGGACTGCCTGTGATCGTTTTAAATGGAGGAACGATGGTTTGAAGTCGCGTTTTGTCTTCGGTGCTAATTTTTTTTTTTTGAACTGCATTTCTGGAAGGTGGACCCGGGCCATTAAAAAGATGGGGGTGGGTGGGGGGGGTGGGAGGGGAGAGAGAGAAAGCACCAGTGCGATGACTAAATAAATAAATAATCTCTCAGAGCAGGATTTCCGCTCCTCAGAGTGACCTATTTTACAAAGCATCCTTTTTGGCAGACCACGTGGCTTCTGTGATTTATGCAGGGACAGCCCCAAAAAAGGAAAGGAAACGAAAGGAAACCCAGAAAAAAAACAATGAAAAAAAACAGAATTACACTGCCTTAGACCTGCATGGATTGCAGAGAGAATGCGTGGAGACGATACAATTAGGCCATAACGCCAGGCCGGATTTCTTTATGGCCGATGCAAAAATGGATCAGAATGGTAAATATCTTTTTTTTTTCCTCTCTCTCACCCTGGGAAATGGAGGGGGGAGTTTCTGAATCCGGAGGAGGAGGAGGAGGAGGAGGAGGAGGAGGAGGAGGAGGAGGAGGAGGGAGGAGGAGGAGGAGGAGGAGAATAGCCAAACTTTGTTATCCAAGAGTGCCCCAGGTAGAGTTTCCGAAAGGGATCTGTTGTTCAGAGAATGAAAAAAAACCAAAAGAAAATAAAGTAGGAGAGACAAAAATGAAGCTTTAACAACAACAACAACAACAACAACAACAATAAAGGCAAATAGGTGGACGTGGAATGCTGCAAGTACATGAGATGGCTGAAGAAGAAAAAATGGCTTTGGAAGAATGTCTGAAGGACAGTGATTTAATTTAATTTTAATTTAATAATATTTCTATACCGCCCTTCTCCCGAAGGACTCAGGGCGGTGAACAGGGCAAGAATAAAAATACAGAATTACAAAAGTTAAAAAATGATTAAATAAATGCCCATTAAAAACAATTAATACATAATAAAACCCCAATAAAGTGACAATAAAAACCCCACCAATCCCCCATCAGGCCAGGCCGGCTTGTTCGAAAAAGTATGTTTTTAGATCGCGGCGAAAGGAGTGATGAAGATGCACTGAAATTAGTATATCAGGAAGGCTCACTGACCACTGGAGAGACCAAACTGGCCTACGAGAAAGACCAAATGAAGAACAGAATAGAGGCATGGGAAGACAAAGCACTCCATGGCCAGTACATTAAAAAAAATAGCTGGGAAAGCAGATAATAACAAGACCTGGCAATGGCTGAGAGCAGGAAAGTTGAAGAAAGAGACCGAGGGACTAATTCTGGCTGCACAAGACCAAGCCTCAAGGACAAACGCATACAAAGTCAAAATGGAGAAGACAGCCACAGACAGTAAGTGCCGCCTCTGCAAAGAAGCTGAAGAAACAGTGGACCACCTGGAAAGCTGCTGCAAGAAGATCGCACAGACTGACTACGAGCAGTGGCAAGACAAAGTAGCATATACCACGTCGCTTAGTTTGTGTCTGGATGTTTGATCCTTGCGGTTGACAAGCTTCTGCCTCAGTGTAGGCTTGGATTTGAAGTGTGCCCGTATGTTGTGTTGGCCGAAGATCCTCTTGAGCTTTTCCGATATTCCTGCGACGTATGGAATGACTACATTGCTTTGTTTAATGTTTTCTTCTTTCTCTGTTATGGAGTAACTCCTGCTGGGTCTTTTGGGGATTTGATGAAGGCCCACTTGGGATAGTTCTGAGGGATTCCAACCCTATTGTTCTATGTTCTCTATTGGACTGGACATAAAAGTTTACTAATCACCAACAAAGCGGTTTTAAATAAATGTCCTTGTTGTGGCCCAATCTGGCTCACTTAAAACAGCCAGGTCACTGTGAAAATACAACATAAATGTATTAAGATCACAAGACTACACTGTACATCAAGCTCCTAATAAAGCACTGGTAGCTTCCTGGTTGCTGGAATGGAGTTGTTGTTATTGTTGTTGTTGTTGTTGTTAGTTGCAAAGTTGTGTCCAACCCATTGTGACCCCATGGACAATCTTCCTCCAGGCCTTCCTGTCCTCTACCATCTTCTGGACATCTTCTGGAGTCCATTTAGGCTCACGCCTCCTGCTTCAGTGACTCCATCCAGCCACCTCCTTCTCTGTTGTCCCCTTCTTCTCTTGCCCTCAATCTTTCCCACCATTAGGCTCTTCTCCAGCTAGTCCTTCCTTCCCATTAGGTGGCCAAAGTATTTTTTTTAAAGATTCCATTTATATCCCGCCCTTCTCCGAAGACTCAGGGCGGCTTACAAGCTTAGCAGTAGCCTTCATTCTATGTATATGCCTGCTTATTAGGGCTTTCACACACACCCCAAGCGGCATTATTACAAAGTCAGCTTAATTGCCCCCAACAATCTGGGTCCTCATTTTACCTACCTGGGAAGGATGGAAGGCTGAGTCAACCTTGAGCCTGGTGGGACTCGAACCTGCACTAATTGCAGGCAGCTGGTGTTACTTAAGGAGGCATTAGCCCACTGCTCCACCACTTCAGGATCTGGCCTTCCGAAGAGCAGTCAGGGTTGATCTCCTCTAGGACTGACCGGTTTGATCGCCTTCCAGTTGAGTATGTCTAGTTTAATGAAGAGAAAGACGGAGGTGACAGGGTAGCAGTGTTCCAAAATCTGAGGGGCTGCCCCAAAGAAGAGGAAGTCAAGCTATTCTCCAAAGCGCTCGAAGGCAGGGCAAGAAGCCACGGATGGAAACTAAGCAAAGAGAGAAGCAACCTAGAACTAAGGAGAAACTTCCTGACAGTGAGAACAATTAGCCAGTGGAACAACCTGCCTCCAGTAGCTGTGAATGCTCCAACACTGGAGGTTTTAAAGAAGAGACTGGACAGCCATTTGTCTGAAATTGTATAGGGTTTCCTGCCTGAGCAGGGGGTTGGACTAGATGACCTCCAAGGTACCTTCTAACTATTGTTATTCAAACTGTAAAGCAAGGGATGTTGTGACATTCTGGAGTGGCAATAGAGGACCTATTCTTGCATCCTGGCCTGAAGCAGATTGAAATTGTTATCCAGCAAGTTTTCTTATCTAATTAAAAGGAATAAAATACAGTGTGGGATACCCCTTAGTTCTATTGTGCTGAAATTCTATTTTAGGAACAAAAACTGCAGCAAATTGATTGGGTTCATGGATTTATTTCAGTTCTCTCTCGCTTGTTTTCATGCGCAAACAGTTATCTAAGCTATCTGTCAGGAAAATGGGAATTTTTTAGCTGAGGAACTTTAGCTATGTAGCTGATTATATGCTGATCGAAATTAATGAAGCCCCCAATAAGAAACGCACCGCATTACAAAATTATTAAAACCTTATAACGGCTCGCTAATTAGCATTTCTAATGAAAATTAATATGATTTAAAATACTACCCAGCAGCAAGAAAATGAACAGTGACATGAAATAATAATATAAGCAGCATTAATAACAATTATTTTATTAGATAAATTACACATTTAGGAAATGGGAGAAATATTATTGCTCTGATTGAACCGAAAGGAAAAAGATATGATTTTACCAAGCGTTCAGAATCAAGCATTGGAAGGATTTTATAGATATAATTCAAAAATTTGGAAGTGAGAGGGCCATGAAAACATCCCTTAAAAGCATCCTTGGGAGTTAATTTGAAGTTATCACACACACACACACACACACACACACACACACACACACACAGAGGGGGGGAGGGAGGGAGGAAGGAAGGAAGAAAAGAAGAAAGGAAGAAAGGAAGGAAGAAAGGAAGGAAGGAAGGAAGGAAGGAAGGAAGGAAGGAAGGAAGGAAGGAAGAAGGAAGGAAGAAGGAAAGAAGGAAGGAAGGAAGGAAGGAAGGAAGGAAGGAAGGAAGGAAGGAAGGAAGGAAGGAAGGAAGGAAGGAAGGAAGAAGAAAAGAAGGAAGGAAGGAAGGAAGGAAGGAAGGAAGGAAGGAAGGAAGGAAGGAAGGAAGGAAGGAAGGATGATGATATGATATGATATGATATGATATGATATGATATGATATGATATGATATGATATGATATGATATGATATGATATGATATGATATGATATGAATATATGAAGAACGGTTGCAGGAATTTTTGTCTATAGAAAAGAAGGACTAGGGGGTGACATGATAGCAGTCTTCCAATATTTGATGGGGTCTCACAGAGAGAAAGGGGGTCAACGTATTTTCCAAAGCACCTGAAGTCCGGGCAAGGAATAACGGGTGGAAACAGATCAAGAAGAGATTCAACCTAGAAATAAGGAGAGGTCCTCTGACAGTGAGAACAATCAACCAATGGAACAGGAGTTGCCTTCAGATGTTGTGGGAGCTTCATAACTGGAAGCTTTCAAGAAGAGACTGGACTGCCATCAGTCAGATATGGTGTTGGGTCTCCTGTTTGGGCAGGGGGTGGACTAGATGACCAACAAGGTCCCTTTCAACTCTGCTATTCTATTCTATTCTATTCTATTCTATTCTATTCTATTCTATTCTATTCTATTCTATTCTATTCTATTCTATTCTATTCTATTCTATTCTCCATCTCCTTTCTCCATTCTCCATTCTCTCTTCTCTTCTCTTCTCTTCTCTTCTCTTCTCTTCTCTTCTCTTCTCTTCTCTTCTCTTCTCTTCTCTTCTCTTCTCTTCTCTTCCCTTCCCTTCCCTTCCCTTCCCTTCCCTTCCCTTCCCTTCCCTTCCCTTCTCTTCTCTTCTCTTCTCTTCTCTTCTCTTCTCTTCTCTTCTCTTCTCTTCTCTTCTCTTCCTCCATTCTATTCTATTCTTATTTTAATTCTATTCTATTCTATTATTTTAGTTCTATTCTATTCTATTCTATTCTTATTTTAGTTCTATTCTATTCTTATTTTAGTTCTATTCTATTCTATTATTTTAGTTCTATTCTATTCTATTCTATTCTATTCTTATTTTAATTCTATTCTATTCTATTCTATTATTTCTATTCTATTCTATTCTATTCTATTCTATTCTATTCTATTCTATTCTATTCTATTCTATTCTATTCTATTCATTGTATTCTATTATTATTTCATTCTCCATTCTATTCTGTTCTGTTCTATTCTTCCTCCAGAGAGGTTCCAAAGATCTGGTCTACTCACCCGCAGTTCAATCTTCATTGTGGACATCAGTTCCGCTATCACCATGGCTCCCCCAAAGTCCTGCTGTAATCCTTCCTTGCAAAATTGCTAAGCACATTGGTTTGTGCTTAAATTGTAAGCCGCCCTGAGTCTTCGGAGAAGGGCGGGATATAAATGGGTTTAAAAATAATAATAATAAGTAAGCCATGGATAGAGCATGGAGTGCTGGCATGTTGTGATCAGATAGTCCGAGGCTGACTGTGAACTGAACTTAATTTTCCTATACATGGCAACTCTTCAGTTTTACAGACCAGACGGGGGAAAGACGTGTCCATTGAATCCAAGTGTCTGTTAAATCCAAATTTATGTGAAGAACAGAATCCAATCTTTTTTAGGTTGCGGGAAATTTCCATAATGGATATAATGTCATCCTTTATGTCACTTGGTCCTTGGCATTATTTTCGCATACATCAATGGATGCAAATAAGCCAATTAAGCAGTTAGCCAAATGGCGTAAATTGTGTTAATTGCCGAGACAGCTTCTGAAGCAACAGACTTCATCTGTTCCTTGGAGATGAACCTTGAAGAATTGTTTTGTCTATTACATCCACATTTTGCTGGACAGGAGTCCATCAGGCTAATTTTTATTTATTTATTTATTTATTTTGGGCAAATCATTTATCCAGTTTCTCATATTCAATTTTAAGAGAAGGAATTATGTTTGGGTTGCAATATAAATTGATTCATACAGCAATAGATGTCAATGCTGCTAACATCAGATGTTTCTGCATTGAGAACAGGTGGAAATGTAGCCATCTTTTTCCCTTTTGCTTTTAGAGTTAGATGATGCTGGGAGGGGGGGGGGGGATGTGAATGAAAGTCCAGCTAGACATACTGTAACAACACTAAACCTAGCATGAGAATCAAGGTTACTGAGCCCAGAGCTGATAAAAAAATGGCGGGCTGGAGAGCTGGAGAGGAAGCCCGTGCTTCCAGCTAATTGGGGAACCTGATTTATGACTGTAAATTGGAGGAGGGAATTGCACTTTGATACTATGTGCCCAGGGGAGGAGAATTCAGTTTTTGGCCTTGTTTATGTAAGTGCCGATATTATGCTACTCGAATAAAAGATCCTTTAGTAGGAATAAGTGATTGGATTAATTTGACACAAGGGAGGTTATTAAATCTTGAGGGCCACGATTTGTTGTTTGGCTGGCATGCATATTTGTTGTATGATAAGAAGGTTGACAACGTGTTTAGGGTGCATATTTTAAGACAGGCATTGCTGAGAGTTTGGAAGAAGTATAGACATAAGTTAAGTTGCAAGATACCATTGTGGGCAATTCCAAAACACGCAATAGAAAATATACATGCTGGCTTCAAACATGATCTGACTACGTATAAGGAGATTCTCAGTTTGGAAAGAAATGTTTGGTGTTTGAAATCATATAGCCTCTTGCGAGAAGAGAAGGTTGTTCAAACTTGGTTTCAATATACTCAGTTACGGGCCAGGTGGAAAGAAGACCAGAAAAATGGATTTACAATGACTGATGAAAATTTGATAAAGCAAATTAGGAATCAGGGACAAGCACATATCAAACGGATATATCTTGCATTGCTAGAGATTGACTCAGAAACAGAGCTTGTTAAGGACTGTATGATAAAATGGGCCCAAAATATCCAGGAAGTTATTACAATGGACACGTGGGAAAAGATTTGGGTGAGGAACGTAAAATTTACTCAAGCTCAAAATCTAAGAGAGAATTTTTATAAAATGTTTTACAGATGGCATTTAGATCCTAAAAAGCTTGCAAGTATGTATCCGAATTATCAGCCTAAATGTTGGAGGTGCGGTGATGAAGATGCAACATATTTTCACATATGGTGGACTTGTAAAAAGGTTAAGGCTTTTTGGATAAAAGTCTGGTGGAATATGCAGAAGATTTTTAAACAGAGGATAAAGTTTTGTCCGCAACTTTTTTTGTTGGGAATAATTGCAGACGCTACAGTTGTGGACATTAAATTGATGTTGAACTTAATTACGGCGGCAAGACTTTTGATAGGCCAATATTGGAAGAAAGAGGAATTGCCGACCATAGAGGAGTGGACTTTAAAGGTTTCCGACCTGGCAGAGATGGCGAAGATTTCGGCCTATTTGAAAGATCACTCGCAAGAACGCTATATTATGGAATGGAGAAAATGGATTGATTTTATCCAGAACAAGTATAGGGTTAAAAAGTTTTTTGTAGCATTTGAATAAGTCTTCTTTTGGTTTTTTTTTTCTTTTCTTATCTTAGTTTTTTTTATATACATATTCAATATTATTAAGGTTTGTTTTATTTTACATAAGCTAGAGAGTGATGGATTTTAGAGTTTATAATTGTTAGTATATGATTGCTTATGATTGCTTTATATATATATACCTTGTATTTAGCTCTGGGAAGTCGGGGGGGGAGGGGGGGAGGGGGGGAGGTAGGGAGGGAGGGGGGAGGAGGGAGGGGGAAGGGGGGATTTATAAAGGTAAATTGTATTTTAAAACTTTTCAATAAAAAAAAAAAAGATCCTTTAAGGTAAACAGAGTTTCATCTGTTGGAACCAGGACAATAGCACTTAGTCTCATATGCACTTCAGAGTCCTGTTTAAGCAGTTTACAGAGTCAGAATGTTGCCCCCAACAATCTGGGTCCTCATTTTACCCACCTCAGGAGGATAGAAGGCTGAGTCAACTTTGAGCCAGTGAGAATCAAACTGCTGGCAGTGGGCAGAGTTAGCCTGCAATACTGCATTCTAACCACTGTGCCACCACAGCAAGATAAATAACAAAAAAAATGCTCCCAAGGAGCTTTTACAGCAACAGTAATCCTTTTCTCAGTTATAAAGAGGAGTCCTGAGTTTGAAAAATATTTGTGAAATTAGTCCTATTCTTGGAGTAACTGTAAAGCAGACAGAGCTGGGGGACAGAGTTAAATGTGTCATTGGCTTAGACTTCTTACGTTGCCACAAGCAGTCTAAATTCCACCTCTCCTGAATTTCTTTGACCTTTATCTTGCGTCAACTTACTGCTGAAAATTAGTTGACCAGATTTCTGTGCATCAGCTGAAATAAATCGTATCTGCTGCAACTCAGGGTAAGGTCCTGATCTTTTCTGCCTGGTATTAATCTTGTTTAACTCCACTCCCTAGCTCTGTCTGCTCTTACAGAATAACAGAGAGAATAGAATAGAATAGAATAGAATAGAATAGAATAGAATAGAATAGAATAGAATAGAATAGAATAGAATAGAATAGAAGAGTAGAGTAGAGTAGAGTAGAGTAGAGTAGAGTAGAATAGAATAGAATAGAATAGAATAGAATAGAATAGAATAGAATAGAATAGAATAGAATAGAATGGAATGGAATGGAATGGAATGGAATGGAATGGAATGGAATGGAATGGAATGGAATAGAATAGAATAGAATAGAATAGAATAGAATAGAATAGAATAGAATAGAATAGAATAGAATAGAATAGAATAGAATAGAATGGAATGGAATGGAATGGAATGGAATGGAAAGGAAAGGAAAGGAAAGGAAAGGAAAGGAAAGGAAAGGAAAGGAAAGGAAAGGAAAGGAAAGGAATGTATTCACCTTGAACAGTTCCCACCAGTTTATTGTTTTCCTTCACAAGGCTGCTTCTGTTTGGTGAACTTCATCACCAAGCCCACATGTCTATCTTTGAATTCCATCCTTAGCAAATACAATGGCCTGATCCTGTATTTGGGGGGTGGGGGTGGGGGTCAAGTGAGACCAGCGTCTCACATCCGAAGTTTTTTTTTCTTTCATTGGAAAGAATGTTTGGTGTAATTCAAAAACAAAAACGAAGCAAGCAAACGTGTCAAAGCATTGGGAACAGCAATCCTCACAACCTGAGTCTCAGCAGGTTGTGGAAAATAGGGAACACAAAAGCAAATTAGATCAGAAGGAAGCAACGGGTGGAAGGCTTTTGTCTCCACAAAGAGCCAAAGATAGCACGTTAATGTCGCATTGATAGAACTTGATGATCCCGCAGACGACAGGGTAGGATTGTGAGGGAAATGTGCCTAGGAAAGCCCAGCCTTTCATTTCTTTGTAGAACAGATGGTCCTTGATTCGTTTGCGGCTCGTTAAAATGAATCACATGAAGCGATTTCTACTCCTTACTCGCCGACTGAAAGGGTAAGGGAAAGAGAAAGAGTTGGAGCAGGACCCCATGTTAAACTACATACATACAAAGGCAGCAGATTAAGCGGTTAGCTCATCCGTAAAGGGTGTGGTGGGAGGCCTATACCATACAAAGCAGATGCACAAAAAAAGAGGAGAAGGTCAAAGGGCACAAGGCAGACCCGGAGGAAGATGGAAAGGCAACACTACGACTGTGTCAGGCAACCATGGTTGAGGCCACCAGAAGTGGAAGAACCAGAACTTGAAATGCTTGACATCTGAAGTGGGAAGAAGAAGAAGAAGAAGAAGAAGAAGAAGAAGAAGAAGAAGAAGAAGAAGAAGAAGAAGAAGAAGAAGAAGAAGAAGAAGAAGAAGGAGAAGGAGAAGGAGAAGGAGAAGGAGAAGGAGAAGGAGAAGGAGAAGGAGAAGGAGAAGGAGAAGGAGAAGGAGAAGGAGAAGGAGAAGGAGAAGGAGAAGGAGAAGGAGAAGGAGAAGGAGAAGGAGAAGGAGAAGGAGAAGGAGAAGGAGAAGGAGAAGGAGAGGGAGAAGTGCTTTATAAGAAGAGAGCAGGCGAGACAGCAAAGTTAAGTAAACTTAACTTTATTAAGAACCAGGCAAACAACAGAAGAACATTGCTCTTATTTATACTCGGAGCTGTCAAACGTCTGGCCAATCAGGGCTGTGCCGGTTTCCCGCTCCTTCGCTTCCGCCAATCGGAGTCGGCTGGTTTTGACAGCTCGGAGCTGTCATCTGGTGGCGCGTGTACTGTTGCCGGGTGATTCTGACAGCCGAGAGCTGTCAGTCGGTTGGCGCCTGCGTAGTTCTGTCCGGCAGCTTTTGACAGCTGTCAAAAGCTGCCGCGGCTTTACCTCAGCCCTGTTGGTTCTTATATATTAAGAATGTTAAACGTTATTAAACATGTGAATACATAACACCCCTTACCCCTCCCTCTGATTGAGTTGACGTTTCCCCGACTGTCTCTTTTTTGGGTTTCCCCATTCAAAGTCTTTCAAATAGGCGGGGGGTCTTTTTATTCTATCGGAGCGCCGTGGGGTTGTCTCTGCTGGTCGTTCCCTTTCCTCAGGTGTATTGGGGTCTGGCTCGGGGGGCAGGGGGCTTGGCTCCGTCGTTTCAGCGTTCCTTTGTGGGAGGAAATCGTTCAGTGCGGGGTTTTGTTGTGGTGCAATTTGATCGGGGGGGTTTTGGTGTGACGGTGTTTGCGGCGGCGGTTCTGAATGCATTTCGTAGTTCCCCCTTTCCCCCATGTTTTGCGGGCTGCGTTGCCGTAATTGGTCAATGTGTCTGCGGATGTGGGTATTGTTCCCGGTGTCGATGATGTAAGATAGGGGACCTGTTTGTTCAATGACGACCCCCTGTGTCCACTTATTGCCGCCTCCGTAGTTCCTAGCCCAGACAGCTTGCCCGGTGGTGAGAGTTCTGTACTGGAGGGGAAGCTCTGGGTCTGGTGGGGATCTGTCAGGATGTAAACGGTCCAGTCTTGTGGTTAGTCTCTTGCCCCAGCAAAGTTCTGCTGGAGACTTTCCTGTAGTTGTGCAGGGGGTGGTGTGTTGTGCTAAAAGGAATTGAGCAAGTCTGCGGTGCCAATTGCCGGTGATGATTTTCCGCAGTGCCTCTTTGGTGGACTTCACCATCACCTCAGCCAAGCCGTTCGTGGATGGGTGAAACGGAGCCGTGGTGGTGTGCCTAATAGAGTTCGCCGTTGTGAAACTCTGGAATTCGTAGGAAGTAAATTGTGGGCCGTTATCGGAGACTAATACATCCGGAAGCCCATGTGTAGGAAACAACCCCCTTAAGACTTGTATTGTGGCTGCAGAAGTTGTGCTTGTAACTGGGGCCACCTCTAGCCATCTGGAATAGCTATCCACGACTATTAGGAATGTTTGTCCTTGGAATGGACCCGCAAAGTCTATGTGAATGCGTGACCAGGGTGTCTTGGTTGTTTCCCATCTGTGTATGGGAGCTTGGGGCTGGGCTGCTCTGACAAGTTGGCAGGGATAACACCCAGCTACATGTGCTTCTATTTGCTTGTCTAATCCTGGCCACCAAACGTAGCTTCTGGCCAAAGCCTTCATTTTAACGGTGCCTGGGTGACCTTCGTGGAGGCTTTCTAACACCTTTAATCTGTGCTTTTCGGGTATTACTACCCTGCTGCCCCATAATAAACATCCTTGATGGGTGGATAATTCTTTTTGTTTCAAAATATAAGGTTGGAATTCTGGGTCTGGGGTTGTGGATTCCCAGCCTGATGTGACATAGCCTAAGACTCTGGCCAGGATTTTGTCTGCAGCTGTGGCTGCAGAAATGTCCTTGACAGATAATGGGCATTCTGGCAGTTCGGAGATAGCCAGTATCTTTCCAGCTGGTGCAGGTTCTGGGTCGATTATTGGTTGGGGCAGTCTGCTGAGCCCGTCAGCATGGCCCATGCTTTTCCCTGGTCTGTATTCTAAGGTGAATGAATAGGCTGACAAAAAGGTAGACCATCTAAGGATGCAGGGAGATAATATTTGGGGTGTCAGTTTGTTTACTGTAAAGATTCCTAATAGAGGCTTATGGTCCGTCAAAATGGTAAATTGACGACCATATAGGTAGTCATGAAACTTTTTTACGCTAGCAACTATAGCTAAAGCCTCCTTATCAATTTGAGCGTAATTGCGCTCAGGTTTTGACAGCGTTCTGGAATAGAACGCTACAGGGGTTTGCGTTCCGTCCTTAGTTAAGTGGCTTAGGACTGCTCCAATGCCGTAGGGAGAGGCATCACAAGCCAGACATAAAGGTAGCTGTTCGTTGAACAGTGGCACCGTAGCGTTGCTAGTCAGTAAGTTTTTTAGAAGTTTAAAACTTTTGTCGTGCTCAGGTGACCAAATCCAGGGTTTGCCTTTGTCTAATAGCCTGTGGAGGGGTTCAGCGATGGAGGCTTTGTGAGGCAGGAAGGTATGGTAAAAATTAACTAAACCTAGAAAGGCTTGCAGTTCCTGCTTATTTTGGGGGGTGGGTGCTGTCTTGATGGCTTTTATTTTTGATTCAGTGGGGTGAACTCCCTTTGCGTCAATTTTAAAACCTAGAAATTCCGTTGAGGAAACCCCTATGGAGCATTTGTCTCTTCTTAATTTAAGGCCAGCCTCCCTGAACCTCAGGAGCACCTTTGTTAATTTGTCCGCTAAGTCGTTTTCTGATTCCCCTGCAATTAGGATGTCGTCGAAATATGGGCAGACCCCAGGGATTCCTTTAAGTGTTTTTTCCATGATTTCTTGGAAGATCCCTGGGGCTGCAGAGATGCCGAATTGAAGGCGGTTAATTTTAAACACTCCCTTGTGCGTGACAATTATCTGTGCTAAGGCGGTGTCAGGGGTGACAGGCAATTGTAAATACGCCTGCGCCAAGTCTAACTTAGCGAAAATGGCGCCTGACTTAATGGCCACGAGGATGTCTTTGACAGCCGGGACCGGGTAGGCATGGGCGTTTAATGCGCGGTTTAGGGTCGCTTTATAATCAGCACATAATCTGATTTGGCCATTGGGCTAAATTGGGGTCACTATGGGTGTCTCCCATTTGGCCCCTTCTACTGGTTCTAAGACCCCTAAGTTAATTAAGCGATCTAGTTCATTTTCTATTTTTTCTCTCAAGGCGAAGGGAACTCTTCTCGCCTTGATTCTGACAGGCATAACATTCGGGTTTAGTTTTAATGATACTGGGGGTCCTGTGTATTTCCCTAGTGAGCTGTCAAAAACGTCCGCGAATTGAAGGCAGACGGATTCTAAGTTTGACAGCTGAGTGGCGTTGACGCCTGTCAACGCTATCCCTAGCGCCTCAAACCAGTCCAACCCTAGCAGGCTGGTCCTGTTTTCCTGGGTCACTAGTATGGTAAGGGGTCCCTTAAATTGCTTAAACTCTGTTGGGACGGAAGCCTTCCCCCTGAGTTTAATGGGCGTTTTTTGGAAATCTGCCAGGCGGAGTTTAGTGGGGCGTAGGGCAGGCCGTTTTCGGCTGCGGTTACAAATGTCCCTGTAAGTTTGCCAAGAAATGAGTGAGACGGAGGACCCAGAGTCCACTTCCATCTCACAGGGAACTCTGTGAATTAGGACGTCCACCTTGACTTTGGGCTTAAGGGTGCTGTGGACTGTGTGCTCCCTTACTTTTCCCTTCACATTTTGCACTAGGGGTTTGGATTTCTGCCTGACCCTGGGTGTGGGTTGGTTCATACCTGCAGACGTCACCTCCAATTCATGTAGATTTTCTCGACTCCGGCTACGGCACACGGCTTTGAGGTGACCTGTTTTCCCGCATACATGGCACTTGGCACTGCGGAACCGGCACGATGCTCTCAGGTGGCTTCCGCCGCAGCTGGCACATTTAGCCCTGTTCGGCTGGTAGCTGGTGTTCCTTTGGTTGTTGGCAGGGCCCCCTCGGTTGTTGCGTTGCAGCCTGAGCCTTTCGAATCGCCGCTGCACGGCATCGATGTCCATGGATATGTCGTCCTCCTATGGACCGCTGAACCCGCCGTCCTCCTGGTGCACGGACCCGCTGGGCCCGCTATCAGGGGAACGTTGGTTGTCACCGTGGCTGTCCTTGTAGGCGATGACTTCCATCGCCACTTCAGCCAGTGTCAGAGCGGGCTTGGCGATCAGCTTCCTCCTCAGCCGCTCATCTTTAAGCCCTATGACAATTTGGTCCCGGATTCGGTCCTCTAAATCAGGGAACCGACATCGCCGTGCGGCGTGTCTGACCCGGGTTATAAAGTCATTGGCGGGCTCGTCAGGAAGCTGTACTCGTCGGGCGAAATTTACCCTCCAGAAGAGCTCTGACTTCGTGGACATGAAGTGTTTACTCAGCCCCTCGGTGAGTTCCGCGTAGGAGATTGTAGCGATGGGTTCTGGACTGAAGAGTCCCACAGCGGCATCGTAGACGGCTGGCCCGCTGAGCCAGAGGAGGGCGGCTGCCTTCGCCCGGTCGTCCGTGATCTTCTTCACCACCAGGTATCCTTCTACCTGGCCAAGATGAGATTCCCAGCATTCTGGGTGGCGAGTGTTGAACTCGCGGATATGGCCGTGGTTCGTCATGCTGTCTGTCTAGTCGTGGGTGCTGCTGCTTGCGATGTGTGGAAACTAGGCTTCCAAGTGACTTCAGCGAGTGACTAGCTCTGCTAAGGGGAAAAATCTCTTCTCCCCTTAGGCGGTGACTTCAGCTATGTAAGCAGGCATCCCACCTTCGTCACCAGTGCTTTATAAGAAGAGAGCAGGCGAGACAGCAAAGTTAAGTAAACTTAACTTTATTAAGAACCAGGCAAACAACAGAAGAACATTGCTCTTATTTATACTCGGAGCTGTCAAACGTCTGGCCAATCAGGGCTGTGCCGGTTTCCCGCTCCTTCGCTTCCGCCAATCGGAGTCGGCTGGTTTTGACAGCTTGGAGCTGTCATCTGGTGGCGCGTGTACTGTTGCCGGGTGATTCTGACAGCCGAGAGCTGTCAGTCGGTTGGCGCCTGCGTAGTTCTGTCCGGCAGCTTTTGACAGCTGTCAAAAGCTGCCGCGGCTTTACCTCAGCCCTGTTGGTTCTTATATATTAAGAATGTTAAACGTTATTAAACATGTGAATACATAACAAGAAGGAGAAGGAGAAGGAGGAGGAGGAGGAGGAGGAGGAGGAGGAGGGGGAGGAGGAGGAGGAAGAGAAGGAGGCCCATTGATAATTGTTTTGTGGCTACAAGGACATCAAACTTGAAATGCTTGACATCATAGAATGAAGGCTACTGCTAAGCTTGTAAGCCGCCCTGAGTCTTCGGAGAAGGGCGGGATATAAATGGAATTAAAATAAATAAATAAATAAATAAATAAATAAATAAATAAATAAATAAATAAATCTGAAGTGGGAAGGAGGAGGAGGAGGAGGAGGAGGAGGAGGAGGAGGAGGAGGAGGAGGCCCATCGATAAATTGTTTTGTGGCTACAAGGACATCATTCTGCAGCTTCCCTAAACACGATGGTTAGCTGATCATTGGATCTGGGAATTTTGGATGATGTGACATTACCATCAACAATGGCAATTCCAAGGAAGTTGCTACCTCACACCTAAATAATTTTGGACCAAAAGATGTAGATGACACCACATACTGCTGTAAGGAGGCAACTGAACACGTGGGTCTGTATTGGGATGGAAGTTGTTACTGCCTCCCCAGTACTGTTGAGATTAATAGAAGCTTAATGGCTCTGTCTTCTTCTTATACTTGTTAATGCATATCCACATTTACATAGAAAACCTGAAGAGCCAAACTGGAGAAAATGGAGTTCAATCAAACATTAATTCCAAGGAAGGAGGGAAGGAAGGAAGATCAAATGGGAGAGAGGAAGGAAGGAAGGAAGGAAGGAAGGAAGGAAGGAAGGAAGGAAGGAAGGAAGGAAGGAAGGAAGGAAGGAAGGAAGGAAGGAAGGAGGGAAGGAGGGAGGGAGGGAGAGGATGGAGAGGGAGATGATAGAGAGATAGCAGAAGGAGAGATGAGTCTGTGTGTGGGTGTGAGAGAGAGAGAGAGAAAGGATAGACAGATGATAGCAGAAAAAGAAAAAGAGAAAATAGATATACATATAGATGGTGACATATCATAGATTATAGAAAGAGATAGCAGATAGAAAGAGAGATGAAAGAGAGAGGTAAAGAGATAAAAGTAGAGAGAGAGAGAAAGAGAGAGGAAATAGAGAGAGAGAGAGAGAGATGACAGATAGAGATGACAGAGAGATATAACAGAAAGATAGATGAGAGGGAAAGAGATGATAAAGAGCTAGAAATAGGAAATGGAAAGATAGATGCAAGAGAGAGAGAGAGAGAGATGGACGGATGGACAGACCGACAGACAAATGGATGAACAGACAAATAGATGGTCATCAACCCCCCCCCAAAATTCAACGCCAGAGTAAAACAGTTGTCGAGCCCCATGGGGCCGACATTCAGTGTGGGGGGAGGCAGAGTTCCACATCGGAGCTGAAAGCTCTGCCACCTCCCTTACTGCAACTGTTGCCACTGCCGAGCCCCCTGCATTCCCTACTCACCCTCGGCTGCTGTCGGGTCCTTGTGCAGATGCCGCCGGCTCTCCTGGGTGTCTTGCTCCTTCCGCTAGAACCCCATTTGAGGTGTGGACCGATCATAAAAACCTGGAGGTGTTACAAATGCCACAACGATTGTCTGCAAAACACGTCAGATGGGCCCAATATTTTTGGCGCTTCCGTTTTACCCTAAAATACGTGCCGGGGGAAAAGAACTTCTTGGCTGACGCGATTTCACGACAAACACAGTACGAAAGCAAGAGGGAGGAAGTGGTGCAAGCGATAATGCCCCCTTCCCAACAGGAGGTGGCAGGGGCTGTGTCTCGCATAGTAACAGGTGACCTGGTCCATGACTTATAGAAAGCACTCCAGGGGGATACTTGGTTGCAAAGCCATCCGAACATTTTGACGAGAGAGGATGGGCTGGCCTGGCATGGGGATAAACTCTATGTACCTCAACCAATGAGACAGAGGGTGCTATATCAGTGTCATGACGCCAAGCAGGCGGGACATTTTGGGTTTTTAAAAACCCTACATTTGGCTAGACAGCAGTTCTACTGGCCGTGTATGAAACAAGAGATCTACATCCGAGATTGTCACACATGTGCCACTGCTAAACCTCGTACGGGGAAGCCGTTGGGACTAATACAAACCATAGCAGACCCTACTAGACCCTGGCAGGACATTACGATGGACTTCATAGTCGAATTACCGGACAGCCGCAGCTACAATGTCATCTGGACGGTTATCGACTTGTTCTCTAAACAAGCGCATTTTGTGCTGTGCAAGGGTTTACCGTCTGCCAGGCGGCTGGCATGGATGTTCATCACCCACATATACCCTCTACATGGAGTGCCCCAACGAATCATCTCGGATCAAGGGGTGCAATTTGCAGCTCAATTCTGGAGGGAGTTTGATCACTTTATAGGATCCTCCCAGGGCCTCAGTTCGGCATACCATCCGAGTACCAATGGGGCAGCAGAGTGAGCGAACACCACGGTGGAGCGGTATCTGCAATGTTATGTGTCGTATCAGCAATTCAATTGGGCGGACCTGTTGGCGTTTGCTGAGGTGGCACATAATAATGCAGTGCACAGCAGCACTGGGTTCTCCCCGTTCAGGGTGGTGTCTGGTCATGACTTCACCCCCATTTCCGAATATGTCCAGGGGGAGCCTCTCCCATGCCAACCCAGAGAATGGATGAGACAGGTGGGGGAGGTGTGGGAGACAATGAAGACGAGTAAAGAGCAGGCAGACAAGAAAAGGAGACCCTTTAAACCTTTCCAGGTGGGGGATTTAGTATACCTATCCACTAAATATCTGCAGCTTCAAGTACCATGTAGGAAACTAAGTCCCAAATTCCTAGGACCTTTCAGGGTGAAAAATGTCATCAACCCTGTGATGGTGCGGCTCTGGCTACCCAAGTATCTGAGTAAGATACACCCAGTCTTTCACAGCAGCCTGTTAAAGCTGGCCGGGGTATCGTCCCATGGACCAGAGGAAGAGGGTCCAGGACCCGTACAGGACAGTCACTTCGAGCTCCAGGAGATCCTCAACTCTAGGGTACGGAGGGGGAGGTTGCAATATCTAATATTGTGGAAGGGGTATCCCATGACAAAGGCATTGTGGGTGAAGGAGGTGGATGTCCATGCACCTTGTTTGGTTCGGGCGTTTCATCGTCAGCATCCGGGGAAGCTGGGTGGGGGAAAAACAGAACCATCCGGTTGGGTGGACGATCATTCATTTGTCACCTCTTGTCTTCCAGGTGGAGCCCTGGTAGGGGGAGCCACCTGTCGAGCCCCGTGGGGCTGACATTCAGTGTGGGGAGAGGCAGAGTTCCACGTCGGAGCCGAAAGCACTGCCACCTCCCTTACTGTGACTGTTGCCACTGCCGAGCCCCCTGCATTCCCTACTCACCCTCGGCTGCTGTTGGGTCCTCGTCCAGATGCTGCTGGCTGTCCTGGGCATCTTGCTCCTTCCATCGCCTCCTGGCTGGCTCCGGAAGTACTGGCGGGTGTGGCTACGCAGTTGGGCCTGCCTGTCGGGTCCGCCGCTGACCAGCTGATCTAGGAGATGCCGGCAGAGGTGGCGAGGCAGTCGACATCTTCAAGTGAGCCTGCCGTCGATCAGCTGTTCCAGGGGACGCCGGTGAAGGCAGCATGCCAGCCGGAGCTGGAGCCCGAGTCTACACCTCATCAGCTGGGCCAGGGAGTTTTGGTGGGTGCTGCTGAGATGCAGACGATGCTGTCGTCATCCTGCACACTGCTGATAAGGGACATGTTAGGCCTTGCCTTGCCTCGGGGGCAGTTCAGCCTGCACCGTCCCTCAGAAGGCTGGACGCAGCAGGCCTGGACATCTAGCTGGCCTGAACATTCACCGTTAAGGGTGGCGGTTGCATGTTCTACTCACCTGATTGTCGGTGGACTGTTGGATGTGGGGAGGGATGGGTTGACAGACACACGGGGGGATGGTGCATGGGAGAACGCAGCAAATGGAGCTGAGGGGGAAGGAAGGACTTTAAGGAATTATGGGCGGATGTTGAGTTGGGGGTTGGGTGCGGGGCCCTGTCTCTGGCCGGTTATATGAGCGCTGGGAGCTATTAGCTCCCAACGCTGACTTTGTTTTCACTTTGTGTGCATTGGAGCTGAATAAAGCATCTTCTGTTTTGTCACACGTTCCTGTTGAATATTCGTGTTTGCTTTCATCGAGGATGTGTAGCGACAACAGTGAGGACAATCAACCAGTGGAACAGCTTGCCTCCAGAAATCATGGACGCTCCATCACTGGAGGTTTTTAAGAAGAGGCTGGACAGTCACTTGTCTGAGATGGTACAGGTCCTCCTGCTTGAGCAGGGGGCTGGACTAGAAGACCTCCAAGGTCCCTTCCAGCTCTATTCCATTCCATTCCATTCCATTCCATTCCATTCCTATTCTATTCTATTCTATTCTATTCTATTCTATTCTATTCTATTCTATTCTATTCTATTCTATTCTATTCTATTCTATTCTATTCTATTCTATTCTATTCTATTCTATTCTACTCTATTCTATTCTATTCTATTCTATTCCATTCATTTTCTATTCTATTCTATTCTATTCTATTCTATTCTATTCTATTCTATTCTATTCTATTCTATTCTATTCTATTCTATTCTATTCTATTCTATTCCATTCATATTCTATTCTATTCTATTCTATTCTATTCTATTCTATTCTATTCTATTCTATTCCATTCATTTTCTATTCTATTCTATTCTATTCTATTCTATTCTATTCTATTCTATTCTATTCTATTCTATTCTATTCTATTCTACTCTACTCTATTCTATTCTATTCTATTCTATTCTATTCTATTCTATTCCATTCATTTTCTATTCTATTCTATTCTATTCTATTCTATTCTATTCTATTCTATTCTATTCTATTCTATTCTATTCTATTCTATTCTATTCTATTCTATTCCATTCATTTTCTATTCTATTCTATTCTATTCTATTCTATTCTATTCTATTCTATTCTATTCTATTCTATTCTATTCTATTCATTTTCTATTCTGTTCTGTTCTATTCTATTCTATTCTATTCTATTCTATTCTATTCTATTCTATTCTATTCTATTCTATTCCATTCATTTTCTATTCTATTCTATTCTATTCTATTCTATTCTATTCTATTCTATTCTATTCTATTCTATTCTATTCTATTCCATTCATTTTCTATTCTATTCTATTCTATTCTATTCTATTCTATTCTATTCTATTCTATTCTATTCTATTCTATTCTATTCTATTCCATTCCATTCCATTCCATTCCATTCCATTCTATTCTATTCTATTCTATTCCGTATTTTCTATTCTATTCTATTCTATTCTATTCTATTCTATTCTATTCTATTCTATTCTATTCTATTCTATTCTATTCTATTCTATTCCATTCATTTTCTATTCTATTCTATTCTATTCTATTCCATTCCATTCCATTCCATTCCATTCCATTCCATTCCATTCCATTCTATTCTATTCTATTCTATTCTATTCTATTCTATTCTATTCTATTCTATTCTATTCTATTCTATTCTATTCTATGCCATGCCATGCCATTCCATTCCATTCTATTCCATTCCGTATTTTCTATTCTATTCTATTCTATTCTATTCTATTCTATTCTATTCTATTCTATTCTATTCTATTCTATTCTATTCTATTCATATTCTATTCTATTCTATTCTATTCTATTCTATTCTATTCTATTCTATTCTATTCTATTCATTTTCTATTCTATTCTATTCTATTCTATTCTATTCTATTCCATTCTATTCCATTCCATTCCATTCCATTCCATTCCATTCTATTCTATTCTATTCTATTCTATTCTATTCTATTCTATTCCATTCCATGCCATGCCATTCCATTCCATTCTATTCCATTCCGTATTTTCTATTCTATTCTATTCTATTCCATTCATTTTCTATTCTATTCTATTCTATTTCTATTCTATTCTATTCTA
>CM044355.1:3997821-4002189 GCA_024294585.1 Vipera latastei
AGAATAGAATAGAATAGAATAGAATAGAGTATATAATAGTAGAATAGAATAGAATAGAATAGAATAGAATAGAATAGAATAGAATAGAATAGAATAGAATAGAATAGATTAGAATAGAATAGAATAGAATAGAATAGAATAGAATAGAGCTGGAAGGGACCTTGGAGATCTTCTAGTCCAGCCCCCTGCTCGAGCAGGATAACCTATACCATCTCAGACAAGTAATTGTCTAGTCTCTTTTTATAAATCCTCCAGTGGTGGAGCCCCCATGATTTCTGGTGGCAAGCTGTTCCACTGGTTAATTGTCCTCACTGTCAGGAAGTTTCTCCTTAATTCCAGGTTGCTTCTCTCTTTGGTCAGTTTTCCATCCATTGTTTCTTGCCTAACCTTTTGGTGCTTTGGAAAATACCCAATAACTGAGGTCATTTTGCAGATATCAGCATACAGCATCGTCTCCTCGCTCTAGATATTTCTAAATGTTTTCTTAATATCAATTGTCCTTATATTTACGTTTCCACTGCTTGCAGGATGAGAAGATGTGGAGAGACCTGGCGCATAGAATTGCCGAGAGATGCACATGACTGAATAGATAACATCATTATCATTACCACCATCAGCATCCTTTCACTGCTGTTAACCCACCCAGAGTCACCTTATCAATGAGATGGGTAGGATATAAATTTAATCAATAGGCACGTTTCTTCCAACAATGAACCAGAATCTGCTATTCTAGAATAACACTAAGGCCATGGTGTAAGGGGAGTGGCAGAAACTGATGGTAGAGTTAAAAGAGGGATCAGCCTAGAATCTCTATGTTGCCACAACTGAACCAAGTCCCACTTCCTGAGTGCCCTCAGCCCTTGCCTGTCTCTAAGTAACTTATTGAGAATATGATGGGTCCTTGATCCTCTCTACTAACACGGGTGATGTTACCTAGTTTGGGTCATGAAACGTCTACAAGAAAGCAACCAATCTCAGAGAGCTCCTCCTCCTCCTCCTCCTCCTCCTCCTCCTCCTCCTCCTCCTCCTCCTCTCCTCCTCCATCATTCCACAAACCCTACTCCCGTCTAGCACTGATGATACCTAGTTTGGGTAATGAAACGTCTGCAAGCTCAGAAAGCATCAAGGACCCCATAGTAGTCTCCTCCTACTCCTTCTCCTACTCCTACTCCTACTCCTACTACTCCTCACACTGATGAGGTTACTTAGCTGGATAATGAAATGTCTACAAGAAAAGCAACCAAGCTCAGAGAGCACCAAGTACCTCCTCCTCCTCCTCCTCCTCCCATCATTCCACAAAACCTACTCCCTTCTAGCACTGATGATGTCATCTAGTTTCTTCTTAAAAACTTCCAGTGTTGGAGCATTCACCACTTCTGGAGGCAGGTTGTTCCACTGGTTAATTGTTCTGTCAGGAAGTTTCTCCTTAGTTCTAGGTTGCTTCTCTCCTTGACTGTTTGGGTGATGAAACATCTGCAAGAAAACAACCAAGCTCAGACAGCACCAAGGACCCCACATGTCAAGCCTGAGCTACAAAAATTGCCAGCTCAGAACATTCCCCTGCATCAGCATGAGTAGCAATAAATCAGTCAAACTAAACCTTCCCCTGTGGCCCTGGTCTTTCAGGTCTAATTCTAAGTACCTCCCTCTGAGAGTCAAAGGGATCAGGCCTTGAAGAGGGCTAATGGGTCTCATCTACGATGTATTTTATCAAATCTAAGCATACCCAGATCCTTTCTTCTCTCATGGGAGTTGGCTTCAAATTCTCTCACTAAAGGCAATCCTGGACTCGCAACAGTTCATTTACTGACCCATTCCAAGCTACAACAGCAGCGAAAAATGGGACTTGTGACTGCTCTTCTTTTTTCACATTTGTGACCTTTGCTGTGTCCCAGGATCGTGTGACTTCCCCTTTCGCGACTTCCCCCTTCTGACAAGCAAAATCAGTGGGAAAGCCCATTTCACTTAGCAACCATGTTGCTAATTTAATAACTGCAGTGATCCACTTAGGAACACCACCATTCTCAGCGAGTAGTCCTCAATGCCACTACATCCACATGGAGAGAAGTAAGCAGTGGGGTACCACAAGGTTCTGTCTTAGGCCCAGTACTCTTCAATATCTTCATCGATGACAGAGGTTTTGGACTCATTACAGAACTACCTGTAGTAACATATGAGCACAAAAATGGCCAGTCTGGGAATATTGGGACTGAACTTCACATATTTAGAGAGTATCCAGACTGTGGAAATCTGACACAGATATTGTTCAACAAGACTGGATTTAAGATCACATGAGGTTGTTAATACCACTTTACAAGGGCCTTGCTGAGGCCACACGTGGAATCCTGCATCCAGTTTTGGTCGCCACAATGTAAAAAAGATGTTGAGACTCTGGAAAGAGTGCAGAGAAGAGCAATAAAGATGATTAGGGAATTGGAGGCTAAAACTTACAAGGAATGGTTGCTGGAATTGGGTATGTCTAGTTTAATGAAGAGAAGGACGAGGGGGGACAGGATAGCAGTCTTCCGGTATTGCAGGGGCGGCCCCAAAGAAAAGGGACTCAAGCTATTCTCCAAAGCACCTGAAGGCAGGATTAGAAGCAATGGACGGAAACTAACCAAAGAGAGAAGCAACCTAGAACTAAGGAGAAACTTCCTGACAGTTAGAACAATTAATCAGTGGAACCACCTGCCTCCAGAAGCTGTGAATACTCCAACACTGGAAGTTTTTAAGAAGAGACTGGACAGCCATTTGTCTGAAATAATGTAGGGTTTCCTGCCTGAGCAGGGGGTTGGACTAGACGACCTCCAAGGTCCCTTCCAACTTTATGATAATGATGATGATGATGATGGTGATGATGATGATGATGATGATGCACAAAGAAGCAAGTTAGAAAAACCATCAAATATGATTTCAGTGGTAAAATGAAGGGGAAAATAAAGACATGGATGGCGTTTCCTCTGAGTTTTCTTGGAAAGCTTGGCGTAAATGGGGCTGACAGGACATAAATATTTAATTTTCAGCTCAATTTATATTTTCACATATTCAAATAAAGCATATAAATAGGAGCTTAAATTCCCCCCCCCCCTTTTCTTCATTTTTTTTTTCAAATGAAGAGTTACATACAAAAAATGTCAACTGGAATAGAAAATGGCTAGAATTCCCTTTGGAGGGAAAATATTAATTTTTATGCTTCTGAAAGGATTATCGTCTAAAGTATAAAGTATTTAAACACAAACAGGTGATAAAATAAATGTGATTAAATAGAGGGAGTAATTCTACTGCAGTCTCAGAAGGGCGGTGGAAATATTTTATGCGGAAACTTCCCCAAAGATTATTTGATGCAAGCTCAAAGTTTTACCAAATTATCCCTGTCTGTTGCTACCTAGAATTTTCCGATCAGTCGCAAATTTGTGTTGGAAATGCAACTAAGGCAAAGGACCTTTCACAAACACAAACACAGTGCCGAAGTGTAGGTTAAATAATTAATCATATGCACACAGAGAGAAAGAGACAGAGAACGTAATTTCTGCAATTACAGGATGTCAGCGGTGGTTAATTGTAGACCCCATAATATTAGGGGATGTTAGAAACCAAATATCTAGAGACTATAAAGCAAAAGTGAATTATTTCTTCCCCACTGCTAAAATAATAGCAGTTAAGGTTTAGTGAATAACTGTTTTATCGTTAACGTGCTAATGAGAGGTCTATGGTGCTTCTCCGTCATCCAGGTCCTGGTTGCACCAAAGGTGCTTTTTTCAGGAGGCAACTGGACTTCCTTTGTTTTTCTTTGAAGACCTTTTGCTTCTCATCCAAGAAGCTTCTTCAGCTCTGACAGGATGGTGGGGGAATGGATACTTCATAAACGCAGGGCACAACGTAGGAGAACCAACCCATCAGGACAAGATTCAGCAGTCCGTCTGCATTTAAAAGACAAAGCCCCACTCTTTTGAAGACAGCAAAGTCCACGTTTTGGACAGAGAGGACCACTGGTTTGAACGAGGGGTCCAAGAGGCCATCTAGGTCAAAACTGAACAGAGGAGGAGGGATACGACATCATCTGTCTCCAGTCTACAACACGGTCCTTTCAGCAGTTCCAAGAAGGCTCCACACCCATTTGCACCACTCAGGTGACCCTGAGGACACAATTTAAAACTGCAAGTGGCTTCAATGACTCTCTAAAAGAAGGCAAATGACCAGCTGTCTGCAAGGAGTATACATCCTTCCGTTTCCTCACCATCCAGTCAGAGCTGAAGAAGCTTCTGGGATGAGAAGCGAAATGCCTTCAAAGAAAAACAAGGAAGTCCAGTTGCCTCTTGAAAAATTCCTAATGTGATGGATGGGTGTGTGGGTGGTTGATGACAGATA
>CM044355.1:4002389-4034889 GCA_024294585.1 Vipera latastei
AGGAACAGAGGGAGGGAGGGAGGGAGGGAGGGAGGGAGGGAGGCAGGGAGGGAAGGAAGGAAGGAAGGAAGGAAGGAAGGAAGGAAGGAAGGAAGGAAGGAAAGTCAACAACGTTGCCCTTATCTTTTTCCTATAGTTGAAGAGAGAGTCACTGCTCAAAGTTCATCCATTTCGTTTCATGCTTAAGGCTTAGACTAGAACTTAGATTTTCCCACTCCAGGTTCACTACCTTAATCATTGACTAGATCTCAGAGAAGTTCTCTTTCTTACCTGAAATTGGTTCATATCCAATTGCTGCTTTTTTAAAAAAATAAAGTCATTTAAAAAGGATTGCCTGTTTTAGTATGTATTTCTCCTATCGTCAACATGTTTTCTGCAATTTACCTAAAGTTGGGCAAATGATTTGGCTAACTGATAGGCAAACAGTTTCCCCTAATATCACATTTTGTACAAGGGCTTATTTCATGTTCATTTTTGTTGAAATTCACTCTTTCTGCATTGTTTTATATCCGTTAAGTTCACTTATTCTCTGTTCTGTTTTATATCTTTTCCCATATTGAATGGAGATAAGGTATGAAGGTGGAGATCGGGTAGAGATGAGGATGAATATAGGGAAATGACTACGGAGATGGAGATAAAGATGGAAATGGAGAAGATGGAGATGGAAGAGATGGAGTTAGCAAGATGGAGAAGGAGATAGGGAGGTGGCTTCAGAGATGGAGATGATGATAGAGTGGAGATGGAAATGAGAAAATAAAGAAGAAGTAGATCGAGTAGGAGATGGAGGAGATGGAGATGATAGAGATGATGGAAACGATGGAGAATGGAGATGGAGGAGATGGCAATGGAGATGGAGATGGAGATAAAGATGGAGATAGGGAGATGGAGATGTAGAGATGTAGAGAAGATGAAGAAGGTGTTGAAGCCACAGGAACCTTGGGAGGAAGTGATCATGCAATATTGGAATTCAACATTATGGAAGCACAAGCAATAGAACACAGTCAAACTAGAGTCCTGGACTTTAAGAGAGCTAATATCAATAAACTTAGAGAGGGCTTGGGAAGGATTCCATGGATGAGAATCCTCAAGGGGAAAACAACTCAAGAAACTTGGGAAATTTTGAAAAGTGAGATAATAAAGGCCCAGTCTAGCACAATACCAACAAAGGAGAAAAATAACAGCTCTCAAAAGAAACCAGCATGGCTGCATAAAGAACTGTCTGATAAATTGAAACTTAAAAAGGACAAGTATAAGAAGTGGAAAGAGGGGCACATAACTAAGTCAGAATATCAGCAAATAGCCCGAGCCTGCAAAGATGAAGTGAGGAAAGCTAAGGCTCAAAATGAACTAAGCTTGCGACCAAAGTCAACAATAACAAAAGAAGCTTCTTTCAACATGTAAAAAACAAGAAAAAATTAAAGGAAATCATTGGTCCATTAGTGGGTGAAAGTGGCAAGAAGGTGACAAGCAACAGGGAGAAAGCAGAACTATTTAACTCTTTTTTTGCATCTGTCTTTACACAAAGGGAAAAAATAGACCAACCTATCAAAAATAGTGCCATAAAAAACAGAATAGAAACACAAGTTAAGATAGGCAAGAAAATGGTAAGTGAGCACTTGTCTAGTCTAGACGAGTTCAAATCACCAGGATCAGATGGATTACACCCCAAGGTTCTCAAGGAACTGGCAGATGTGATCTCAGAACCACTGAACTATATTTTTCAAAGATCCTGGAGCACTGGGGAACTACCAGTAAGGCATTTGATAAAGTAAACACAACCTTCTACTTGATAAGATAGAAAAATGCGGGTTAGACAGAATCACCACCAGATGGATTCATAGCTGGCTGACTGGCCGTACTCAGCGTGTGGTCCTCAATGGAACCGCATCTACATGGAGGGAAGTATTTAGTGGGGTGCCCCAGGGCTCTGTTCTGGGCCCAGTGCTCTTCAACATCTTCATCAATGATTTGGACAAAGGGATAAATGGGGAACTCATCAGATTTGCAGACGACACCAAGCTGGCAGGAATAGCCAACACTCCAGAAGACAGGCTTAAGATACAGGAGGATCTGGACAGACTTGAAGACTGGGCGCTATCTAAAAAAATGAAATTCAATGGTGAAAAAAGTAAGGTTCTACATTTAGGCAAGAAAAACCAAATGTACAGGTATAGTATAGGGGGTACATTGCTCAATAGTAGTAACTGTGAGAGGGATCTCGGAGTCCTAGTGGACAATCACTTACTGTAAATATGAGCCAGCAGTGTTCCGCAGCTGCCAAAAAAGCCAACACAGTGCTAGGCTGCATTAACAGAGGAATAGAATCAAGATCACGTGAAGTATTAATACCAATTTACAATGCCTTGGTAAGGCCACACTTGGAATACTGGATCCAGTTTTGGTCACTATAATGTAAAAAAGATGCTGAGACTCTAGAAAGAGTGCAGAGAAGAGCAACAAAGATGATTAGGGGACTGGAGACTAAAACATATAAGGAACGGTTGCTGGAATTGGGTATGTGTAGTTTAACGAAGAGAAGAGTGAGGGGTGACATGATAGCAGTGTTCCAATATCTCAGGGACTGCCACAAAGAGGAGAGACTCAAGCTATTCTCCAAAGCGCCCAAAGGCAGGACAAGAAGCAACGGATGGAAACTAATCAAGGAGAGAAGCAACCTAGAACTAAGGAGAAACTTCCTGACAGTTAGAAGAATTAACCAGTGGAACAACCTGCCTCCAGAAGCTGTGAATGCTCCAACACTGGAAGTTTTTAAGAAGAGACTGGACAGCCATTTGTCCAAAATGGTATAGGGTTTCCTGCTTGAGCAGGGGGTTGGACTAGATGACCTCCAAGGTCCCTTCCAACATCATCATCATCATCATCATCATCATCATCATCATCATCATCATTATTATTATTATTATTATTATTATTATTATTATTATTATTATTATCAACATAGAGAGGGAGATGCAGAAGTAAAGATGGAAATAGAGTGGAGATGAGATGAGAAGATAGAAAAATGCAAATAGAGATGGAGATAGGGAGATGGCTGCAGAGAGGGAGATGATGATAGAGTGGTGATGAGAAGATAAAGAAGCTGGAGATTGAGTAGAAGGAGATGGAGGCAATGGAGATGATGGAGAAGATGGAGGATGGAGATGATGGAGGATGGAAATGAAGGAGATGGCAATGTAGATGGAGGAGATGGAGATGGAGATAGGGAGATGGAGAGGAAGAGATTCTCTTTCAAGACAAACTTGACTCCTGAATACTTCTTGGACACATTCATGTTGCTTTTTTAAAGACATGTCAGGTTTCACTGGATATTCACCTGTCTGAGATGGTGTAGGTTCTCCTGCTTGAGCAGGGGGATGGACTAAAAGACCTCCAAGGTCCCTTAAATCTCTATTCTATTCTAAGACTCTAAGGTTTCTTAATGGTCTCTGAGTTTGGTTGTTTTCCTGCAGATATTTCACCACCAGGCTAGGTAAGCTCATCCTTGAAAATTTTCCTTAAAAGTTCAAGAATTCATTTTGTGAAACTATACTAGTGCCTGCTATCTCTCCTTCCATCTCACCCATATCTCGTTTTAAGGACTATTGTAATTAATTTATTTTTAAAAGTGCCACTAAAAAAAGGAAGTAAGAAAGAAAGGAAATGTCAAAATATTTATTGTTTCTATAGAACCTCTGGGAGAATATTAATGAAATTACATACCATTTTTGTTTTTCCTTCCTTCCTTCCTTCCTTCCTTCCTTCCTTCCTTCCTTCCTTCCTTCCTTCCTTCCTTCCTTCCTTCCTTCCTTCCTTCCTTCCTTCCTTCCTTCCTTCTTTCTTTCTTTCTTTCTTTCTTTCTTTCTTTCTTTCTTTCTTTCTTTCTTTCTTTCTTTCTTTCTTTCTGTCTCCTTCCTTCCTTCCTTCCTTCCTTCCTTCCTTCCTTCCTTCCTTCCTTCCTTCCTTTCTTTCTTTCTTTCTTTCTTTCTTTCTTTCTTTCTTTCTTTCTTTCTTTCTTTCTTTCTTTCTTTCATATGCTGCCCATCTCACTGTCTGAACAGACTGGGCAGCTTCTAACATAAAAAAGTAGAAATATAAAAACCACTTTAAATATAAAAACAGATTAAAATTACAAAAGATAATTTTAAAGTCAATATAGGCACAGGAGGTAAATTAAGCAAACAGTCTGGTGATTAAATATTAGCTTAACAGTCTAGTTTTTTTTTTCCAGCACACCAAATGGGCTCTCACTTTTCACTGCAATTCCTAGGAATTCGGCCAATAAATTCTTATACATGTCGGAGCTTTTAAGGAATGGACCATCCTAAATGAAAGCATCACACACATTTGGGGTTAAAAACAAAATAGAATAAAGTAGCCACTGAGATAGTTATGTGCTGCTTGAGAAGCGAGTCTAACTTGCTATCTCCTTCAACCAGCAAGTGAGCTTTGTGGAAAGCAGATATTGGAGATGCGGTGGAAGACTTTTTGTTGTTGTTTAATTCTACGGAAATCTTAAAGAACTGAGAACTTGTAAATTGTTCCAGCTGTTCAGTGGGATATATATGATATATTTTTTGTTGCATTAATACAGAGTTCAGATGTGTGGCTGTAAATAAAATTTTGATGGATTTAATAATAATAACAATAATAAAGTTGGAAGGGACCTTGGAGGTCATCTAGTCCAATCCTCTGCTCAGGCAGGAAACCCTATACCATTTCAGACAAATGGCTGTCCAGTCTCTTCTTTAAAATTTCCAGTGTTGGAGCATTCAGTGCTTCTGGAGGCAGGTTGTTCCACTGGTTAATTGTTCTCACTGTCAGGAAGTTTCTCCTTGGTTCTAGATTGCTTCTCTCCTTGATTAATTTCCATCTGTTGCTTCTTGTCCTGCCTTCAGGCGCTTTGGAGAACAGCTTGACTGCCTCTTCTTTGGGGCAGCCCCTGAGAGATTGGAACACTGCTATCATGTCCCCCCTCATCCTTCTCTTCATTAAACTAGACCAGTGGTAGCCAACCTTGGCTCTTTTATGACTCGTGGACTTCAACTCCCAGAATTCCTGAGCCAGCATACCTGGCTCAGGAATTCTGGGAGTTGAAGTCCACGAGTCATAAAAGAGCCAAGGTTGCCTACCCCTGAACTAGATGTACCCAATTCCAGCAACCATTCCTTATGTGTTTCAGCCTCCAGTCCCTTGATCATCTTTGTTGCACTTCTCTGCACCCTTTGCAGAGTCTCAACATTGTTTTTATATTGTGGTGACCAAAACTGGATGCAGTATTCCAAGTGTGGCCTTACCTAGGCATTGTAAAGTGGTATTAACTCATCACGTGATCTTGAATCTATACCTCTGTTAATGCAGCCTAGCACTGTGTTGGCTTTTTTGGCAGCTGCAGATCTTACCATGATGGAGACAGCTGAGTGGAAAAGAGATGGAAAGGGAGAGAAAAAGTCCTAAGATGTTGTCTTCAAATCAGAATGAACCTATTCCTCAATAGGGTGACCACTGGAGGAGAGTATTTGTAGCACAGGGTTGACGTGTGGTCTTTGATGATCTCTATGCTACATTGTTTCCTTGCAGATGCTTCATTACCCAACTAGGTAAAACCATCACTGTGAATAAAGGTCATCAGTTATTTTTTTCAAAGCCCTCAGAACTTCAAACAATCACTAAACTAATGGTTGTAAGTTGGTGGTATATAAGATCGAAGCTCAAGACTGGGCTGGAAAGAGGGAATTGTTGTTGTGATTCAGGGTCAGCCTGTGGGTTCGGCAGTTGGGTCGGACGATTCAGAGGAGGAGGAGGGGGTTGTTGGAGAGGTTGCTGAGGGGGTTGGAGAGCTTGCTGATGAGAGCCCTCAGCCAGGCCCCTCCCACCTGGTCACGACGCAGACCCAGCTGTGTGAGCCTGACAGCGTGGATGAAGATGACTCACAGCTGGCCCTGTTCAAGGATGCCCGACGCAGGAGGCAGTCAATCAGGAGTAAACAGAGGAAGGCAATGGGGCACCTCAGAAGGAGGCAGAGAGAAGCCACGCCCTGAACTGTATAAAAGGGGAATGCATGGGAGGGCTGGTTTGCTGAAGGCAACCATTTGAATAGTTCCTGTTTCATGGTTCGTGTTTGCTCTCTTTGCTCTCTTTGCTCTGTTTATGTGTTTATGTTTTTATGTTAATAAATTTGGCAGGCTTAGTTCCAGCCTCTTGCCTTCTTGTAAAAGGGGTTGTCCCTGCCTTATCTGCAGGGCTGGTAGCAGGCTGGTACAGAACAATTGTGGTTTAACACACGGCACACTAAAAAGGCCACTCACACCCCTGTATCAATACCCAAGAGACAGAATGATTGCCTCTCCATCAATCATCCTAAGTGCAAGAAGGAGACAAAATCGTGGCATTATCACAAAATATATGTCTCTCATTTTAGAGGGAGAGATGCCTTAGAGATTGCAAAGATCATCCTTTTATGATCGTGCCAGAGGTATTTGACATGCAACGTTAGAAAGCTGCAAGAAAAACTCTGACATCTGAGATATGTTGCAAACCCTGCCTGACTAGTGACAGGTAATCAAAAAGAATTGTACTATTTCCTAACTCTTATCAGGTATCAAACGATGGCAGAAACAACAACTTAACCTTTCATTTTCATTGTAAGTATCAGTAATATTGGACGGATGATGGACAGAGGGATGGATGGATGGATGGATGGATGGATGGATGGATGGATGGACAGATGGATGAATATGGCTATGTAGCTGGGTAGCTGAACTGTGGGTTGACTGGATGGTTGGGTGGTTGGAGAGATGATAGATAGATAGTTTGATAGATAGATAGATAGATAGATAGATAGATAGATAGATAGATAGAGTTGTAAAGCACCATGAAGTGATATATGTCTAAGTGCTATTGCTATAGATAGATTATAGAGAGATCAATAGATAGATAGATAGATAGATAGATAGATAGATAGATAGATAGATAGATAGATAGATGATAGATATAGATAGATGATAGATAGATGATAGATAGATGATAGATGATAGATATAGATAGATGATAGATAGATAGATGATAGATAGATGATTGATAGATGATAGATATAGATAGATGATAGATAGATGATAGATGATAGATATAGATAGATGATAGATAGATAGATGATAGATAGATGATTGATAGATGATAGATATAGATAGATGATAGATAGATGATAGATATAGATATAGATAGATAGACGATAGATAGATGATAGATATAGATAGATAGATGATATAGATAGATGATAGATATAGATAGATAGATAGATAAATAGATAGATAGATGATAAATAGATAGATAGATGATAGATAATTGATGGATGATAGATGATAGATATACATAGATAGATGATAGATATAGATAGATAGATAGATGATTGATAGATGATAGATATACATAGATAGATGATAAATAGATAGATAGATAATTGATAGATTATAGATATAGATAGATGATGGATATAGATAGATGATGGATATAGATAGATGATGGATATAGATAGATAGATAGATGATAGATAGATAGATGATAGATAGATGATTGATAGATGATAGATATAGATAGATAGATAGATAGATAGATAGATAGATAGATAGATAATTGATAGATGATAGATATAGATAGATGATAGATATAGATAGATGATGGATATAGATAGATGATGGATATAGATAGATAGATAGATGATAGATAGATGATTGATAGATGATAGATATAGATAGATAAATGATAGATAGATAGATGATAGATAGATGATATAAAGATGATTGATGGATGATAAATATAGATAGATAGATGATAGATAGATATGGGTAGGTGGACAGATGAATGGACAGATGGATTGATGGATGAGTGGGTCGATGGAGCTAGAATACGCGAAAGGGGTAATTCCTCAGTCCAAATGTCCTCAATATATTTAGCCAATGCAAGAATAACTTTCAGTCTGACTTTCTAGAGAGGGCAGCTGCATGAAAGGTATAGACAATGATGCTGAGACTGAAGAAACGTGGACTTGATATCCCCTTTTCCTCTTTAGCCCTAGAATCTTCCATCCCCTCTATTCAGAGAAATCCATAATCTCTTTTTTCCTCTTGTAAACATATTTACACACCTAGATTTTCTCCATTTTCCTGTCCTCTTCCTCAATGATTTAGGCATATCTTATCTTATCTTATCTTATCTTATCTTATCTTATCTTATCTTATCTTATCTTATCTTATCTTATCTTATCTTATCTTATCATCTTATCTTATCTTATCTTATCTTATCTTATCTTATCTTATCTTATCTTATCTTATCTTCTCTTCTCTTCTCTTCTCTTCTCATCTCATCTCATCTCATCTCATCTCATCTCATCTTATCTTATCTTATCTTATATATGTATCTATGTATCTATCTATGTATATCTCTCTCTCTCTCTATCTATCCATCCATCCATCCATCCATCCATCCATCCATCCATCCATCCATCCACCTTCATATACCACTTCATAGTGCTTTCTAGCCCTATCTATCTATTTTTTAAAAAATGACCTTTGTTGTTAGCTGCGAAGTCGTGTCCGACCCATCGCGACCCCATGGACAACGTTCCTCCAGGCCTTCCTGTCCTCCACTATCTTCTGGAGTCCATTAAAGCTCACACCTCCTGCTTCAGTGACTCCATCCAGCCACCTCCTTCTCTGTCGTCCCCTTCTTCTCTTGCCCTCGATCTTTCCCAGCATTAGGCTCTTCTCCAGTGAGTCCTTCCTTCTCATTAGATGGCCAAAGTATTTGAGTTTCAACTTCAGGATCTGGCCTTCTAAATGATCTTGCAATCCCTTAATTTGGGCTAGAATCAGGGTGACTGAATGAAGCTAGGCATTTACTTGCTGGATGCCCTTCCTGACACCTACATGGAGTTAGCAGCAAATGTTTTCTCTTTGCGCCCTAAGACGGAAACATCCACTGTTACCTAGAATTGAACTCTCACCCTTCCAAGTGGCAGTGAGCATCTTCACCATTAGGCCCAGGGCTTTTTTTTGTCACAGAACACCCAGAACGGAGTTCCGGCACCTTTTTTGGATGGAACCTTGTAGGGTAGGCAAGGCAGGTTATATGACGTGTGTGAATTCCAGCACCGTTTGTTTGTTTGTTTGTTTTACAAAAAAAGCACTGATTAGGCCATTATGATGTTCTTGTTCTTGAATACCACTATATAGCCCGAATCTACAAAGATGAAGTCAGGAAAGCTAAGGCGCAGAATGAACTAAGACTTGCAACAAATGTCAAAAATAATTTTAAAGCGTTTGAGGGTGTGTGAATTTCTTCCAACTTTCCCATAGTGATGATTCAAGCTGCTCCTGTGTTCCATGACAGGTCTACACTAGCCCTCTTTGAGGCTTGTCTGAAGGCGTTCAGTGTCTAAAGTTCTCTCTTCTCTTGGGGTTTAACGGGTGCGTTAGAAGCTCAGGAAGATGCTGATAGCTGACGAAAGACTTATTGACTGAAAAGTACGACACCCAAAGGTGCTCTTTCAAAGGGCAACTGGACTTCCATTGTTTTTCCTTGAAGACCTATTGTTTCTCATCCCCCTGTTTTTGGATAACAAGCAAAACATCTTCAAGGAAAAGCGAAGAAAGTTCAGTCAACTTTTGAAAAAGCAGCTTTGGGACAAAGGCATTCAAAACCGTCCTGGGCTCCATTCAACCTTCTCGAGAAGTCTCAACTTCTCTTCATGGCAGATTGTAATAATAATAATAATAATAATAATAATAATAATAATAATAATAATAATAATAATAATAATGATGATGATGATGATGATGATGATGTTGGAAGGGACCTTGGAGGTCATCTAGTCCAACCCCCTGCTCAGGCAGGAAACCCTATACCATTTCAGGCAAATGGCTGTCCAGTCTCCTCTTAAAAACTTCCAGTGTTGGAGCATTCACCACTTCTGGAGGCCACAGGAAATAATGCTGTCAGAAATTCCCAAATGCGTTTCTTCAAAAGGCAACTGGACATTCTTGCTTACCCCCCCACCCACACACACACACTTCTCATCCAAGAAGCTTCTTCTTTGTTGGGACTGTAAGGTTTTCAATGCCCCGTCATTCTTCAAGCTCCAGTTTTGTTTTCTTGGAGATGTCTTTCGGACAACCACGACCTGGATGACTGAGATACTCCATAGACAAAAAGAAAAAAAAAAGAAAAAAAAAAAGGACAATTCTCCACACAAGAGAATTACACCTCTTTCCAAAGATCATTTCTTTCGGCAAATGTCTGTGGCAGTGATGGCGAACCTTTTAGACACCGAGTGCCCCAAAACTGCCCTGCCCCCCTACTCTGCTGCCTGCCTCAGTGCCCGCCCACTCCTGCTCTGCCGCCCACCTGCCCCCCTCCCTGCCCACCCGCAGGGCCTCCTATTGCCCCCACGGCTCACCGCAGCAGCTCGCCCAGGCAACCCTGCAGTGCCATGGCAGCCATGCCCTCTGCCTATGCCCTGAAGCATCATCTGTGTGCGATGGGGCCCGAGGGTGGAGTCTTTCCCTGCTGCCCGGATGCCATGTCCTTGGCTGTGCTGCTCTGTGCGGGCCGTGCCCGGGGGTGGCTCTGCAGGGGTGTGTGGGGCTGCTGGTGAGGAGGGGGCCATGGGAGAAGATGGGGCAGGGGGGTTGGCACGCGTGCCCACAGAGAGGCCTCTGAGTGCCGTGTCTGGCACGTGTGCCATAGGTTCGCCACCACTGGTCGATGGGGATTCTTAATCATCCAAGTCACGGTTGCTCTAAAGAAGAAGCTTCTTGGATGAGAAGTGGGGGGTGGGGGGGAAAGCAAGAATGTTCAGTTGCCTTTTGGAAAAAAAAAACACATTTGGAACATTTCTTACAGCATTATTTTCTGTGGCACAAACCCAGTCTTCACTGAAGGTGAGTGGAAACATCTGAAGAAGGTTTGAATTGAGCCAAGTAAAAAAATGTTCAGATCTGATTTAAGAGAATGCTTCTGGAGGCTTTTTAAAGAAGAGTCGGGCAACCATTTGTCTGAAAGGGAATTGGTTTTTCTGCTTGAGCAGGGGGCTGGACTAGAAGACCTCCAAGGTCCCTTCCAGCTCTTGTCCTTCTGTCCTTAGGCCATTCCTGACTCCACAAATCTTTTCTCCGCATCCAGTTTCATTCTAAGCCTCTCCCATCTCCTTTTCCTGGGGTTACCGCCACCTTTTTAATGGAATTCCAATCGCCAGCCTTCCCTTACCCCAAAATTGCATCCAGCAGGTCTTTCACTTGGAATTCTAGGAAAATGCCACCTTTTCCAGAACCCGGTGTGGCTGTTTTCGACACTGTCCTCATTCTCTAATAGTTTAACACAAATAGCCTAACACTGTCCTCATTCTCTAAAAGAGAAGCAACCCGGAATTAAGGAGAATATTCCTAACAGCGGGGACAATTAACCAGTGGGACAGAAGTTGCCTCCAGAAATCGTGGCCGCTCCATCACTGGAGGTTTTTAAGAAGAGACGGGACAGTCATTTGTCTGAAATGGTATAGGTTCTCCTGCTTGAGCAGGGGGCTGGACTAGATGACCTCCAAGGTCCCTTCCAGCTTCTGTTCTATTCTAGTGTCTCCCTGCACCGCTGCTGTGACACAGGCTTAATTTTCTAAGAACTGGAATCCGAAAAGTGTCAAAGTGGCTGAGCATTTAGGATACCGGGGGAAAATGGTTGCCCTGGCAACAGCAAGCACATAAAAAAAAAAAAGTATTCAGAACAGAGCCCCTTTCCCCTCTGTTTTAAGCTTCTGCTGATAGGAGAATCAAATCTAATTCAGGCCTCTTTTTTATTGTTATTTTATTTAAGGTGAACAGGAGGGCAGGAATGTAAGCTAGTGCCTGTGGCATCCTGCCATCTAGAGGATCAAACAGGCAATTGCAGCAGCCAAGCTATTTTGATACAGTTTAGTTGTCCTTGGCTTATGGCCACAGCGGAGCCCAAAATTTATGCTGCTCAGCAAGACAGCTGTTAAGTGAGTCTTTAACATGAGTCACTGCAGTTCTGAAGTAACACGGTTGTGAAGTGAAACTGGATTCCTCGTTGACTTTACTTGTTTTGAAGGTCACAAAAATGTGATCATTTGACCCTGGAACACGGCAACCGTCATAAATACGAGTCAGTTGCCAAGCGTCTGAATTTTTATCACATGACCCTCGGGACACGGCAACCATCATAAATATGAGTCAGTTGCCAAGCGTCTGAATTTTTATCATGTGACCATGAGGATGCAATGGTAATAAGTGTGAAAAATAATCATAAGTCACTTTTTAAAGCGATATTGTAACTTCAAACAGTCACCAAATGAACTGTTGTAACTTGTGGACTTCCTGTACAACGCATTCCCTTCAGCTGCATTCTGAACCAACATGGCTGCCAAATTTCTGAGAGTTCAGACACTAAATGAATGCTTGTACTTGAGGACTATCCGTAATTAACTCTCCCATCGCTTGATGGTTTATGTTTAGAAATTTGCCTAGTTCTCTTCCTCCTCCTAGTCTGTCACGCTTTGTTACTAGGCATAGTAACAGTAGATTATCTGTAGAAATGTTTTCCTCTGCGCTGGCAAAGAAATCAAAGCTTGGGCCTCAGTTATAACAGCCATTCTTTAATGGTTTCAGTCTGTTGGGAATACTCACATAAAGAGCTAAAGGGCCTTTTAATTCAGGAAATCTCAGCTTTCCTTACCCATCAGTTAATTTAGCCTAGGTGGAAAGGTGGGATATAAGTTGTAAGTCAAGGACTACCCATGGGGGCGGGGTGGTTCTGTAGACCTTGGATGTTTTGGTCTGAAAACAGAATAGAATAGAATAGAATAGAATAGAATAGAATAGAATAGAATAGAATAGAATAGAATAGAATAGAATAGAATAGAATAGAATAGAATAGAATAGAATAGAATAGAATAGAAAATATGGAATGGAATGGAATGGAATGGAATGGAATGGAATGGAATGGAATGGAGTGGAGTGGAATGGAACGGAACGGAACAGAACAGAACAGAACAGAACAGAACAGAACAGAACAGAACAGAACAGAATAGAAAATATGGAATGGAACGGAATAGAATGGAAGGGAGTGGAGTGGAGTGGAACGTAACAGAATGAAACAAAACAGAACAGAACAGAATAACATAGTTGGAAGGGACCTTGGAGGTCTTCTAGTCCAACCCCCTGCTCAGGCAGGAAGCCCGATACCATTTCAGACAAATGGCTGTCCAGTCTCTTCTTAAAAACTTCCAGTGTTGGAGCGTTCACAACTTCTGGAGGCAGGTTGTTCCACTGGTTAATTGTTCTCACTGTCATAAAATTCCTCCTTAGTCCTAGGTTGCTTCTCTCCTTGATTCGTTTCCACCTTTTGCTTCTTCTCCTGCCTTTGAGCACTTTGGAGAATAACTTGACTCCCTCTTCTTTGGGGCAGCCCCTGAGATACTGGAAGAGTTGCTATCATGTCACCCCTGGCCCTTCTCTTCATTAAATTGGACATCCCGAATTCCAGCAGCTGTTCCTGATATGTTTTAGCCTCCAATCCTCTGATCATCTTTCCTGCTCTTCTCTGCACTCTTTCTAGAGTCTCAGCATCTTTTTTACATCGTGGTGACCAAAACTGGATGCCGTATTCCACGTGTGGCCTTACCAAGGCCTTGTAAAGTGGCATTAACAGTTCACGTGACCTTGATTCTCTCCCTCTGTTAATGTAGCCTAGCACTGTGTTGGCTTTTTTGGCAGCTGCCAAATCTCAACCTAAAGTGGTCCAAGGAAGATGAGAGCATCCCATCCCTTTTTCTTGTCAACAACCAAATGATTAACAATATGTGGGAGATAATATCTAATCCAGGTTTACATTTATGATAGGAGAAGATGCTTCCAGTATGGTTTGTGACAAAGACAACATCATGAGAACAGAATCCAAAAGAGCAGATACTGAGAACTTTCATGGCATAAGAAATAGATATCAGCACCCACAACTAATTATTTTATTTATTTCCTTAGGTTTTTATCAAGCCTTTATTACTTTATAAGTAGCACAAGGTGATGAATATAGGTAAGTTTCCTTCCTCGTCTTATTTTCCTCACAAAACCAATCCTGTGAGGTGGGTTGGGCTGAGAGAGAGTGACTGGCTCAAACACACCCAGCTGGCTTCCATGCCTAAGGCGGGACTAGAACTCACCATCTCCTGGTGATTGGCCTGAAGTTATCCAGCTGGCTTCCATGCCTAAGGTGGGACAAGAACTCACCATCTCCTGGTGATTGGCCTGAAGTTATCCAGCTGGCTTCCATGCCTAAGGTGGGACTAGAACTCACCATCTCCTGGTGATTGGCCTGAAGTTATCCAGCTGGCTTCCATGCCTAATGTGGGACTAGAACTCTCCGTCTCCTGGTGATTGGCCTGAAGTTATCCAGCTGGCTTCCATGCCTAAGGTGGGACTAGAACTCACCGTCTCCTGGTGATTGGCCTCAAGTTATCCAGCTGGCTTCCATGCCTAAGGTGGGACTAGAACTCACCATCTCCTGGTGATTAGCCTGAAGTTATCCAGCTGGCTTCCATGCCTAAGGTGGGACTAGAACTCTCTGTCTCCTGGTGATTAGCCTGAAGTTATCCAGCTGGCTTCCATGCCTAAGGTGGGACTAGAACTCACTGTCTCCTGGTGATTGGCCTGAAGTTATCCAGATGGCTTCCATGCCTAAGGTGGGACTAGAACTCACCATCTCCTGGTGATTGGCCTCAAGTTATCCAGCTGGCTTCCATGCCTAAGGTGGGACTAGAACTCTCCATCTCCTGGTGATTAGCCTGAAGTTATCCAGCCAGCTTTCATGCCTAAGACAGGACTAGAACTCACCGTCTCCTGGTTTCTAGGCCAGAATATTGGTCAATCAATCCCAACACCAAATCCAACTTCTAAATAATAATAATAATAATAATAATAATAATAATAATAATAATAATAATGATGATGATGATGATGATGATGATGATGATGATGATGATGATGATGGTGGAAGGGACCTTGGAGGTCATCTAGTTCAACCCCCCTCTCAGGCAGGAAACCCTATACCATTAATTACAGTATAAGAATTATAATTACATGTATTACATATAGTTATAATAATTACAGTATTATTTCTAACTGAACCAAAAACAAAGAACATCTAGAGCAGAGGTCACCAACCTTTGTTGGTTGGTGGACCGGAGGAAAAGGGAGGGGAAAGCATTTTACATGCGTGTGTGGGTGTGTGCACAGGGCCGTGAGCACGTACATACCACAAACAAGGTGGGGCTAGCGCCCACATTATACTCACTAGCCCTGCTCCATTCTTGCATGGTACAGTGCCTTCTTTCTGCGCCCTGTGGCATGGCACCATCCATTTTTGTGCCTTGCAGCATGGCAGCGGCCCGTTTTTGCACCCCGTGGTGTGGTGGCAGCCATTTTTGTGCCTTGCGGCATGGTGGTGGTCTGTTTTTGCACCCCACGGTGCGGGGGTGTTCCATTTTCGTGCCCCAAGACAAGGCGGCGGTGTCCCATTTTCATGCTCCAGGGCATGGCAGCAGCCCGTTTTTGTGCCACGTGCCACGGCATCCTGTTTTTGTGCTCTGTGGCCCTGGCACTAGCGCAAGCGAGGGTGTGTATGTGCACACATGCGTGCACTGGCCAGCCTGTCCCACGTCCTGGTGGCCAGTAGGCCACGGTCCACTACCGGGCCACGGCCAACAGTTTGGGGACCCCTGATCTAGTGGATCAAACATGCAACTGAAGCAGCAAAGCTAATTTTTATAGGAGGTCAATTTCCATATCCTGTCAAACAGCTTTGCAAGTGAACCAGGTGAAGGAATATATAGAAAGTGTCAACATCGGTTCGAGAATCCAAATAAAACTCCAGGTTCATTCCCTCTCTGAAATCTTATTGTTTATTGAATACACCACATGGTAATGTCAAAGCAAAACTAACTCTGAGGTTCCAACACCAGTTCATAGACTTAAACAATAATTTTCCAAGCCAAACCCCCAACATCTTACATAGTCCATATAAATAAGTTCACTTTGTTATGGGAACCGTCTGCTTCCAATCTACACCTGTTCTGGTGTCCTTGACAAGGCTTCAGGCTCCCACAGTCTGAGATAAATTGAAGAAGTTTCGTTTCTCCATCTAACCAATTTGAAAGCAACATCTCCCACCCCCACCCCTTACTCTAAAAGCAAGTTGAAACACAGAGGCACATAGCTGCCAAAGTTTCATCCTTGCCGTAAGGCTATGGAGACCACAAAATGAAAGGCCATTTCATTGTGGTGAGTTGCAAGCCAAGAGGCTATTTATATGTGGGTTTTTATATTACTATTTCCTTCTTTCATATTGGTTTTTTAATTATTGTGAGCTGCTCAGAGTCATGTATCTGAGAAGGGCAGCTGTATAAATTGAAATAATGAATCAAGTCAGTGAAGTCTTGCAGTGTCCACTCTGACAAGCTAGGTTGAGCTATGTCTCCCCAGATGCTCTAGCATTTGCAAGTTAGAAACACAGGAGTAGCACACAATGAAAACATCAACGGGACTCTGCTTTGCTTTGAAAAGCGCTGTAAATTAACAGAAGTCTCCCATGTGAAAATAAAGTCATGGGCTTAGAGATATCACTTTCTCCTTAATTTTTTTTTATAGAATAGAATAACAGTTGGAGATCATCTAGTCCTGCTTGTGGAGGAGACCCTATACCATATTGGACAAATGGCTGTCCACTCTTTTCTTGAAAGCCTCCAGTGATGGAGCACACACAACTTCTGAAGCTAAGTCGTTCCACTGGTTGATAGTTCTCAAAATTAGGAAATTACTCCTTAGTTCTAGGTTGCTTCTCTCCTCAATTAGTTCCCACCCATTGTTTCTTGCCTTCGGGTGCTTTGGAGAATAGGTGAACCCCCTCTTCTTTGTGGCAGCCCCTCAAATATTGGAACACCATTATCACGTTGCCCCAGATCCTTCTTTTTTTACTAGACTAGACAAACCCAATTCCTGCGACCGTCCTTCGTATGTTTTAGCCTCCTGTTCCCCCAGTCATCTTTGTTGCTCTTCTCTGCACTCTTTCCAGAATCTCGACGTCTTTTTTAAAATTGTGGTGAGCAAAGTTTAAAATGTCTGGTCGTACTAAGGCTTGGTAATGTGGCAGGCAGAGATTAAAGCGGTAGGAAAATTTACAGACAGTGATCTAGCCCAACTTGGAATGACAGGTCAAGCATCCTCCTGGCAAAAAAAAAAAAGGGGGGGGGGACGAGATTAAAAGATGTAATAAGTATTTGGGCATGAAGATTGAATTAAGTGAATATCAACAGCATTACTTCGGATTAATGTAATGGCTAAATTTAACACAGTGATTTACAGGGATTCACATCCTTTCACATCTCATTTGATTCACACATTTAAAATAAATTAAGAAGCATGACAGACGGGGGGAAAAAACCTCTCTCTCTTATGCACATGAACCTCATAAATCAGGGGTCTTCAAACTTGGCCCTTTTATGACTGGTGGACTTCAACTCCCAGAATTCCTCAGTTGGCCATTTTGATGAAACTGCGGGCTTGGATCCAGACCAGGGGTCTTCAAACTTGGCCCTTTTATGACTGGTGGACTTCAATTCCCAGAATTCCTCAGTCGGCCATTTTGATGAAACTGCGGGCTTGGATCCAAACCAGGGGTCTTCAGACTTGGCCCTTTTATGACTGGTGGACTTCAACTCCCAGAATTCCTCAGTTGGCCATTTTGATGAAACTGCGGGCTTGGATCCAGACCAGGGGTCTTCAAACTTGGCCCTTTTATGACTGGTGGACTTCAACTCCCAGAATTCCTCAGTCGGCCATTTTGATGAAACTGCGGGCTTGGATCCAGACCAGGGGTCTTCAGACTTGGCCCTTTTATGACTGGTGGACTTCAACTCCCAGAATTCCTCAGTTGGCCATTTTGATGAAACTGCGGACTTGGATCCAGACCAGGGGTCTTCAGACTTGGCCCTTTTATGACTGGTGGACTTCAACTCCCAGAATTCCTCAGTCGGCCATTTTGATGAAACTGCGGGCTTGGATCCAGACCAGGAGTCTTCAAATTTGGCCCTTTTATGACTGGTGGACTTCAACTCCCAGAATTCCTCAGTCGGACATTTTGATGAAACTGTGGCTTGGATCCAGACCAGGGGTCCTCAAACATGGCCCTTTTATGACTGGTGGACTTCAACTCCCAGAATTCCTTAGTCGGCCATTTTGATGAAACTGTGGCTTGGATCCAGACCAGGGGTCTTCAAACATGGCCCTTTTATGACTGGTGGACTCCCAGAATTCCTCAGCCAGGCACGCAAATCCTGGTTGTCCCAAAGCTGCTTTCTCAAAAGGCAACTGGACTTTGTTTTTCCTTGAAGACATTTTCCTTCTCATCCAAGAAGCTTCTTCATTTCTGGAAAAACAAAGTTTTTGAAAAAAAAAACATCTTTGGGAGATACATGGTTGGGGAACACCTGGAGGTCCATATCTGTCCTCTTGGCTGGTCAAAAACAGTCTGGGACTTCAGCTTTTGCTCCTATGTATTCATGATTTGTAGCTTTAGAAATAAGGAAAGTAGTTTCTTTCAGATCACATTGTCAAGCTCCCGGTGAGTATGATGATGATGATGATGATCCAGATTAGATGGAGAATATTCTAGAGCACCAATGGGAATTCCAGAAGGATGGACCAAAATGCTCCATCAAGGTTCTTTCTAGAAAAGTGTGGAGTTTGCTCCTCTAGAGTTTGCTGTCTTTGTGTAGGGAGAATAATAATAATAATAATAATAAACCTTTATTGTCAAAGTACAACATGTGTACATTGAGATTAGCTGAGCCTCCCCCCGTGCTCTCACCCCCCAACACACAGTGAACCCCCCCTCCCTTCTAGCACTGATGATGTTACCTAGTTGGGTCATGAAACGTCTGCAAGAAAACCACCCAGCTCAGAGAGCACCCAGGACCCCACAGTCCTCCTCCTCCTCTTCCTCCTCCTCCTCCTCCTCCTCCTCCTCCTCACTACTAACCCTACTCCCTTCCAGCACTGATGAGGTTACCTAGTTGGGTCATGAAACATCTGGAAAAAAAACCCCAAGCTCAGAGAGCACCTAGGACCCCACAGTTCAACCCTTAGCTACAAATATTCTCCTTTAGAAGATCCCACCTCCACCCCGTTGCATTCTGGCTTTTAACTTATTTAATCTCTGTTCATTTTAATATTTAATGTTTCAATGTTTTGCACGTTTGCTTTAAGGATGTTGCAAGCCGTCCAGAGTTGCTTGACAGTGAGGTGGGTGGCATATAAATCTAATGAATAAGAAGTCAAGAAGTGAAATAAAATTCTGGAAAGCTGGGGTCATGTCAGTTCATTTCTCAATGTACCAAGATCAGATTCCAGTTTCTCTTCATTTTCAAGTATGTATGTATGTATGTATGTATGTATATCTCACATCTATTATTATTTTTACAAATAACTGAAGGAGGTGAATATATCCAGTCCACCTTCCCCTGCCAATGTTCCCCATAACAACCCTGTGAGGTGTGGTGGGCTAAGAGAGGGACTGGCCCAAAGTCACCCAGCTGTCTTTCATGCCTAAGGCAGGACTAGAACTCACAATCTCTTGTTGATTGGTCCAAGGTCACTCAGCTGGCTTTTATGGCTAAGGTGGGACTAGAACTCTCTGTCTCCTGGTGATTGACCCAACGTCATTGAATTCGCTTTTGTGCCTAAGGTGGAACTAGAACTCAGCGTCTCCTGGTTTCTAACCTGGTGCCTTAACCACCAGAGCAAAGTGGCTCAGAATAACGGAGTGGCCCAAAGTCACCCAGCTGGCTTTCATACCTAAGGCAGGACTAGAACTCACAATCTCCTGGTGATTGACAACTCACCCAGCTGTCTTTTATGGCTAAGGTGGGACTAGAACTCACCGTCTCCTTGTGATAGGCCCATAGTCACCCAGATAGTTTTTATGTCTAAGACAGGACTAGAACTCTCCGTCTCCTGGTGATTGACCCAACGTCATCAAATTTGCTTTTGTGCCTAGGGTGGGACTAGAACTCAGCATCTCCTGGTTTCTAACCTGGAGCCTTAACCACCAGAGCAAACTGGCTCAGAATAACGGAGTTAGCTATACACACACACACACGTATGTATGAAATTATGATTGAATTTTATCACATAATTATCACATAATATATAATAGAGTTGGAAGGGACCTTGGAGGTCTTCTAGTCCAACCCCTAGTCTCCCTCTGTCTGTGTGCTTGTGTGTGTGTGTGTACATACAATTCTGTTTTTCTGTTCTGTTCTTTTTCATATTGTGGTGACCAAAAACTGGATGTGGTATTCCAAGTGTGGCCTTACCAAGGCTTTGTAAAGTGGTATTAACACCTCACATGGTCTTCATTGTATTCTTCTTTGGCAGCTGCAACACATAGCTGGCTGGATACTTGGTTTGTTTTTCTATCTCTTTTCAATGTCTGGTGAGACTTTTATTTCACAAAATAAGGAAAGCTTGCAAAAAATGGATTGCAAATGATAAATGCCTTCAACCACAAATATATTTTTTAAAAAGATACTCATACTCTGTCCACATCTATGCCTTATTCCCATTACCCTTATCTCGTGTCTGAATAAGTTGTTCTTAGTTCTCCTAATAACTAATAACTAATAACTATAAGAACTAAATATTCTTAATGCTAAAGCTGTATTCTACATGTAGGCTGTTTATTTGTCTTGTAGTTTCTTGGCTCACCCAAACAGTGTTTTCCCACCCGTGTGTTGTAATCACAGCAAAGGTGTTTTCCCATCCATTCTGCACGATGGATTTGTGCAATATTCATGTGACAGAGCTCTTGATTAATATTCATGCAACGGAGCTGTTGATAAAGAAAAGTTTGCAGAACCTCCTGTGTGAATTTTTATCTGCCGTCAGGCTGAAACTGCTCTATCTTTACTCTAGATTTCAGTGGTAACAAACTGCATGATCCTTTTCGGATGAAAAGGATAATCCTTGACTTACAACAATTCATTTAGTGACTTTGGTCATGACTATTTTTCACATGGGGCCGTTGGCAGCATCCCTAAGGTCACATGATCAGAATTCAGATGCCTGGCAACTGGTTCCTGTTTATTTATTTAAAAAACAAATTTTATTGGTTTTCCAGTTTTACATTTAAATATTTAGAAAGCAGCGTGGAGATTGGGTAATCAATAGTTCAATAACAAAATCTTTAGTACATATCTTAGGTTACATCATCAAAACTTCCTCTATTTCCCTTAACATTTACTATATCATATTTGGGCTAGTACATTTCTAGTTATAGCACGTTCAATTAAGACATTTATCAATATATTTTTACTTATAGATATCCATATCCTGTTTTTAGATTTTACCTAATTTCCAATTTTCAAGTACAGTGTTCCAATTTAACCTTTAATATCCATAGTATTTAGATTTCGGGTAACCCAAATTCCCTTTATTTCACTACATAACAATTGTCATATCTAAAATATACATATTACTTACTTAAATGCATTCTTATTTTATTTCATAAACATGTTCTATTTCTCATCCTCGTACCTCGCCACTTACTAATAAAATATCCTTTATTGTCGCAGTCCATCTTCTATATTATAATTCGAAACTATGTTCTAATAGTTAATTTTCATTTCCCTTATAAATCTAAATTCTAAATATTAAGCCAAATTAGTACCTTTTAAGATCTCCCTTTAGCCCATTCAGGCTCTTCTATCATAAATCAAAAAAATCCCATTTTTAAAAATCTAACTCTGGCTTTCTGGCTGTCCAGTCTCTTCCTAAAAACTTCCCGTGTTGGAGCATTCAGCATTTCTGGAGGCGGGTTGTTCCACTGGTTAATTGCTCTCACTGTCAGAAAATTTCTCCTTAGTTCCAGGTTGCTTCTCTCTTTGGTCAGTTTCCATCCGTTGCTTCTTGTCCTGCCTTCAGGCGCTTTGGAGAATAGCTTGACTCCCTCTTCTTTGGGGCAGCCCCTGAGTTACTTGAAGACTGCTATCCTGTCCCCCCCCTCGTCCTTCTCTTCTTTAAACTGGACATACCCAATTCCAGCAACTGTTCCTTGTATGTTTTAGCCTCCAGTCCCCGGATCATCTTTGTTGCTCTTCTCTGCACTCTTTCTAGAGTCTCAACAACTTTTTTTTCATTGTGGTGACCAAAACTGGAGAATTTGGTGCGGGAGAGTTTCCTGTTCCATGCTCCAATTAATTGTCCTTCAGAATACACCTCACCCCTGTGTCGTGCAGAAACATGAAACTGCAGGAACAAATTTGAAGCTTCCGGAGCAAAAACTCGAAGAGCAGTTGTTGGGTAGCAATCAGAGAGAGAGAGAGATGTAAACACAGAGAAAGAGTGCAGAGAAGAGCAACAAAGATGATCAGGGGACTGGAGGCTGAAACATAGGAAGAACGGTTATTGGAATTGGGTACATCTAGTTTACTGTAATGAAAAGAAGGATTAAGGGTGACATGACAGCAGTCTTCCAATGTCTCAGGGGCTGCCCCAAAGAAGAGGGAGTCAAGCTCTTCTCCAAAGCGCCTGAAGGCAGGACAAGAAGGAAGGGATGGAAACTAACCAAGGAGAGAAGCAACCTGGAACTAAGGAGAAACTTCCTGACAGTTAGAACAATTAACCAATGGAACAACCTGCCTCCAGAAGTGGTAAATGCTCCAACACTGGAAGTTTTGAAGAAGAGACTGGCCAGCCATTTTTCTGAAATGGTATAGGGTTTCCTGCCTTAGCAGGGGGTTGGACTAGATGACCTCCAAGGTCCCTTCCAAATTATTATTATTATTATCTGGTGATGGGTCCGAGGTCACCCCGCCAGCTTTCACGCCTAAGGCAGGATTCGAACTCATCACCTCCTGGTTTCTAGGCTTCACCACTAGACCAGACTGTCTCTGAACCTGGTGGTGGGTTTGTCACAATCACAGGCGCCTTGACAAGAATTGTGTTCCTTCATCTCTGCCTTTCCCGGCTTCTTCTTGTTGTTTTTTTGAGCTCTTGAAAGCAGATTTGATAGAATCCTCTATCGCAGACATGTCAAACACAAGGCCCGGGGGCCAGATCCGGCCCGCAAAGTGGTTTCATGTGGCCTGTGAAGCCATCCTGGAAACAGTGAGGGAACGGCCCCCACTGCCTTGGCCCTGGCCCAGAGACCCTCCTCCTGCCAGAGACCCTCAGATCTGTCCCACTCCTGCCCAAGCCCCCATAGGCACCCTTGATGCGAACGATGTAGAGCTGGCCATGCCCACCCAGTAGGCCACACCCACCCAGGCCACACCCACCCGGCCCCCTGAGGGCAACCGCAATGCTGATGCGGCCCTCAATGAAATTGAGTTTGACACCCCTGCTCTATCGGATTTGATTCGATAGAATCCCACCAGTTAGATTGTATCAAAAGCACTTAAGGTTTTTTTTTTCTTCCCTTTTTTAATGGCGAGGATATAATAATCTGCCCTCTCACTTTAAAAAAAAAACAATTTTGAAGATTAAGGCAAGACGGGAAGGCAGCTGAAATCAGCTGGGAGAGTGCGACACACAAAAAAAACATTTCTAATCCTTCACTGTTGCTTGTGAATCAAAGAGAATTAACTGTCGGATGAAAGGGGATCAAGGCCCCGCTTTTAGTATCAAAAGCTCTTCACTTTAATCAGAAGATAATGGCCATCGTGGCAGCTGAACCATGATTAGAACTTAAATTCACTCTCCAGATTCTCCCTTGATGGATTATGACGTTGAGAGTGCTCAACGCTTTTGTATCTTAAGATCCACCAATTATTCTATTAAAAAAGCTGGAAAGAAAGCGAAACCACTTTTTTTCTTTCAAGGTGTTCTATCACTGTCGTTGTAGTAATTTGCGGTAGAATTTAGTATTAGTACCGCTTTATAAAACCCTAAAGGGACGCGGTGGCTCAGTGGGTTAGGACACTGAGCCTGTCGATCAGAAGGTCAGCAGTTTGGCGGGTCAAATCCCGAGTGCCGCGTAACAGAGTGAGCGCCTGTTATGCGTCCCAGCTTCTGCCAACCTAGCAGTTCGAAAGCACATAAAAATGCAAGTAGAAAAATAGGGACCACTACGGTGGGAAGGTAACAGCGTTCCGTGCGCCTTTGGCATCTAGTCATGCCGGCTACATGACCATGGAGACGTCCTCGGACAAGCGCTGGCTCTTCAGCTTTGAAATGGAGATGAGGGCTTCTGGATGGCAAGGCGATGCCGGAGGCAGCCATTTCTTGGCTGTCAGCCTCGCGGCTCCGTAGAGCCGCCGAAAACAGCACTGATCAGCTGTTTGGCGGCTCGGAAGCCCCCACCTCAGGAGAAGAGGAGGGGGTGAGCGTCCAGGTAGGGGTAGAGCTCTCCGGGGCCGCCAGAACTTAGAGTTTTGGCGGTGGAAGGATTGAGCCCCCCCGAAGCCTGGGCAAGCTCCGGACTGTGAGGCGCCTCTGCTCCGGGTTTTTTGGAGCAGAACAGGGCGTTCGCAACCATCCCTCCTAGCAAGGAAGAGCTTTTGAGAATGAGGACGCAGGCAGAGCGATGCAGGAGATTTTGGTGAAGATGAGGTTTTGATCTCAATGGACTTTGCTGAATCTGTAAGTGAAAGTGCGTAGTTAACAATAGAGGGTGAAAATGGCAGCTTTATCTTCTAAAGTTTCTGCCCTGAGGCAGCAGTCTTTGGTGAAAACTTCATTGTTCTCTGCATCTGAATCTGTATCAGCTTTTACAGTAAAAGATTTGCAGAGTCTGTTGCAAGAGACTATGGAAAAGCAAATGCAGCAATTTGTTGAGATAATGGAGAAAAAGTTGGAGGAGAAGTTTACAGAGAAATTAACAGAAATGAGAGCAGACATCACATCTGCAATCCACAGCATGGCTAAATGCATTGAGATTTTGGATGAAAGAGTGGAAGATCTTGCTCAAAATGATATTAGATTGGAAGCCAAAATGACAGAAACTGAAAATGTGATAGAGAAAATGGATTATGATTTGATTTCGACACAGTATTATCAGATGGAATTTGCTTTAAGGATTAGAGGTCTGAAAGAAAATCCTAAGGAAAATTTGAAGAAAATGGTTTCTGGGGCTTTGGAAGGGGTGTTGAAGCGACCAGCAGATGAAATAATGCAAGATATAGATAAAATCTTCCGTGTTAATTCGTGGATCGCAAGACAAAGGAAACTACCCAGAGATGTGGTGGTTTATTTTACAAAGAGAATGATTAGAAATGAAGTTATCCAGGCCTCCTACAATATTGATTTTGTAATTGCTGAGCAAAAAGTTCTGATTTTAAAAGAGATCCCTGCAAAGATTTTAAGAAAAAGGAAGGAATTTGCTTTTTTGACACAAGAATTGAGACGACGTGATATCAAGTTTAGATGGCAAATACCAGTGGGTATGGTGGTGACCTATGAAGGTATGAAGTACTGTTTTACCACAGAGATTCAGGCACGTGATTTCTACAGTAATGTTTTAAAAGCAGTCCCCATACCATCTTTGGAATCTACAAAGAAAAAAGGTGAGAGAGAGTCTCAACGTTCCAGAGAGAACCCACAAGTTGCTGAAGGGTTAACGCAGACAGATGTGAAAGATACAGGAGTGGGTCAAATTTCATTATCACTGGAGAAGGCCAGAAATTGGAAGAGGCGTGCTACTTCTGGACGAATGAATCAAGCCTGAAGATTTAGTCACATAATTGTAAGAGACAATAATGTAATAAGGATTATGGGAATTGGAATTGCTAGAAGGACTAAATATTTGGGGATATATTTTTTACCTTCATAAAATAATTATGTAATATTTTGTGTTGTTTTAGTTTTAAGATGATTATGAAAAGTTAATTGGGAAGATTTGTAGTAGTGTTTATTGATATTCTGTAGGTTATGATTTGTTATTTGGATGAAAAATTTTAAGCTTTTAGTTGGATAGAAGAATAGTTTTATAAAATTGATATAAATTGTTTTCTTTGTGATTGAAGCTAACTTGTAATATTTTTATGGGTAATATTGGAATAGGTAATAGAATATAAGAATGATGTGATTATATAAAAAAAATTTAAGTTTGGAAAGTAGTCTATGGTATTTTAAGTTGTATAACACATTAGGATAATGTGAACTTAAAGCTTAGTTGGAATGAGGAATAGTTTTAGACAATTGATATAAATTGGTTTATTTGGGATTGTTTTTATTGGGTATCAGATTGGAAGGTATTATTTTGTATTTGAATAATCATTGATATGATATATATATGTATGTTTGGAATTTACCTATATGAGTTAAAGTTTGATAGTTTGAATAGTTTAGGATTGTTTGTGTAAGTTAGATCATGATTGTTTGTATTTTTATACCCTGTGTTTTGGTATTAGATTGGAAAGTATTATTTTGTATTTGTATAATTATTGATATGATATATATATATATATATGTTTGGAGTTTTCTTATATGAGTTAAAGTTCGGTAGTTTAAATAGTTTAGGATTGTTTGCGTAAGTTAGATCATGTTTGTTTGTATTTTTATACCCTGTATTTTGCTCTGGGAAGTGGGGGGGGAGGGGAAAGGGAGGGAGGGGTTGGGGAGGGTTGGGGAGGGGGAAGAGGGTGGGAGGGGAGGGGGTTGGGAGGGTTTTTTTTTCTTTTTTTGGTTTGTTAAAGATAAAATGTATTGTAAAACTTTTTAATAATAATTAAAAAAAAGAAATGGAGATGAGCACCGGCCCCTAGTGTCGGAAATGACTAGCACACATGTGCGGGGGAACCTTTACCTTTACCTTTTATAAAACCCTAGTAAGACCACACCTCAAATACTGCAGCAAGTTTTGGTCACCATATCGCAAAAAAGATGTTGAGAGTTTGGAAAAAATTCAGAGAGGAACAACTAAGATGATCCAAGGCCTGGAGACTAAAACGTACGAAGAACGGCTGCAGGATTTGGGCTTGGCTAGTCTAAAGAAAAGAAGAACTAGGGGAGACATGTTAGCAGCGTTCCGGTATTTGACGTGCTGCCACAAAGAGGAGGGGGTCATGTTATTCTCCAAAGCACCAGAGGGGTAGGATGAGAAACAATGGTTGGGAGCTGATCAAAGAGAGAAGCAACCTGGAATTAAGGAGAAACTTCCTGACAGTGAGGACAATCAACCAGTGGAACAGAAGTTGCCTCCAGAAATCGTGGGCAACAACCTGCCACCAGAAGCTGTAAATGCTCCAACACTGGAAGTTTTTAAGAAGAGACAAATGGACAGCCATTTGTCTGAAATGGTATAAGCTTTCCTGCCTGAGCAGTGGGCTGGACTAGAAGACCTCCAAGGTCCCTTCCCAACTCTGTTGTTCTGTTATTCTGTTACATCCCCCACAGTTACTACTTTGCGATCCTCTTTGGCCATAGCTGAGGTGACTAAAAGCTGACTGAAAAATCACGCCACAGGGGTGATAAGATTCTCCTCATCAAAGCGAGGAGACCACCATACTGTATTCGCTTTAGAAAAAGCACTTCAAGATGCCTTCAGCCTTTTCCTCCTGTCTTCTGCCATCATTCGTCAAAGCCAGGCAGGAGAAATCTCTTTAGACTTTAGCAAGGGGGTGCTAGAGGAAGCACAAAGTAGAGAAAGCAGAAAAAGATATTTTATTTATTTATTTATTTATTTATTTATTTATTTATTTATTTATTTATTTATTTATTTATTTATTTATTTATAAGATGATCAAAGGCCCGGAGACGAAGACATATGAAGGACAGCTACAGAAATTGGGTCTGTCTAGTTTAATGAAAAGAAGGACAAGGGGAGGGGGGTGGGGCGACATGATAGCGGTGTTCCAATCTTTGAAGGGGCTGTCACAAAGAAGAGGGGGAGTCAAGCTATTCTCCAAAGCACCTGAAGGCAGGACAAGAAACAATATGTAAAGGTAAAGGTTCCCCTGCACATGCGTGCTAGTCGTTTCCGACTCTAGGGGCTGGTGCTCATCTCCGTTTCAAAGCCGAAGAGCCAGCGCTTGTCCGAGGATGTCTCCGTGGTCATGTGGCCGGCATGACTAGATGCCAAAGGCGCACGGAACGCTTTTACCTTCCCACCGTAGTGGTCCCTATTTTTCTACTTGCATTTTGACGTGCTTTCGAACTGCTAGGTTAGCAGAAGCTGGGACGAGTAACAGACGCTCACTCTGTTACGCGGCACTCGGGATTCGACCCGCCAAACTGCCGACCTTCCGATCGACAAGCTCAGCACTCTAACCCACTGAGCCACCACGTCCCTTTTCAAGAAACAATAGATGGAAGCTAATCAAGGAGAGAAGCAACCTGGAACTAAGGAGAAAGTTCCTAACAGAACAATTAACCAGTGGAACAACCTGCCTCCAGAAGCTCTGAATGCTCCAACCCTGGAGGTTTTTAAGAAGAGACTGGACAACCATTTATCTGAAACAGTATAGGGTTTCCTGCTTGAGCAGGAGGCTGGACTAGATGACCTCCAAGGTCCCCTTCCAGCTCTATTCTATTCTAAAGCAGTTTGCACTGCCAGGAACCCAAAGCAAATCAATTAAAGCAACATAGTTCTTCACTGAACTCTCAGAAGTTTGGCAGCCTTTGTTGGCTTAGAACACAGCTGAAAGGAATGCTTTGTACAGGAAGTCCTCAAGTTACAACAATTCATTTAGTGACCGAAGTTACAAATTCACTGAAAAAGGTGACTTACGACCATTTTTCACACTTGCGACCGTTACAGCATCCCCCTGGTCACATGATCAAAATTCAGACGCCTGGCAACTGACTCATATTTATGACAGTCGCCGTGTCCTGAGGGCCACGTGGTCAAAATTCAGATGTTTGGCAAGTGACTCGTATTTATGACGGTCGCCGTGTCCCAAGGGTCACGTGATTAAAATTCAGATGCTTGGCAACTGACTCGTATTTATGATGGTCGCTGTGTCCCGAAGGTCACGTCATCCCCTTTTGTCCCGTTCTGACAAGCAAAGTCAAGGGGGAAGCCAGTTTCACTTAACGACTGTAGCAAGAAAGGTCGTTAATGGGGCAAAACTCCCTGAACAAATGTCTCACTTAACCACGTAAATTTTGGGCTCGGCTGTGGCCGAGGACCAACCCCATGGATTTATAATTCCAGTTTTGATTTCTATGTTTTTTTTCCACCTTTACTTTCTGTAAGCTGCCTAGACTCTGGCTACCTTCAGGGGCGTTAGATAATTTTTGACAAATAAATATCTTTTTTTTTTAAAAAAAAAAAAAGTCTGTTCGGTTCGGGATTGTTTTGCGCTACACTTGACCTCACATTATTTGACAGCCGTAGCACGGTGCAGTGACATATTATTTAGTACTCTTTCCATGCCAGTGTTTGTGAAGAGATGTGAGTTTTCTAGCATAAACCCATTAAAGGTAAAGGTAAAGGTTCCCCTGCACACGCGTGCTAGTCGTTTCCGACTCTAGGGGCCGGTGCTCATCTCCGTTTCAAAGCCGAAGAGCCAGCGCTTGTCCTAGGACATCTCCGTGGTCATGTGGCTGGCATGACTAGACGCCAAAGGCGCACGGAACGCTGTTACCTTCCCACCGTAGCGGTCCCTATTTTTCTACTTGCATTTTTACGTGCTTTCGAACTGCTAGGTTGGCAGAAGCTGGGAAGAGTAACAGGCGCTCACTCTGTTACGCGGCACTCGGGATTCGACCCGCCAAACTGCCGACCTTCTGATCGACAAAGCTCAGCGTCCTAATCCACTGAGCCACCGCGTGTGTAATGGAAGGTGTTATCCTTGGCACATCTTGTATTGTAGAAAACAATGGGGGAGGGAATGAAAGCATCAGATGTTTAACCTGGTTAGTTTCCCAAATCTCTTCTTTTCATCTGCCCTCTCTCTTCCTCTAATGGATGGGACGGCGACTTCTGAATCATAAAATAATTAGCTGTCTTGCTGCCCTTTTCCATGTATTGATTCGTTATGCTGATTTGGAGGTTGAGTAAATCTGGCTGAACGACGTAATTTTTAGTGCTGATGTTGGGAAAAGGGATATACTTGGTGAGATTGGTCAATTAATCACACGCTACGACATCCGTTCATCTCCATAGTCTCTTGTTGCAATGGAAGGAAATCATATTATTTTAACTAATAGGGATCAGAGCTGGCAATTCTCGTATTTGCAATCCGTAAACCTCAATGCTAAGGCTTTCCTCTTGAGTCATGCCAATTTTATACACCCACAGAAAGAGAGAATTAATTCTTGATGGCTCTTAGGCGACGATATTTAGATAGAATAAAGGATGAGGTGGGAAGAAAGAGAGGTAACCAACCTGGTTACGTCACTGTTAAATTCCTTCTTCCCTTCTTTCCTTTCTTCCTCCCTCCCTCCCTCCCTCCCTCTCCTTCCTTCCTTCCTTCCTTCCTTCCTTCCTTCCTTCCTTCCTTCCTTCCTTCCTTCCTTCCTTCCTTCCTTCCTTCCTTCCTTCCTTCTTCCCTCGCTCCCTCTCCTTCCTTCCTTCCTCCCTCCCTCTCCTTCCTCCCTCCCTCCCTCCCTCCCTCCCTCCCTTCCTTCCTTCCTTCCTTCTTCCCTCCCTCCCTCCCTCCCTCCCTCCCTCCCTCCCTCCCTCTCCTTCCTTCCTTCCTTCCTTCCTTTCTTCCTTCCTTCCTCCCTTCCTTCCTTCCTCCCTCCCTCCCTCCCTCCCTCCCTCTCCTTCCTTCCTTCTTCCCACCCTCCCTCCCTCCCTCTCCTCCCTCCCTCCTTCTCCCTCCTTCCTTCCTTCCTTCCTTCCTTCCTTCCTTCCTTCCTTCCTTCCTTCCTTCCTTCTTCCCTCCCTGCCTCCCTCTCCTCCCTCCCTCCTTCTCCTTCCTTCCTTCCTTCCTTCCTTCCTTCCTTCCTTCCTTCCTCCCTCCCTCCCTCCCTCCCTCCCTCCCTCTCCTTCCTTCTTCCCTCCCTCCCTCCCTCCCTCTCCTCCCTCCCTCCTTCTCCTTCCTTCCTTCCTTCCTTCCTCCCTCCCTCCCTCCTGCTCCTTCCTTCCTTCTTCCCTCCCTCCCTCTCCCCTCCCCTCCCTCCCTCCCTCTCCTTCCTTCCTTCCTTCCTTCCTTCCTTCCTTCCTTCCTTCCTTCCTTCCTTCCTTCCTTCCTTCCTTCCTTCCTTCCTCCCTCCCTCCCTCCCTCCCTCCATCCCTCCCTCCCTCCCTCCCTCTCCTCCGTCCCTCCCTCTCCTTCCTTCCTCCCTCCTTCCTTCCCTCCCTCCCTCTCCTTCCTTCCTTCCTCCCTCCTTCCCTCTCCTTCCTCCCTCCCTCCCTCCCTCCCTCTCCTTCCTCCCTCCCTCCTTCCTTCCCTCCCTCCCTCCCTTCCCAAAATAGAAATATTTTGCTTCCCTCCACTCCTCATCTGGAGTTTTGCAGCCGGAATCCAATCGCTCCCATAGAAGATCAGCACCAGGGCTGATCTCGTGTCTTTTTGTTTTAGCACCAAGACTTCCTTGAAATGCTCTCAGCAATTAATTCACGCTGCTTCACTTGAAAGCATACCAATTAGGCTGCCTTGAAAAATGAGCCCTTTTCAGGAAGCAGGAATTTCTTTCAAAAGGCACAGACGTTACAACTCCGCTGGCATGTTAATGTCTCTGGAGGAAAGCTTTGCACAGGCTGGAAGGAATTCTAAAGCACTTCTTTTTCCGAGCAGCCTCCCAAAACTCTGGCAGGGCCAGTTTTGTGATGACTTTTTGTTCATTTTTTTTTTAAAAAAAATTCTAATGAAAGAGTCCGTCTCTCTCTCTCTGCTGGGTCTTGGGCCTCCCTTCAACTGAGTATTGCTGGAGTATCCTGAACTGGGGGCCTAACTCCTGAAACATTTTCTGCTGCAGCTGCCATAAAAGCCGACACAGTGCTAGGCTGCATTAACAGAGGGATAGAATCAAGATCAAGTGAAGTACTAATACCACTTTACAATGCCTTGGTAAGGCCACACCTGGAATACTGCATCCAGTTTTGGTCACCACGATGTAAAAAAATTGTTGATACTCTAGAAAGAGTGCAGAGAAGAGCAACAAAAATGATTAGGGGACTGGAGGCTAAAACATATATGGAACAGCTGCTGGAATTGGGTACGTCTAGTTTAATGAAGAGAAGGGTGAGGGGTGACATGATAGCAGTGTTCCAATATCCTAGGGGCTGCCCCAAGGAAGAGGGAGTCAAGCTATTCTCCAAAGCACCTGAAGGCAGGACAAGAAACAACGGATGGAAACTAGTCAAGGAGAGAAGCAACCTAGAACTAAGGAGAAACTTCCTGACAGTTAGAACAATTAACCAGTGGAACAACCTGCCTCCAGAAGTGGTGAATGCTCCAACACTGGAGGTTTTTAAGAAGAGACTGGACAGCCACTTGTCTGAAATAGTATAAGGTTTCCTGCCTGAGCAGGGGGTTAGACTAGATGACCTCCAAGGT
>CM044355.1:4039889-4077389 GCA_024294585.1 Vipera latastei
TGGATTTTGTTATCTGCTTAACTCAAAGGCAGACACTTTCCAACAATTTGCAAACTGGCTGAAGTTTGTGGAGAGAAAAACAAAGAGAAAGGTTCAGTGCATAATCACTGATAATGGTACTGAATTTACAAACAAGCGTTTTGTTGATATGTTAGAATCTGCTGGCATTGAGCATAAACGTTCAGCCCCTTATAGGCCTCAACATAATGCTTTTGTTGAGAGACGTGGGCAAACGTTACAAGCCATGATGAGAACCATGTTAAGAGATTCAGGCTTAACAAATAGACTGTGGGGGGAGGCAGCAAAATGTGCAAACCATGTTTTGAATTTAGTTGTTAATACTTCTACTGGTAAAATACCATATACAGTATGGCATGGTAGAAGACCAAACCTTGATTATCTGCACACGTTTGGCACCCCAGCTTGGGTCCACATTCCTGCACAACTCAGGAGTAAAGGCCAACATAGGGCTAGGCAATTATACTTTGTAGGTTATGAAGCTAACCATAGATCTTATCGTTTCTGGGAACGAGGCACAACTAATGTATATAACAGTTCTAGTGCAAAATTCCTTGAGCACGTTGGTTGGGATAGGTTAGAGCAAGAAACTGTTAATACTGATCCTCTAGTGTTTGAGAACTCCTCTGATAATGTAAGTAGTAATGATAATACATCTCCTGTAAATATAAAAGATGAAGAGGAGATAGGGGAGATAAAAGATGAAACAGAGGAAGGAAAGGAGACTGAAATTCAAAGCCCTGTAATTCCTTGGCGTTCAACGCGTATCAGACATCCACCTGATCTCTATGAAGCTAATGTAATATGTCAGGTTAGTTCAAAGCCTTCTAACTATGATGAGATCAGGATGTATCCTGAAAAGGAACAGGCATCATGGAAAGCTGCAATGAACAGGGAGTTGAAGTCTTTGCAGGATCTTAAAGTTTATGTGAAAGCAAAACTGCCACCTGGTGAGCAAGCTATAGGTTGCAAATGGATATATAAAATAAAGAAAGGAGTAGATGGAACTATAACCCATAAGGCACGTTTGGTTGCACAAGGTTTTGCCCAAACTACTGAGGATTATGACGAAGTGTTTGCACCCAGTCTAAGGGCAACTACTTTAAGAGCAGCTTTAGTGTGGGCAGCTAAAAACCAATATATGGTTAACCATGTAGATGTTGAAACTGCATATTTACATGCTCCATTGCAACATACTATTTATTTAAGAATACCACCAGGATTGACCAATGATAGAGACCATGATTGTTGGGAATTAAAGAAAAGCCTCTATGGATTGAAACAATCAGGCTATGAGTGGAACAAATGTATAGTTAATGAGTTAAGTGCATTAGGTTTTGTAGCCAGTAATGCTGATCCTTGTTTGTTTAGAAGAGAACACAACGGAGCATTATCTTTTCTTTTATTATTCACAGATGATATTGCAATAATAACAAAAACTGAGTTAGAAGCACAAACTATCATTTCAAGATTGGAAAATAAATTCACAATTAGAAATCTTGGGGAAATAAGCCACTATTTGGGGTTAGATATTGTGAAAACGAATAGGGGTTTTAAGGTGTCGCAAGCCAGTAAAATATCTCAGTTATTAAAGAGATACAATATGGAAATGTGTAAACCAGCAAAAACTCCAATGGCTATGGATTTTAAGGACACTAATGTTGAAAGTCCTGTATTTGATAAGACTATGTACCAATCTTTGATAGGAAGTCTTATGTATCTGAGCAATTGGACTAGACCTGATATTTCTTACTGTGTAAACCAATTGGCTAGGTACAACAATAATCCAACTGTTAGACACTGGCAATCAGCTAAACGAGTATTAAGGTATTTGAAGCAGACCATTCACTACTCATTATATTTAGAGCCAAATCGTGAGTTAATCCTTACTGCATATGCAGATGCGAGTTTTGCCTCTGATACAAGCACTCGTAAATCTACTTCAGGATTGGCTATAATGTTGGGTGATTCTTTGATTGGATGGAAGTCCATTAGACAAAAACACATAAGCTTATCTACAATGGAGGCTGAATTTTCATGTCTATCAGTGTTATGTACAGAACTGCTAGTGTACAGACAATTATTGTTAGATATGGGTTTAAATGTAAATGATCCATTCATTGTATATGAGGACAATCAAGCTGCGATAAAGATGGCTAATAATGCTGCAGTAAGAAGAAGATCTAAACATACTGATCTTCGTTATTTAAATGTCAGACAATGTGTCAAAGATAAATTAATACAGTTAGAGTATTGTCCATCTGATGTAAATATTGCAGACCATTTTACGAAGGTACAAAGTGCTGTAAAACACAATGCTAATTGTGAAAGAATGTGCATAAGATTGTAAGAGTTATATATTATTCTACCCAAAGGGGAGAATGTTAGGCATATGGTGTTAGCCTACAATGTTGGGTTGAAAATATATTAACCATAATGCTATGTCTTTAAGAAGTTAATTGGCCAATGGGTGTGTAAGTGTTCTCATGGCCATAAGAGGAAGCTAGGAATGTAGCTTCTCTCTCTCTCTGAATTCACTGATCTCTATTGTTACTGTTTTTGCTCTGCTGTTGGTTTACTACTGTTGTAAACCTGAACTGTGTATTGACCTCTGGACCGGTAAGAAGACTTTGTAGTTTGGATTACTCCTTGGACTGTTGCTATTGTGAATGACCTGGACTGTTTATTTTTGACTGTGCATTTTTGTTCTTACACCACCTCAAAAGTAAAATACTTTTTGCTTTTAGAACTCAGTGTATTTCTGTGTGTGACTTTTTACTGCTCTCAGTACCATTCCTTGTCTGTGCAACTCTTTGGTAGCACAAGGAGATCTCTGCACAACAAATTCCTTAACAAAACAGATGAGCAAGAACAGACCAGGATTCTCTTTGAATGTCTCCGAACGGTTGCCTTCAGCAACCAGCCCCGCCCACACCTTCCCCCTTTTATTATCAGTCCCAAGGAGTGGCTTCTCAATGCCTTCTCCTCCTTTCACTGAGTTGCCTCATTGATTTTCTCTGCTCTGCTCTGCTGGATTGCCTTCTGCTTCTAGCATCTCTGAATAGATTCAGCTGTGACTCCTCTGAGTCTGACCCCTCTTCCTCACACAGCTGAGCCTCATGAGGAACATGACTGGAGGGGCCAGGCTGACAGTCCTACAGTGCATCAGAGCCTCCCTCCAACACTAAAGGCTCTCTAAACCCCTCCTGCTCCTCCTCAGATTCCTCGGACTTAGCTGCTGGGAGCACAGGCTGACACTGAATCACAACACTGATGGCTGCTCAGCTAAAACTTGCAACCTTCTTATTTTTATTTTCAGAGGAATTACACAAAGCACCAGATGAAGGCTAGAATTGTGCATGTCATGGGGCATTATCTCCCAAACTCAAATCAAAGAGTCTTCTTCTTCCACAGCCCAATTGGCTTTGACTTTGTCGGCTCTATATAGGTAATCCTCAACTTACAACAGTTCATATAGAGACTGTAAAAGTTACGACGACACTGGAAAAAGGACTATGCAGAAGGAAGGAAGGAAGGAAGGAAGGAAGGAAGGAAGGAAGGAAGGAAGGAAGGAAGGAAGGAAGGAAGGAAGGAAGGAAGGAATAACAATAGTAAAAAGCACTTAGACTTATATACCACTTCACAGTGCTTGACAGCCCTCTTTAAGCGGTTTACAGAGCATATTCCTCCTCCAACAATCTGGGTCCTCATTTTACTAATCTCAGAGGAATGGCAGGCTGAGTCAACCCTGAGTTGGTGAGGATTGAACTCTTAGGTGTGGGTAGAGTTAGCCTGCAATATTGCATTCTAACCACTGCATCCTCATGGCTTGGGAGGAAGGAAGGAAGGAAGGAAGGAAGGAAGGAAGGAAGGAAGGAAGGAAGGAAGGAAGGAAGGAAGGGAGGGAGGGAGGGGTGGGGAGGGAGGGAGGGAGGGAGGGAGGGAGGGAGGGAGAGAGGGAAGAAGGAAGGGAGGAAGGTAGGAGAGGGAGGAAGGAAGGAAAGAAGGAGAGGGAGGGAGGAAGGAAGGAAGGGTGGGAGGGAGGGAGGGAGGGAAGAAGGGAGGGAGGGAGGGAGGAAGGAATAGCAATAGCACTTAGACTTATATACCACTTCACAGTGCTTTGTAGCCCCCTCTAAGCAGTTTACAGAGTCAGCATCTTGCCCCCCAACAATCTGGGTCCATCCACATTTTACTGACCTGGGAAAGATGGAAGGCTGAGTCAACCTTGAGCCAGTCAGGATCAAACCCCAGGCTGTGGGCAGAATTTGCCTGCAATGCTGCATTTTAACCACACTGCCCCCAGAGACAGAGGGAGGGAGGCAGAAGGAAGGAAGGAAGGAAGGAAGGAAGGAATAGCAATAGCGCTTACACTTATAGGGCTTTACAGCCCCCTCTAAGCAGTTTACAGAGTCAGCCTATTGTCCCCCAACAACCTGGGTCCTCATTTTACCAACCTCGGAAGGACGGAAGGCTGAGTCAACCTTGAGCTGGAGAGGATCGAACTGCTGGCAGTGAGCAGAACCAGCCTGAAATATTGCATTCTAACAACTGGAAAGGAAGGAAAGCTAAGTCAACCTCAAGCCAGTGAGAATATTACTAACTTAAAAAATGCAATGATTTACTTAACAACTGTGGCAAGGCAACCTCCCCCTGCCCCCCCACCACTTAACAAAGGTTTCACTTAGCCACAAAAATTTGGGGCTCGATTGTGGTCGTACGCTGAGGACTAGTGCCTCTCACCTGTTTTTCCCAATGTTAGGAAAAATGAGCTGAGACAGCCGGCACGTTGCCCATTCACAAAAATACAGATTGACCCCTTAATCCTCCATTGAGTCATTCATCACACCCACTAAAAAGGAGAGAAGTCCAGGAAGTGGTTGGGACTTTCCCAGAAATCTAGTGGCAAGGGGTCCAAAGCCATGAATATTGATCAAACAAATTATGGGTGTAAATAATGCATAACCCCGAGGTCATATATTTAAGCACAGGATACACTCGGATGCGAGCAGCAAAAAGGTTTTAAAAGCTCGGCTTGCTGGCCAATTGATCGTGAACTCGTTTTTTCTTCAAACCAGACACTACATCTTCTCCCAGGCGCCAAAACGCATGCAAAGACACACAAATAGAGTATCATAAAAACCACTGGCTCCAAAAGCAAATGCATATTTCAAGGGCCAGCCCAGAGGCTAGGAGCAATTCTGCAAGATGGCAACTACTGGTTTTTCAGCTAGGTAGGGACCCTGTGATGGATAGTGTCCAAAGGAAAGGGGGAAAAATATTACATTGCAAATGGATATCTGAAATAGCTGGGCTCAGCAATAGCTCATTGCAACGAGGAGAATAACAGAATAATAGAGCTGGGAGGGACCTCGGAGGTCTTCTAGTCCAACCCTCCTGCTCAGGCAGGAAACCCTATACCATTTAAGACCAATGGCTGTCCAGTCTCTTCTTAAAAACTTCCAGTGTTGGAGCATTCACAGCTTCTGGAGGCAAGGAGTTCCACTGGTTAATTGTCCTCACTGTCAGGAAGTTTCTCCTTAGTTCCAGGTTGCTTCTCTCTTTGGTTAGTTTCCATCTGTTGCTTCTTGTCCTACCTTCAGGTGCTTTGGAGAATAGCTTGACGTCCTCTTCTTTGGGGCAGCCCCTGAGATACTGGAAGACTGCTATCATGTCACCCCTTGTCCTTCCTTGCATTAAACTAGGGTCATACCCAATTCCAGCAACCGTTCCTTATATGTTTTAGCCTCCAGTCCCCTGATCATTTCTGTCGCTCTTCTCTGTACTCTTTCTAGAGTCTCGACATCTTTTTTACATCGTGGTGACCAAAACTGGATGCAGTATTCCAGGTGTGGCCTTACCAAGGCCTTGTAAAGTGGTATTAACACTTCACAGGATCCTGATTCCATCCCTCTGTTGATGCAGCCTAGCACTGTGTTGGCTTTTTTGGCAGCTGCAGCACACGGCTGGCTCCCATTTAAGGGATTGTCCACTAGGACTCTGAGAAGTTTAATCTATGGGATGAAATCATTTTTCTAGGCTGAGTTCAGCTTCAGGTCTTATTTTGTATCAGTACAAGAGAATATGTGTAATAGCTGGAGAATTTCCAGTGCTGTTCATAACATTACGCGTTAAGGAGATGGAGCACCAGAGGGAAGGATGAGAAACAATGATTGGAAACTGGTCAAGGAGAGAAGCAACCTGGAATTAAAAAGAAACAACAATGAGGACAATCAACCAGTGGAACCACTTGCCACCAGAAATCATGGGCGCTCCATCACTGGAAATTTTTAAGAAGAGACTAGACAGTCACTTGTCTGATATGGTGTAGGTTCTCCTGCTTGAGCAGTGGGGTGGAATAGAAGACCACCAAGATCCCTTCCAGCTTTGCTCTACTCTATTCTATTCTATTCTATTCTATTCTATTCTATTCTATTCTATTCTATTCTATTCTACTCTACTCTACTCTACTCTACTCTACTCTACTCTACTCTACTCTACTCTACTCTACTCTACTCTATTCCATTCCATTCCATTCCATTCCATTCCATTCCATTCCATATATTGTATTGTATTGTATTGTATTGTATTGTATTGTATTGTATTGTATTGTATTGTATTCTATTCTATTCTATTCTATTCTATTCTATTCTATTCTATTCTATTCTATTCCATTCCATTCCATTCCATTCCATTCCATTCCATTCCATTCCATTCCATTCCATTCCATTCCATTCCATTCCATTCCATTCTATTCTATTCTATTCTATTCTATTCTATTCTATTCTATTCTATTCTATTCTATTCTATTCTAATTTTCTATTCCATTCCATATATTGTATTGTATTGTATTGTATTGTATTGTATTGTATTGTATTGTATTGTATTCCATTCCATTCCATTCCATTCCATTGCATTCCATTCCATTCCATTCCATTCCATTCTATCCTATCCTATTCCATTCCATTCCATTCCATTCCATTCCATTCCATTCCATTCCATTCCATTCCATTCCATTCCATTCTATTCTATTCTATTCTATTCTATTCTATTCTATTCTATTCTATTCTATTCTATTCTATTCTATGGCCTTTTGTGGCTTGTAATACCAATAGATTGTTGCAATAGAGAAAGGGGTCCATATAAGAAACAGAGAAAACATTTTTTATATACAGCTTATATACTGTTTCAGTCACAGTAGACTTACAAATTCTTCTTGCTTCTTAATGAATCTTCCTTATAGCTGAGCTGATTCTTTCTTTTGAATTGATTATGGCCTGTAACTACAGAGCAAGCCTAGTTAAAAGACGACACTCTGCCCTGTTAATTCCATTATTTTTATTAAGCGACTGCTTTGGGCTAATGAGAATCCGAAGTTTTATATCCGGAGCTGATCTGAAGAAAGAAGAATTCATTAAGGGAAGGAGATTTTTTTTCCTTTCCCAAACCCATTCATAACATGACACATTAAGGGGATAGAAATGAGCATTTTGTGGCTGGTAACCCCAATGGGTTGTCGCTATACTGTAGGAAGCATAGAAAAATGTTTACGTGTAGAGGTAAAATGCGAGTGTCAAGAATGAAACTTTGGCAGCTACGTGCCTCTTTGTTTCAACTTGCCTTTAGAGTTAGGAGCAGAGGGAGGTGTTGCTTCAGAATGGGTTAGATGGAGCAAGGAAACCTCTGCGATTCCACTGAAGTAGTCACTGGTTCATGCAACCTACAAAGACAACAGGACCCAAACCAACTGAACTCAACTCATCTCATCTCAACTCATCTCAACTGAACTCAACTCAACTCGATCCTATTTTAGCCTAATTTAGCATCTTGCACAAACCCAATTTATTAAAATGATGATTATAGAAGAAAGGAGACTGGAACAAGCTACAGTAGATATTGATCTCTGCATTAATGAAATATAGAATAGAATAGAATAGAATAGAATAGAATAGAATAGAATAGAATAGAATAGAATAGAATAGAATAGAATAGAATAGAATAGAATAGAATAGAATAGAAAATATTGGATGGGATGCAATAGAACAGAACAGAACAGAACAGAACAGAACAGAACAGAATAGAATAGAGAATAGAATAGAATAGAATAGAATAGAAAATATTGGATGGGATGCAACAGAACAGAACAGAACAGAACAGAATAGAAAATATGGAATGGAATGGAATAGAATAGAATAGAATAGAATAGAATAGAATAGAATAGAATAGAATAGAATAGAATAGAATAGAATAGAATAGAATAGAATAGAATAGAATAGAATAGAATAGAATAGAATAGAATATATTGGATGGGATGCAACAGAACAGAACAGAACAGAACAGAACAGAACAGAACAGAACAGAATAGAATAGAAAATATTGGATGGGATGCAATAGAACAGAACAGAACAGAACAGAACAGAACAGAACAGAACAGAACAGAACAGAACAGAACAGAATAGAATAGAATAGAATAGAATAGAATAGAATAGAATAGAAAATATTGGATGGGATGCAGTAGAACAGAACAGAACAGAACAGAACAGAACAGAACAGAACAGAATAGAATAGAGCTGGAAGGGACCTTGGAGGTGTCCAGTCTCTTCTTGAAAACTTCCGGTGTTGAAGCACTCACAACGTCTGGAGGCAACTTCTGTTCCACTGGTTAATTGTCCTCACTGTTAGGAACTTTCTCCTTAATTCCAGGTTGCTTCTCTCTTTGTTCAGTTTCCAACCATTGTTTCTAGTTTTTCCTTCTGGTGCTTTGGAGAATAGCTTGACCCCCTCCTCTTCTTTGCGGCAGCCCCTCAAATAATGGAATACTGCTATCATGTCACCCCTATTTCTTCTTTTCTTTAGACAAGCCAAAAATTTGCCATCCTTGTAGCCCTGTTTTGTTTAGGAGTTTTTCCCCCCACTTTTTCCCTCCAGCTATGGGGCACCTGCAATTCTGGGAGGCAAGCCGCTCTGCTGATTAATTGTTCTAATTGTTTTCCATTGCCTGAGCTGCTCAAGTTTATTCTTTTTCAACGTGGTAAGATTTGGGGGCCCTGCTGTGTAAACCCCGCACATTTGGATAGTGTTGTCCGGAGGAAGAAAATGGGTTAATTCCATAATCGGACCTGCAAGGTGAGCTCAGCTAGAATTTTTGCCCCTTTTCACTCTTTCCAATTTCCTTTCTTCTATTGCCCTCCAGTGTCCAAAAACAGAAATCACACTTCCAAGAAGAGGAAACTCTTGTTCCAAAGGTTTATCCCTGTTAAGAAAAAGCTGGGAGAACAGGAGACCATGCTCACACTGGCAAGATGGGGGTGGAAGGTTTAGCCCCCGAACCTCCAAAACATGGCGGGAGCAGAGCTTTTCAGGAAGAGAATGGCCAGGCCTGTTGAGGCGTCCTTGGTAAAAGGTTTTCTGATGTGATGTCTGATGGTGCTACAGGCCCTGGGGTTCTTTATGGGCTTTTTTTTTTGTTTTGTTTTGTTATTTCATTTTATATTTTACTTTATTCTATTTTATATTCTATTCTATTCTATTCTATTATATTACATTCCATATTTTCTATTCTATTCTATTCTATTCTATTCTATTCTATTCTATTCTATTCTATTCTATTCTATTCTATTCTATTCTATTCTATTCTATTCTATTCTATTCTATTCTTATATATTCTACTCTTTTCTCTTCTTCTCTTCTCTTTTATATTACATTATATTATATTATATTATATTATATTATATTATATTATATTATATTATATTATATTATATTATATTATATTATATTATATTATATTATATTATATTATATTATATTATATTATATTATATTATATTATATTATATTATATTATATTATATTATATTATATTATATTATATTATATTATATTATATTATATTATATTATATTATATTATATTATATTATATATTTTCTCTTCTCCTCTTCTCTTCTCTTCTCTTCTCTTCTCTTCTCTTCTCTTCTCTTCCTTTCCCTTCTCTTGTCTTCTACTTTATATTATATTACATTATATTATAGTACATTCCATACATCCTATTCTATTCTATTCTATTCTATTCTATTCTATTCTATTCTATTCTATTCTATTCTATTCTATTCTATTCTATTCTATTCTATTCTATTCTATTCTATTCTATTCTATTCCATATATCCTAGCCTAGTTTAGCCTAGCCTATTTAATAATAATAATAATAAAGAAGAAGAAGAAGAAGAAGAAGAAGAAGAAGAAGAAGAAGAAGAAGAAGAAGAAGAAGAAGAAGAAGAAGAAGAAGAAGAAGAAGAAGAAGAAGTAGTTGGAAGGGACCTTGGAGGTCATCTAGTCCAACCCCCTGCTCAGGCAGGAAACCCTATACCATTTCAGGCAAATGGCTGTCCAGTCTCTTCTTAAAAACCTCCAGTGTTGGAGCATTCACCACCTCTGGAGGGAGGTTGTTCCACTGGTTAATTGTTCTAACTGTCAGGAAGTTTCTCCTTAGTTCTAGGTTGCTTCTCTCCTTGACTAGTTTTTGGGTGTTCCTGGTTTGAGAAGTCCATGACTCATGCCTTTTATACCTCACAGTTGGATTACTGTAATGCACTCTGCACAAGTCTGCCCTTGAAGACTATGCAGAAGCTACAGCTTGTCCGGAAAGCAGTGGCTTGGCATTGCTACATGCATTGCTATATGTGCATGTGTTTCAACTGCTTTATCGGGTATACTGGTTGCCATCTGACTTCCACCTGCATTTCCAGATGCTGGTTATCAGCTTTAAAACACACATCCCAGCTACCTGAGGGACCATGTCCCATCAATCAAATAATGATAACCTATGGGACCCAGGAAGTGTGCTTTCTTGAAGGTAATTTCTGTCCGCTGAAATGATCCCAACCTCTTCCCACCTCTGTGATTCATACTGACTGCACAATAGAATAAAGCTGGAAGGGACCTTGGAGGTCTTCTAGTCCAGTCCCCTGCTCAAGCAGGAGAACCTTTACCATCTCAGGCAGATGACTGTCTCTCTTCTTGAAAACCACCAGTGATGGAGCGCCCATGACTTCTGCAGGCAGGTTGTTCCACTGGTTAATTGTCCTCACTATCAGGATGTTTCTCCTTAGTTCCAGGTTGCTTCTCTCTTTGGTCAGTTTCCATCGTTTCTTGTCCTGCCCTCTGGTGCCTTGGAGAATAATGTGTCCCTTCTTCTTTGTGGCAGCCCCTCAGATACTGGAGCACTGCTATCATGTCTCCCCATTTCTTTTCTTTAGACTAGCCAAACCCAAGACCCACAGCCGCTCTTTGTATGTTTTAGTCTCCAGTCCTTGGATCATCCTAGTTGTTCTTCTCTGAACTTTTTTCAAGGTCTGAACAACTTTTTTGTAGTGTGGCAACCAAAATTGGTTGCAGTATTCCAGGTGTGGCCTTACTAGGGTTTTATAAAGCGGTACTAATACTTTGCGTGATCTTGATTCTATGGCTCTGTTTATACAACCCAGGATTGTATTAGCTTTTTTGGCTGCTGGACACACTCACACTCAGGTCAAAGTGCTCAGAATGGAACAGGCATTTCAAATACAAAATCCCAACTCCATTTTGTCAGCCACCCCGGAAACACACTGTGTCCAGTGGTGGGATTCAAATATGTGAACAGCTGGTTCTTTGTATGGATGCTGCTTCAGGAAGTCCATTCTGGGCCTGGGCAACAAAAAATTAGCTACCGGTTCTGCCGAACTGGTGTGAATTGGCTGAATCCCACCACTGGCTGTGTCACTGAAGTTTCTGGCAACTTAATAAACAAGAACCTTCTTTCCTAAGCAGCCTCCATTTTATTTTCAGCATCGCAGCCTCCATTTTATTTACTCCCAGCTTGGAACTGGACCTGATGTTTTTTTTCTTTCTAAAATAGTTTGTGTTTGTTGGTGGAACTAAAGTGCTGAAGCAGCCTAAGGCAAATAAGAAGAGTTAGCATTCTTCAGCAGTAGAACTCACAAGGAGTAAGTAGCAGGGGAGAAGCGGTCGGTGTTGTAGTAGAACTGGGAAGACTGGAGTAGTGAGCAATGAGTACTAGCCTTTGAGTGCTTATGTCTGGGTTGCCTAGAGATCTGTGGAGTGGTATTGGCTCTCTGGGACTTTGGTTTCCAGTGAGCTGGATATATTGAACCCAGGTCACTTAACTGTTTTGGGAAAGGATATTGTCAAATACATCAAGAAAAGAGCCATGGTGGCACGGTGGTGAGAATGCAGTACTGCAGGCTAACTCATTGCTCATTGCCAGGTGTTCAATCCTGACCGGCTCAAAGTTGACTCGGCCTTCCATCCTTCTGAGGTCAGTAAAATGAGGATCCAGATTTTTGGGGGCAAAATGCTGACTCTGTAAATCACTTAGAGAGGGGCTGTAGAGCACTGTGAAGCGGCATATAAGTAAGTACTATTTATTTATTTATTTATTTATTTATTTATTTATTTATTTATTTATTTATTTATTTATTTATTATGGGACTTATATGCCGCCCTATCTCCCAGAGGACTCAGGGCGGCTAACAGCAATAAAAAACAACAGTACAAAAGTTAAGAAAAAATTAAATAACAGCCCCAAATATTAATTACACAGTTAAAAATTAAAACTTTTAAAAACCCATCATCAATCCAGGTCAGCCTGACGGAAAAGGAACGTTTTGAGGTCGCGGCGAAAGGACCGGAGGTCTGGGGCCATCCGAAGCTCAAGGGGGAGTTGGTTCCATAGGGCTGGCGCTCCCACAGAGAAGGCCTCCCCCTGGGGGTCGCCAGCCGACATTGTCTGGCCAACGGCACCCTGAGGAGGCCCTCTCTGTGTGAGCGCACTGGGCGATGGGAAGTCGTCCCCAGCAGCAGATGGTCCTGCAGATATCCAGGGCCTAAGCCATATTGCTAATACTTGCTCCATTATATGCATTTTCCTTCAACCTTTGACCTGCAACTTCCCAAAATAGATTGACTTTTAGTAGAATAGCTGAGGTGAGAAATATTTCGAGACAGGCTCTGTGAATGACAACCCATTAGGTGCCGTGGTGTGATCCCATTTTTTTGGCAGATAAGCCCCATCTCGTGGTGATAGATTTCGCCAGCCGTTCTACGAAACCATTTAGCTTGCTGTATTATTTCTTCAGAAGAAGACAGACCTGTTTCATCCCACACCACTCTCTAGTGGCTTCGTTTGGCTACAGAAAAATATGAATTTACTATTATATGTTCCAGGTGAGATTACTCAAAGGCTAATGTCTGCTTGGAGAGTTAACTTGGCAGTTTGTCAAGGATCTTCGAACAATTGTGTACTTTCGCGGAAATGGAGCAAAAGAGACTGGAAACCTGTTGGAGAAAAATCACTTTCTTATGTATTATTGCTCAGCCTTTGGTCTCATGGGCTTCTAGATGTGCCCACATTCCATTCCATTCCTCCCCCCTCCTCCCCCCTTTACTATGCTTACTTATCGTGACTGACACAAACTGAAATTGAAGCTTTAAAACAATGTTGTCAACCTCTGTTATCTCAACCAAAGTCTTCTCTGCAGTCATGGATGTCATGCCCCACAGGTGTTTTTTCACCAGACAATTTTCTCTTTCTTTCTTTCTTTCTTTCTTTCTTTCTTTCTTTCTTTCTTTCTTTCTTTCTTTCTTTCTTTCTTTCTTTCTTTCTTTCTTTCTTTCTTCCTTCCTTCCTTCCTTCCTTCCTTCCTTCCTTCCTTCCTTCCTTCCTTCCTTCCTTCCTTTCTTTCTTTCTTTCTTTCTTTCTTTCTTTCTTTCTTTCCTTCTTTCTTTTCTTTGAAGATGTTTCGCTTCTCATCCAAGAAGCTTCTTCAGCTCTGACTGGATGGTGGGGAAATAGAAGGATTTATACTCCTTGCAGACAGCTGGTCATTTGACTTCTTTTTTAGAGAGTCCTTGAGGCCACTTGGAGGTTTTTAATCTGTGTCCTCAGGGTCACCTGAGTGGTGCAAATGGGTGTGGGGCCTTCTTGGAACTGCAAAAAGGATGGTGTTGTAGACTGGAGGTAGACGATTGGGGGACTGGAGGCTAAAACATATAAGGAACGGTTGCTGGAATTGGGTATGTGTAGTTTAACAAAGAGAAGGGTGAGGGGTGACAGGATAGCAGTGTTCCAATATCTCAGGGGCTGCCCCAAAGAAGAGGGAGTCAAGCTATTCTCCAAAGCACCTGAAATCAGGACAAGAAGCAACGGATGGAAACTAGTCAAGGAGAGAAGCAACCTAGAACTAAGGAGAAACTTCCTGACAGAACAACTAAGCAGTGGAACAACCTGCCTCCAGAAGTGGTGAATGCTCCAAGACTGGAAGTTTTTAAGAAGAGACTGGACAGCCATTTGTCTGAAATGGTATAGGGTTTCCTGCCTGAGGAGGGGGTTGGACTAGATGACCTCCAAAGTCTCTTCCAACTTTATTATTATTATCATTATCATTATTATTATATCCCTCTCCCTCTGTTGAGCGAGGCCTCTTCAGTTTTGACCTAGATGACCTCGTTGACCCCTCTTTCAAACCAGTGGTTGGTCCTCTCTGTCCAAAATATGGACTTTGCTGTCTTTGAAAGAGCAGTCTTTGTCTTTTAAATGCAGACAGATGGCTGAATCTTCTCCTGATGGGTTTGTTCTCTTATGTTGTGCCCTGCGTTTGTGAAGCGGTTGTTCTGTTTCCCCAGTGTACAGATCTGCACATGGCTCACTGCAACTGTACGGCATATACCATGTCACTCAGTTTGTGTCTGGAAGTTTTTTTCCTTTGGGGTGGACAAGCTGCTGCCTTATTGTATTTGTGGGTTTGAAGTGTGCCCGTATGTTGTGTTGGCCGAAGATCCTCTTGAGCTTTTCTGATATTCCTGCAATGTATGGAATGACGACGTTGCTTCGTTTATTGTTTTCTTTTTTGTCTGTTATGGAGGATCTCCTGGCGGGTCTTTCTGAGGGTTTGATGAAGGTCCACTTGGGATAGCCACATGTTCTGAGGGCTTCCTTTTTCTTTCCCATCTTTACTGGTAAGTTCTTTCTCTTTCCCATCTTTGCTGTCTGCAAGGAGTATAAATCCTTCCATTCCCCACCATCCAGTCAGAGCTGAAGAAGCTTCTTGGATGAGAAGCAAAATGTCTTCAAAGAAAAACAAGAAAGTCCAGTTGCCTTGTGAAAATGCACCTTTGGGATAACTATAACCTGGGTGACTGAGAATCTGAATAGACATGGATGTCATGGGGGGAGGGGGAGGAGAAGGAGAAGGAGAAGGAGAAGAAGAAGGAGAAGGAGAAGGAGAAGGAGAAGGAGAAGGAGAAGGAGAAGGAGAAGGAGAAGGAGAAGGAGAAGGAGAAGGAGAAGGAGAAGGAGAAGGAGAAGGAGAAGGAGAAGGAGAAGGAGAAGGAGAAGGAGAAGGAGAAGAATAGCTGGAAGGGACCTTGGAGGTCTTCTAGTTCAGCCTCCTGCTCAAGTAGGAGAATCTATATTATCTCAGGCAAGTGACTGTCTAGTCCAGGGGTAGGCAACCTCGGCTCTTTTATGAGTCATGGACTTCAGCTCCCAGAATTCCTGAGCCAGCTATGCTGGCTCAGGAATTCTGGGAGTTGAAGTCCATGACTCATAAAAGAGCCGAGGTTGCCTACCCCTGGTCTAGTCTCTTTTAGAAGGAGGAGGAGGAGGAGGAGGAGGAGGAGGAGGAGGAGGAGGAGGAGGAGGAGGAGGAGGAAGGCTTGACTGCAAATCTATGTATGCTCACCCCAAAGAAATTCCCTGAACACCTATCCTTCTATATTTCTCAACGGATTTATTTCTTTTTATTAAAAATATAATTAATATTGACGGATAACATTCACAGATTGTTCTTAAATCATAATTCCAACATTACAGCGTGGACGATCTTGTTTTCCTTTTTTTTTAATCAAAAAGAAAGCAATCATTTGATGGAACGTCTTTCCGAAGGCAATTTCTGCCATTCTTAGCTTTTTCTCAAACGAGAATTAAGAGTTTAGAAAAATACCCTCTCCTAGAGACCATCCAGAAACATCAAGAAGTTCTCAAACAGCTAGTGGGCTGATGTCATTGGGATAGATCAGAGGTCTCCAAACTTGACCACTTTAAGACTTGCGGACTTCAACTCCCAGAATTCTCCAGCCAGCCAAGAGTTGATTTGATTTGTCAGAGCGTGCTCAGTCTTATTGTGCTGAGGTAACCTAGGAGGAAATGCAGTACACAGTGGTTTGTAATTAAATGGTGGTTTATATTACACTATTTGCAAATAGGAAGGGACGTGGTGGCTCAGTGGGTTAGGACGCTGAGCTTGTCAACCAGATGGTCGGCAGTTTGGCGGGTCGAATCCCAAGTGCCGCGTAACAGAGTGAGCGCCTGTTACTCGTCCCAGCTTCTGCCCACCTAACAGTTCGAAAGCACGTAAAAATGCAAGTAGAAAAATAGGGACCACTACGGTGGGAAGGTAACAGCATCCCGTATGCCTTTGGCATCTAGTCATGCCGGCCACATGACCAGTGAGACGTCCCCGGACAAGCGCTGGCTCTTCGGCTTTGAAACGGAGATGAGCACCGGCCCCTAGAGTTGGAAACGACTAGCACGCATGTGCGGGGGGAACCTTTACCTTTACCTATTTGCAAATATACACTAGAAATAAAATACATATATGTGATGAAACAGCAAACTCCAATACACAGCAATTACAGCAGTCAAACAAATGAGAGAGAGAGACTCCAGCAAAAAACTTCCCTTTTATACTCAGACTCTTAAAGGGATACACACACCTGCGGAGTCATTCCTAGTATTGCATCATCCACATTACATTACATCTTTACATAAGCTGTTTAGCTATTATCCTGACAGATTTTGCACATATCTCCATTTTTTTTTTGTTAGCTCACCTTGAGCTCCATCTGTCAGGGATTTTTAGATTTGCATTTTGGACAAAATTACAGAGGATATTTTTGCAGATAGCACAAAGATTACTGGGGAGGGGGTGGAGAAAGAATAGCAATTTATGAACCCTGCATTTGGCTGCAAATAATATAAATCCTGATGCTTTCTATTCTGCAGGCGAGGGTTAGAAATAAATATTTTTATCTGCAAAGTACCGTAAATATTTTTTTTAAAAAAAATTAAAATAAAATTACTTATGATACCATATCATTATCATTATTCACACAATGAATTATTTATAATTTAAAATGATCAAATATTTATTTAAAATAAAAATATCTTAAAAGTATTTGCATTCTTTAAAGCACAGCGAAGCAGTGAGAAAAACCCTTTGGTTCTTGGAGTCTGGTGACTATAATAAATTTAAAACAACCACAATCTTTGCTCCCCAAAGCAGTTTCATTTGGGGATCCCTCAGGTCTCTCTCTCAAAGAAACCTCATTCTGTATTTGATTCGAGAACGATATTTCTGTCCATCACGGTCATAATGCATGACGATTGTAAATAGGGTCACCTACATCAGGGGTCCCCAACCTGTGGGCTGTGGCTCATTTGCGGTCCGTGGCCCATTCGAAGGATCCTGCCTTCAGGTGCTATTCTCCAAAGCACTTGAGGGCAGGACAAGAAGCCACGGATGGAAACTAACCAAAGAGAGAAGCAATCTGGAATTAAGGAGAAATTTCCTGACAGTGAGAACAATCAACCAGTGGAACAACCTGCCTCCAGAAGCTGTGAATGCTCCAACACTGGAAGTTTTTAAGAAGAGACTGGCCAGCCATTTGTCTGGAATGGTATAGGGTTTCCTACCTGAGCAGGGGGTTGGACTAGATGACCTCCAAGGTCCCTTCCAACTCTGTTATATTGTTATTTTGAGAGTTGGGGGCCTGTCTCCCCTCTGGGGGGGGAGAAAACTCCATAGGGAAGGGACAAAAGCAGAGAAGACTCACATGTTATAAACATATGAAAAACAATTGGCAGGAATTGGGTACGTTTAGTCTAGTGAAAATAAGAACTATGGGCGACGGGATAGCCGTGTTCCAATATCTCAGGGACTGCCCCAAAGAAGAGGAAGTCAAGCTATTCTCCAAAGCACCTGAAGGCAGGACAAGAAGCAACGGATGGAAACTAGTCAAGGAGAGAAGCAACCTGGAACTAAGGAGAAACTTCCTGACAGTTAGAACAATTAACCAGTGGAACTCATCAAAGAGAGAAGCAACCTGGAATTGAGGAGGAACTTCCTAGCGGTGAGGACAATTAACCAGTGGAACAGCTGGCCACCAGAAGTTATGGTTGGTTCATCACTGGAGGTTTTTAAGAAGAGATTGGACAGATGAGGGGGGAGCAGGTCACTATCATCAGGGCTGCGGGTAGCACCACAATTGGTGCGTCAGGCCAAATCAGGCACAGGCTCCCCTGAGCACAGTTATTCTAGCAGGAACTGTGGGTTGCACAAGTGCACCCACTTTTTTTTGGGGGGGAGCAAGTGTGACCCTAAGAATACCTCTCTGCTTCTGTCAAATTCTGTTAATCTGACAATAAGAAGTAGGATAATTGGGCACTGTTTTCAGAGACCTGGAACTGTTTTGCTGCTTGCATAATGCCCTGGAGGGGACACCGTGTCAGTAACTTGTTTTGGGGACAGGAACAGGGAAGGGAGGGAGGGAGGGAGGGAGGGAGGGAGGGAGGAAGGAAGGAAGGAAGGAAGGAAGGAAGGAAGGAAGGAAGGAAGGAAGGAAGGAAGGAAGGAAGGAAAGTACATAGCAGTGGTAGACTTCTCCACTAGATGACACTCTTGGCCAGCTAACGTTTTTCTAGAGCTCAGTGAACCATATATTTTTATCTTCACATATAGAGTTCTCCTTGAGAAATGGATTGCAGAGTATGAAAGATGCTGAATATTATTTTCTCTTCTCTTCCCTCTCTTTCTCCTCTCCTCTCCTCTTCCCCTTCCCCCTATCCCTCTTCCCCTCTTCCCCTCTTCCCCCTTCCCCCACTCTCTCTTTCTCTTTCTTCCTCTTCCTCTTCCTCTTCCCATCCAGTGTGCACAGGCTTTCATATTTTGCAGGCAATATGATTCCCTTTCTAAATGAATGCAAGCACAGCAGCTGCCTGCAACCCTTTAAAGCAGCTGTATCTTTTCAAGGGGATCAAGGTATCCAACCTTTCTTTAAACCCCCAAGAATAAATTGAGCATCAAATATTTCCCAGGAGAAAAGCTCCATGCTATAGACTAATGGATAGTTTACAGCAGGGGTCCCTAACCCTTCTGGGTTGGTGGCCTGGTGGGAAAGGTGGGGGCAGGTCCTTTTATGCACGCACGCACACAAACGCTAACGTGGCTGCATGCACGTGTGCGCGAACAAGGCCGCGAGCATGTGTGCTCCACAAATGGTTCTGCTAGCGTCAGCTTGTGGCTCACGGCTTGGCTTGCGTGGCACAAGGGAGGTTGAGCGTGCACACATGCGTGCATACGCTGGCCAGCTACTCACATGGCCCAGTGGCCAAGAAGCCACAGCCTGGTAGTGGGCCATGACTCATAGGTTGGAGGCCTCTGGTTTACAGGATGCAAGCTTGTGTGTACCTCCATGGTGCATATTCTTTTGCTAAACTTTGTGGTTTTTTTGTTTTTCTCTCAGCACCTGAAAAAAATATTTCCAAAGCTCCGATAATTATAGACTTTGCTTCTTTCAAAAAAAAAGGGGGTGGGGTGGGGTGGGTGGGGGAAGAAAAGGAAAAATCGGTTATATCTCTCGAGTTAGATTCAACTGGAATTAAAAAATTAAAAGAGCCACAATTTTCATAAGAATCACAGTTGCAAAACCTTTGGTTTCTGGAAATGTTTCCATGCAAGTACTCCTTATTTTAAGAACTGTAACTCTATGATCCATGGCTTGGGTCTGCTTGCTTGCTTCTCCACCCGCACCTTCTTTCCTCTCCTGCTGTCTGCTTTAGGTCATGTGAATCCTTGTTTGAGAAGGGATGGGAGAATTTCCAAGTTTATGTAAGAGAAAGATCTAGAAACAGACAGCATCAAACATTAGGGGCCTCTTAAGCTGCACCAGCACTATGTAACTGTGAGAGGGACCTTGGAGTCTGAGTGGACGATCGCTTGACTATGAGCCAGCCGTGTGCAGCAGCAGCCGAAAAAGCTAATACCATCCTGGGTTGTATAAACAGAGGCATAAAATCAAGACCAGGCAAAGTATTAGTACCGCTTTATAAAACCCTAGTGAGGCGAAACCAGGAATACTGCCGCCAGTTTTGGTCACCATACTACAAAAAAGATGTTGAGAGTTTGGAAAAAGTTCAGAGAAGAGCAACGAAGACGATCCAAGGCCTGGAGACTAAGACATACGAAGAACAACTGCGGGACTTGGCTAGTCTAAAGAAAAGAAGAAATAGGGGAGAGATGATAGCAGTCTTCCAGTATTTGAGGGGCTGCCACAAAGAAGGGGGGTGGTCAAACTATTCTCCAAAGCACCAGAGGGCAGGACAAGAAACAAAGGTTGGAAACTGAACAAAGAGAGAAACAACCTGGAATTAAGGAGAAACCTCCTGACAGTGAGGACAATTAACCAGTGGAACAGAAGTTGCCTCCAGAAATTGTGGGCACTCCATCCCTGGAGATTTTTAAGAAGAGACTGAACAGTCACCTGTCTGAGACGGTATAGGTTCTGTTGTTTGAGCAGGGGGCTGGACTAGAAGACCTCCAAGATCCCTTCCAACTCTGTCATTCTATTCTATTCTATTCTATTCTATTCTATTCTATTCTATTCTATTCTATTCTATTCTATTCTATTCTATTCTATTCTATTCTATTCTATTCTATTCTATTCTATTCTATTCTATTCTATTCCATTCCATATTTTCTATTCTATTCTATTCTATTCTATTCTATTCTATTCTATTCTATTCTATTCTATTCTATTCTATTCTATTCTATTCTATTCTATTCTATTCTATTCTATTCTATTCTATTCTATTCTCCATCTTCTTTCACCATTCTCTTCTCTTCTCTTCTCTTCTCTTCTCTTCTCTTCTCTTCTCTTCTCTCTTCTCTTCTCCTCCCCTCCCTTCTCTTCTTCTCTTCTCTTCTCTTCTCTCTTCTCTTCTCTCTTCTGTCTTTCTCTTCTCTTCTCTCTCTCTCCTTTCTCTTCTCTTCTCTTCTCTTCTCTTCTCTTCTCTTCTCTTCTCTTCTCTTCTCTTCTCTTCTCTTCTCTTCTCTCTTTTCTTCTCCTCCCCTCCCTTCTCTTCTTCTCTTCTCTTCTCTCTTCTCTTCTCTCTTCTGTCTTTCTCTTCTCTTCTCTCTCTCTCCTTTCTCTTCTCTTCTCTTCTCTTCTCTTCTCTTCTCTTCTCTTCTCTTCTCTTCTCTTCTCTTCTCTTCTCTTCTCTTCTCTTCTCTCTTTTCTTCTCCTCCCCTCCCTTCTCTTCTTCTCTTCTCTTCTCTTCTCTTCTCTTCTCTTCTCTTCTCTTCTCTTCTCTCTTCTGTCTTTCTCTTCTCTCTCTCTCTCCTCTCTCTTCTCTTCTCTTCTCTTCTCTTCTCTTCTCTTCTCTTCTCTTCTCTTCTCTTCTCTCTTTTAGTTCTCTTTTCTCTTCTCTTCTTTCTTTTAATTCTATTCTATTCTGTTCTTTGTATTCTATTATTATTTCATTCTCCATTCTATTCAGTTCTGTTCTATTATTCCTTCAGAGAGGCTATTCTCCAAAGCACCTGAAGGCAGGACAAGAAATGACAGATGGGAACTAATCAAGGAGAGAAGCAACTTAGAAATAAGGAGAAGCTTCTTAATAGTGAGGACAATTAACCAGTGGAACAGCTTGCCTCCAGAAGTTGTGGGTGCTTCATCACTGGAGTTTTTAAAGAAAAGACTGTACAGCTAGCTATCTGAAAGGATATGGGATCTCCTGCTTGAGCAGGGGGTTGGACTAGAAGACCTCCAAGGTCCCTTCCAACTCTGTTACTCTGTTAAACTGACACACACACACACACACAAAAGGAATGCCATTTATTTATTTTCTTCCATGGACAGAGCTTGCCGTGAAAGCAAGCCTGACTTTCCGAATGCCCTCTGCTGACAAAAATAAAAAAAAATAAAAAAATAAAAATGAAAAGAGCCAGTTTTCCACGTTTAAATTTATACTTAAATGTTAATAGCTTTCAACTCCTCCAAAATCGTAAAATAAAAATTTGAAAGCCTAATTTAAAACCAATAAAAAAAATATCTCAGCTCGCCGATAAAATAGGGATCGGAGGAAGCGATAAATAACGGAAGAAGAAGAAGAAAAAAAAAAAGAGAGAGAGCATGGGAAGTTGTTAAAAAGTATGTACTTTGGAGGCCACGTCCCAAGGCCAAGCCTTGAGTTGCTGGGAGTTTGCGGCGTTTCTGGATTTGTTCGTTCGTGAGATTTACAACCACCCCTTCTCCAGAACCTCAAAGCAGTTCACCAAGCAGTTTTTTCTGCTATAACAACAGCCTTGTGGGGCAGTCCAGGCTGAGGGAGTCTCTGGCAAGAGGGCAGAGAAGAGCAACAGGGCTGACACATATGGTGTCTCTAGCCCAATAAAGAGAAGAACGAGGGGCTGATATCGTAACAGTTTCCCAATATTTGGGAGGTTGTCCCAGAGACAATGCTTGCTCCTGGGGAGGAAAGCCATGGCAAATCTAGACAGCACACTAAAAAGCCAAGACATCACCCTGCCAACAAAAGTGCGTATAGTCAAGGCTATGGTCTTCCCAGTTGCAATGTATGGCTGTGAAAGTTGGACCATAAGAAAGGCTGAGCGCCAAAGAATTGAAGCCTTTGAACTCTGGTGCTGGAGAAGACTCCTGCGAGTCCCTTGGACTGCAAGGCGATCAAACCGGTCAGTCCTAGAGGAGATCAACCCTGACTGCTCTTTAGAAGGCCAGAACCTGAAGCTGAAACTCAAATCCTTTGGCCACCTAATGAGAAGGAAGGACTCACTGGAGAAGAGCCTCATGCTGGGAAAGATTGAGGGCAATAGAAGAAGGGGACGACAGAGAATGAGGTGGCTGGATGGAGTCACTGAAGCAGTAGGCGTGAGCCTAAATGGACTCCAGAAGATGGTAGAGGACAGGAAGACCTAGAGGAATGTTGTCCATGGGGTTGCGATGGGTCAGACACAACTTTGCAACTAACAACAACTCAGAGAAGAGAGGGTCAACCTATCCTTCAAAGCACCCGAGGGCAGGAGAAGAAATAAGGGATGGAAGCTCTTCAAAGAGTGATCCCACCTGGAATTAAGGAGTAATTTCCTGATAGTGAGAATAATTAGCCAGTGCAATGGCTTGACTTCAGAAGTTGTGGGTGCTCCAACCCTGGAGGTTTTTAAGAAGAGATTGGATGAACAGTTGTCTGAAATGGTATATGGCCTCCTGCTTAAGCAGGGGGGTTGGACTAGAAGACCTCCAAGGTCCCTTCCAACTCTGCTCTTCTGCATTCTGGATTATCCATGGGAACCTGGAATTAAGGAGAAACTTCCTGAGAGTGAGGACAATCAGCCAGTGGAACAGCTTACCCCTAGAAATTGTGGGTGCTCCATCACTGGAGATTTTCAAGAAGACACTGGAAAATCACCTGTCTGAGATGGTATAGGTTCTCTTGCTCGAGTGGGTGGCTGGAGTAGAAGACCTCCAAGGTCCCTTCCCTTCCCTTCCCTTCCCTTCCCTTCCCTTCCCTTCCCTTCCATTCCATTCCATTCCATTCCATTCCATTCCATTCCATTCCATTCCATTCCATTCCATTCCATTCCATTCTATTCTATTCTATTCTATTCTATTCTATTCTATTCTATTCTATTCTATTCTATTCTATTCTATTCTATTCTAAACTCCCAGGATGATTGGGCATGCACACTTGGAATACAGCATCCAGTTTTGCTCACCACAACGTAAAAAAGATGTTGAGACTCTAGAAAGAGCACAAAGAAGAGCACCTACAATGGTTAGGGGGACTGGAGGCTAAAATATATGAAGAACAATTGCTGGGATTGGGTATGTCTAATTTAATGAAGAGAAGGACGAGGGGGGACATGATATCAGTGTTCCCATATCTCAGGCGCTGCCCCAAAGAAGAGAGAGTCAAGCTATTCTCCAAAGCACCTGATGGCAGGACAAGAAGAGGAGAGAAGCAACCTAGAACTAAGGAGAAATTTCCCGACAGTGAGAACAATCAAACAGTGGAACGCCTTGTCTTCAGACGTTGTGGGTGTTCCATCTCAGAAGAGACTGGACATCCAATTCTCTGAAAAGATATAGCAATAGCAATAGACTTATATACTGCTTCACAGTGCTTTTCAGCCCTCCCTAAGTGGTTTATAGAATCAGCATCTTGCCCCCAACAATCTGGGTCCTCACTTTACTAAACGTGGAAGGATGGAAGGCTGTGTCAACCTTGAGCCAGTCAGAATCGAACTCCTGGCAGTCGGCAGAATTAGCCTGTAATACTGCCTTCTAACCACTGTGCTACCACCGCTCTATATAGATTTGCTTCCAAGTCTATATGGGCACTTCAACGCTGGAGGTTTTTAAGAAGAGATTAGACAACCATTTGTCTGAAATGGCATAGGGTTTCCTGCTTGAGCAAGAGGTTAGACTAGAAGACCTCTAAGGACCCTTTCAACTCTTTTTATTCTGTTACTCTTGCTTTTGGGGTCCTGACAGGGAACCCTTAATAAAAACCTGTGGATCTATAATAATATATAATAATAATGAAAACCACTAGAATCTCGAAGTCCTAGTGGACAATTGCTTACATTGGAGCCAGCCGTGTGCTGCAGCTGCCAAAAAAGCCAACACAGTGCTAGGCTGCATTAGCAGAGGGATAGAGTCAAGATCATGCGGTGTTAATACAATGCCTTGATAAGGCCACACTTGGAATACTGCATCCAGCTTTGGTCACCGCGATGTAGAAAAGATGTTGAGACTCTAGAAAGAGTGCAGAGAAGAGTAACGAAAGTGATCAGGGGACTGGAGGCTAAAACATATAAGGAACGGTTGCCGGAATTGTGACTGTCTAGTAGTCTAATGAAGAGAAGGACAAGGGGGGGGGACACCATAGCAGTGTTCCAGTATCTCAGGGGCTGCCCCAAAGAAGAGGGAGTCAAGCTGTTCTCCAAAGCCCCTGAAGGCAGGACAAGAAGCAACGGATGGAAACTCATCAAGGAAAGAAGCAACCTGGAACTAAGGAGAAACTTCCTGACAGTGAGAACAATTAACCAGTGGAACCACCTGCCTCCAGAAGCTGTGAATGCTCCAACACTGGAAGTTTTTAAGAAGAGACTGGACAGCCATTTGTCTGAAATGGTATAGGGCAGGGGTCGGCAACCTAAAAAAGTAAAAGAGCCACCGGGAACCGGTTCCATCACAAATTTAAAAAACTGGGAGCCGCGTGCGTGTGTCCATGCACGCGCACACGCGCAAAAAAACGTTTTGCGCATGCGCAAAATGGTTTTTTGCGCATGCGCGGACGCACGCGATTGCCATTTTTTTTTAAAAGTCAGATGCAACCGGTTCCCGGTTGCCCGACGGCGACGGCCCGTCTGCAAAGCTGCCGCTTTCGGCAGCTTTGCAGATGGGCCGCGGCAGCTTCATCAAAGAACGACGCCGCGGCCCAAACGTTTGGGGAGGTGCGCGCGCAGCTCCGCCCATTCGGGGAGGTGCGCGCGCACCTCTCGGAACGGGCCGCGGCGTCGCTCTTTCAGGAAGCTGCCGCGGCCCATCTGCAAAGCTGCCGCTTTCGGCAGCTTTGCAGACGGGCCGCGGCAGCTTCCTCAAAGAACGACGCCGCGGCCCGTTCGCGCGGAGGTACGCGCGCACCTCTCCAAAGGTTTGGGGAGGTGCGCGCGCAGCTCCGCCCATTCGGGGAGGTGCGCGCGCACCTCTCGGAACGGGCCGCGGCATCGCTCTTTCAGGAAGCCGCCGTGGCCCATCTGCAAAGCTGCCGCTTTCGGCAGCTTTGCAGACGGGCCGCGGCAGCTTCCTCAAAGAACGACGCCGCGGCCCGTTCGCGCGGAGGTACGCGCGCACCTCTCCAAAGGTTTGGGGAGGTGCGCGCGCACCTCCGCCCATTCGGGGAGGTGCGCGCGCACCTCTCCAAACGGGCGGTGCCACTCTCCATTTGGAGAGGTGCGCGCGCACCACTGCCCGTTCGAAGAGGTGCGCGCGCACCGGGCAGCTGGGAGCCGCAGGAGACGGCTGAAAGAGCCGCATGCGGCTCCGGAGCCGCGGGTTGCCGACCCGTGGTATAGGGTATCCTGCCTGAGCAGGGGTTGGACTAGATGACCTCCAAGGTCCCTTCCCACATCATCATCATCATCTTCTTCTTCTTCATCATCTTCTTCATCATCATCATTCTTCTTATCATCATCATCATCATCATCATCATCATCATCATCATCATCATCATCCTACAAAAGATTCCCATATAAATCTTGATTTCAGACCAATCCACTTCTGTTCTCAAATGGTCCAGAAAGTTACTTGTTCCTTTCGTGCTGAGACTTTATTCAGGACTTCAACACTCTGGGTTGCTTTGACAACCTAGGTGTGACAAATAGAGGTTGGCTGTGAATATGGCACAAGGTTCATTATCATTTCTCTTTATCCTTTTCTTGAAAAGGCTTTTAATTGTTATCCATTCATAACAACAAGGGCTTAATACATATATATTTTATTAAACCGCTCCCTGAGATCCTGACAGGTCTTCACACCTTCCGTCTGAATTTAATTAACTCTACATTTTTTGACTCTTGCTTTTAAAAGTTGTCCTAAAAGTGTTCGGTGTCAAGATGTGTGGACAAGAACGAGCAGAAACTAATAGTTTTATTACAAGGTGCTCTTTCTTTCTTTCTTTCTTTCTTTCTTTCTTTCTTTCTTTCTTTCTTTCTTTCTTTCTTTCTTTCTCTTTCTTTCTTTCTTTCTTTCTTTCTTTCTTTCTTTCTTTCTTTCTTTCTTTCTTTCTTTCTAACAAGGGATTTTTGCTAGGCAGGGAGAAAGAGGCAGCTCAAGTAAATTTAGCCTTTTTGGTTAATTAGAAAAGTTGTGTTGAGAATATGAAGGAGCTTTGCAGGAGCTGGTAAATAACACTGGACAAATCGGTCAGTTTTGGCTTCTCTGCACCTCACACTTAAATTTTGGAATTATTTTAACAAATGAAGGAATGGTTTTTAACAGACACCTGCATTAAAATTCTGAACATGCACTTTCATATACTTCTCCCATTCTGTTCCTTTTTATATTTATTTACTGTTTATTTATTTATTTATAAATTATTGGTCACCTATCTTACCATACTATTATCTATCTATCTATCTATCTATCTATCTATCTATCTATCTATCTATCTATCTATCTATCTATCTATCTATCTATCTATCTATCTATCTATCTATCTATCTATTGTGCCTGCCTGCCTGCCTGCCTGCCTGCCTGCCTGCCTGCCTGCCTGCCTGCCTGCCTGCCTGCCTGCCTGCCTATCTATCTATCTATCTATCTATCTATCTATCTATCTATCTATCTATCTATCTATCTATCTATCTATCTATCTATCTATCTATCTATCTATCTATCTATCATCTCCATTCTCTCTCTCTCCCCCACTCCTTCTTAAAAGAGCTGTATATATTTCAGAAAAGACATGGGAGTATTTTAGACTGTAAGGGTGGACAAAAATCTCTTTGTTAATGATCAATCTCATGCCGAAAATAGAGGTAGCTGCTTTAATGAGTCCATTCTTTAAAGTTGATGCAACTTTCAAAGTGCTGTAACTTTGCCCCCCATGTTCCTGGAAAAAATAAATAAATTAAAAAACAACAACAGCCCAACAAGCCAAACTTTCCTTCCATGAATAGATGAAGGTGCCAAGCTCATAAAAAAGCGCAACATTTTCAAAAGACCCACAACCACATTGTCTAATAATCTATGAATATTGTCCAGGCATTCTCCATATGAATGTTTGCACATTATCTTCATTGATAAGGGCAATGGAGTATGTTGCTTTCCCTGACTGACAAGTCTGAAAGCTTAAAAAAACAAAAACAAAAAACCAGCCTACATTGCCAAACTGGGGGAAAAAATGAAATTATAGAAGGCTAATTATAGAAGGCTAACTACAGCGAAAACGACAGTGCCACACTACACTGCAAAGAAATTTCCTTCATGATAGTCTGCTTTTCCCCCCCTTTTTGTCAAAGGAAGTGACATATGGCAGATATCTTACTCTCCCCCCCCCTTATTAATCTTGCCTTGATAATGCTTTGTTTGGTCACTCTCGGTTCCCATGGAAACCACTTCAAGTTTACAAAACAAAGAAGGCCGTAGGGGCAAAGAGATGCCTGAGGTGACCCCGTGTTTGCTTTGCAGCTCTTGTTCTCTCAGAGTTCACATCTCCTGGGTGAGGAAGCCACTCAGAGTTAGCACAAAGCGCCTTCTAATGGGCCACCCATCACAGGCGCAACTGACTCATCTAAGATGCACAGATGGAGGCAATTTTGAATGTTGTCATTAGCCTCCTTTCAAACTAATTTGAAAGAATGGTCTGTAATCTATCTATCTATCTATCTATCTATCTATCTATCTATCTATCTATCTATCTATGTCTGTCTGTCTATCTACAGTATCTATCTATCTATCTATCTATCTATCTATCTATCTATCTATCTATCTATCTATCCGTCTGTCTATATCTATCTGTTTGTCTGTCTATCTATCTCTATCTGTCTCTATCTATATATTGTTTCTATATCTATCTATCTATCTGTCTGTCTGTCTGTCTGTCTGTCTGTCTGTCTCCAGCCTTTATTGTTATTATTTTTACAAATAAGTCAAAGTGCTGAACATATCCAACACAACGTCCTTCTCCTATTTGCACCACAACAACCCTGTGAGGTAGGTTGGGCTGAGAGAGAGGGACAGGTCCAAGGTTACCCAGCCAGGCTGTATGCCCAAGACTGGACTAGAACTCACAGACTCCTGGTGATTGGATGCTGTGCGGTTGCTAGGTGAATCAATTTTTCCAGAAATCAGAAGCAAACACTGGGAACCAGCGGAAGGAAGGAAGGAAGGAAGGAAGGAAGGAAGGAAGGAAGGAAGGAAGGAAGGAAGGAAGGAAGGAAGGGAAAGAAAGAAAAGAAGGAAAAGAAAGAAAGAAAGAAAGAAAGAAAGAAAGAAAGAAAGAAAGAAAGAAAGAAAGAAAGAAAGAAAGAAAGAGAAAGAAGTTGAGGACTATCTGTATTTTTAATATTAGTCTAGGGGTAAAATCAGGGACGCGGTGGCTCAGTGGGTTAGGACGCTGAGCTTGTCGATCGGAAGGTCGGCAGTTTGGCGAGTCGAATCCCGAGTGCCGCGTAACAGAGTGAGCGCCTGTTACTCGTCCCAGCTTCTGCCCACCTAGCAGTTCGAAAGCACGTCAAAATGCAAGTAGAAAAATAGGGACCACTACGGTGGGAAGGTAACAGCGTTCCGTGCACCTTTGGTGTCTAGTTATGCTGGCCACGTGACCACGGAGATGTCCTCGGACAAGCGCTGGCTCTTCGGCTTTGAAACGGAGATGAGCACTGGCCCCTAGAGTCGGAAACGACTAGCACACATGTGCGGGGGAACCTTTACCTTTACCTTTAAAATCAGAATATATAAGTGTAGAATTTCCAATTCTCATTGATAGTGACTTTGTTAAGGCTGAATCTCTTTCAAGGCTTCCAAATCTGTCTTCCCGGTTTCTCATCCCCTGGGTCGAGTAACTTCTGATGATATAAACTCCAACATTGCCCCTCTCTTGATTGTCTGTGTCTGTTTTCCCTTCCGTGCCTTACTCAGCCTCTCCGCCACCATTGATTGCAAAGCCATAATATGGATTTCCTTCAAAAGCAGACATTTGATTCTCCCATGGATGCTGGGTTTTTTAAGGAGAAATAAAGCTTTTTATCCATCTGTCTATGTTTTCATTTTATCTTGTCATCGATCCTTCTTCTCTCTCCTCTCTGGGTTTTTGAAGAAAACTAAGGTTCTTCAAAAAAAGAGTTGTGTCTTTGTCTCCAAGGACAGATCTTTCGCCTGTTTTCTGGGGTTGAGACCAAGGTTTAATAACTTTTGGAAAAGACAATTTGTTTTTCTTGGAAGACATTTCGCTTCTCATCCAAGGGGCTTCTTCAGTTCTGACTGAATGTTGGAGACGGAAGGATTTATATTCCTTGCAATCATGAGCTGGGACAAATATTTCCAACACCATTTTCTTGAGCACAGGTTCTCCTCAGGGCTGCCTCCTAAGTCCGCTGCTGGTCACCCTGTTGACCCATGACTGTAGTGCTAGGTTTGCCACCAACCATATTGTGATGTTCCCAGATGATACAACAGTGTTGTTGTTGTTAGTTGCGAAGTCGTGTCTGACCCATCGCGACCCTATGGACAACGTTCCTCCAGGCCTTCCTGTCCTCTACCATCTTCTGGAGTCCCTTTAAGGTCACGCCTACTGCTTCAGTGACTCCATCCAGCCACCTCATTCTCTGTCGTCCCCTTTTTCTCTTGCCCTCAATCTTTCCCAGCATTAGGCTCTTCTCCAGTGAGTCTTTCCTTCTCCTTAGGTGGCCAAAGTATTTGAGTTTTAGCTTCAGGATCTGGCCTTCTAAAGAGCAGTCAGGGTTGATCTCCCCTACGACTGACCGGTTTGATCGCCTTGCAGTCCAAGGGACTCGCAGGAGTCTTCTCCAGCACCATAGTTCAAAGGATACAACAGTAGTGGGCCTTATTCATGATGATAATGAGGGTGCTTGCCGCAAGGAGGTTGAGGGGTTGGTGAACTTCGTCTCAATCCTGCCAAGACTGAGTGGCTGTACATACCGGCATCTCGGATAAACCAGGTTGTTCCACCACTAATGATGGGGGGTGAGGTGCTACCCCCCCGTCGATAGGGCTCGCAACTTAGGCGTCCTCTTGGATTCACGGCTCAATTTTGAAGACCATTTAGGAGCCGTGACCAGGGGGGCTTTTGCCCAGCTTCATCTGGTGCGCCAGTTGCGGCCCTATCTGGACCGAGATGCCCTACGCACAGTCACCCATGCGCTCGTGACCTCCCGGCTAGACTACTGCAACGCTCTCTACATGGGGCTGCCCTTGAGGACCACTCGGAGGCTTCAACTGGTGCAGAATGCAGCTGCGCGAGTTGTTATGGGAGTCTCCCGATACTCCCGTGTAACACCTCTTCTCTGTGAGCTGCATTGGCTTCCGGTTGCCCTCCGGGTGAGATTCAAGGTGCTGGTTATGACCTATAAAGCTCTAAATGGCTTGGGTCCAGATTATCTAAGGGAACACCTGCTGCTGGCATCACTTCCCATCGTCCTGTGCGTTCACAACAGGGAGGGCCTTCTTAGGGTACCACCGGTTAAGGAATGCCAGCAGGTTATTCCCAGGGGAAGGGCGTTCTCTGTGGGCGCGCCGGCCCTTTGGAACCAACTTCCCACGGAGCTTAGGATTGCCCCCGACCTTCGCTCATTTCGCAGGGACTTGAAAACCTGGTTTTTCGAGCTGTCTGGCCCAGACTGAGGGGTTTTAATTATTTAATTAATGGGGTTTTAGTTTAAATTCAGGGACTTAATTTAATCTTAGTTTTAATTGATTTAAATTTTGTATGTTATGTATTTTAATTTTTCCCTGTAAACCGCCCTGAGTCCCACGGGAATAGGGCGGTACATAAATTTAAAAAATAAATAAATAAATAAACTGGTGTAAGGAAAACAGCCTAGTTTCAAATATCAGAAAAACCAAAGAGATCATTGTCGATTTCAGAAAAGGCAGGCCCAGCCACACTTCTCTGTGCGTTAATGATTCACCTGTGGAGATGGTTGCCAGCATCAAATTCCTGGGTGTGCAGTTAAGAAGTAGGCTGGCTTGGTCACTCAACAGTGAGACACTGGTGAAGTGGGCACAGCAGCGCCTGCAGTTTCTGCATCATATGAGAAAAGCACGTCTACCTTCCCCTGTCCTGACCACTTTCTACAGAGGGACGATCGAGAGCATCCTGTCATACGGCATCGCAGTCTGGTTTGGAAGCATCCCTGCTTCGGACAGGAAGACGGTCCAGAGAGTGGTGAGGACAGCAGAAAAGATCATTGGCAGTTCCCTCCCCTCCATCCAGGACGTGGCATACAAGTGATGCTTGAGCAGGGTCCGCAAGATTGTCTAGGACGCTACACATCCTCTTCACAACCTGTTTTCTTTTGTTACCTTTTGGGAGGGGGGGGCTCCATGGTATCTGAAGCAGAACATGCAGATTCAGCCACAGTTTTGTCCCATACAGTATCAACCTTGTGAACTCTCAAGCTTCCTCCTCCTGTTATGTATTCAAGATGGACGGTGATTAATATTTATATGTTACTTATATGTAAGGCCTATACATATGTTGTATATAGTATGTTTTAAATGAGTACACTTGAGAGCAAGTGACTAAATTTCATTTTTAATGTGTGCTGTTGTGCCCATAGAAAAAAAGTAACAATAAAGGTAATCTAATCTAATCTAATCTAATCTAATCTAATCTAATCTAATCTAATCTAATCTAATCTAATCTTTAGTTCTCCTGCTTGAGCAGGAAGCTGGACTAGAAGACCTCCAAGGTCCCTTCCAGCTCCATCCCATCCCATCCCATCCCGTCCCATTCTGTTCTATTCCACTCCACTCCACTCCACTCCACTCCACTCCACTTCATCTATTCTATTCTATTCTATTCTATTCTATTCTATTCTATTCTATTCTATTCTATTCTATTCTATTCTATTCTATTCCATTCCATTCCATTCCATTCCATTCCATTCCATTCCATTCCATTCCATTCTATTCTATTCTATTCTATTCTATTCTATTCTATTCTATTCTATTCTATTCTATTCTATTCTATTCTATTCTTCCACTCCATTATTCTATTCTATTCTATTCTATTCTATTCTATTCTATTCTATTCTATTCTATTCTATTCTATTCTATTCTATTCTATTCTATTCTATTCTATTCTATTCTATTCTATTCTATTCTATTCTATTCTATTCTATTCTCTCAGGGGCTGCCTATATTTTGGTCTCCAAGACTTTAATCATCTTTGTTGCTCTTCTTTTAATTGAACATACCTTTTAGTATTGCAGAAAGTGTTCAGCTCATTCTTAATTGTATTTTATATGGGTTTTTTTTTACACTTGTAGCTTTCTTTTATCCTTACAGGGTGAGATTTTAGGCAAAATCTATTCAACTTCACATTCTAGTCTCTAAAAAGCCAAAAACTGCATCGTACTCCATTGTCCATTGGTATATTGATACCTAAGACAGAGGTCCCCAACCTTTTGGGCACCAGGGACCAGTTACGTGGAGAGAGGTTTTCCGGTGGATTGGAAGGGGTGCGGTTTTGTGTACTGCCTGCATCTTGTGGATGGGGCTTTGCTCGTTTGTGTGGACTGGTTGCTGGCATGCTGCAATCCGGTACTGGTCCATGGACCGGGGGTTGGGGACCCCTGACCTAAGGTTTGTTGTATTCAACTGGGATTGTAATCAGGATACGATTATTTTAATTCTTCAAGGATTGTTCTTACTGACTTCCTAAAATGAATCACTAAGGGGCTCATCCCTCACACTCTAACAGACCTAAGTAGAACAATGTTTTGATTTTGACTCCTAATAATATGTTGACTGTTGCCAACTCAATGGATTTGCTTACTAGGCTTTCCCAACCTATAAACCAGGGGTCCCTAATTCCCCGGCCATGGACCGGCACTGGGCCACGGCTTTCTTTACCTTAAAGAATCTTTTATTTGAGTGACAAAACATTGGCACTACATAATCAAAGCCAAAAACTGAATTCCCCTCCCCTGGACACATAGTATTAAAGCACAATTCCCTCCTCCAATTAATAGTCATAAATCACATTCCCCAATTAGCTGGAAGTGCAAGCTTCCTCTCCAGCTTTCCAGCCGGCCAATTCTTTATCAGCTCTGGGCTCAGTAACCTTGATTCTCACGCTACATTTAGTGTTGTTATGTCTAGTTGGACTCTCATTCACATCCCCCCCTCCCAGCATCATCTAACTCTAAAAGTGAAAGGGAAAAGATGGCTACATTTCCATCTGTTGTCAATGCGAAAACATCTGATGTTAGCAGCGTTGACACAAGTCCCAAAACCACAAAACAGCAGCACACAAAAAACCACACCCCTTCCGGTCCATGGAAAAGCCTCTCTCCACAGAACCGGTCCTTGGTGCCCCAAAGGTCAGGAGCCGCTGCTCTATACAACCTTGTTTGTATTTTTTAACAATGCTGAAGATACAAGTTTCATCTGGATTTTCAAAAGAGTGGTTTCCAGGGGACAAAATGATGAAATTTATGCAAACAAAGAAAAACAGAAAACAAACAAACCACCCCCAGCAAACCCATATCAGGGATTCGTGATCCTGCTTTGAAATGAAACAACAAATACTGGAAATATTGAATTAAAGAAAAAAATAAAGAATGAATCTATCCATGATAGGAATATTTGAAGAAAATGAAACAAAAGAAGTCTGATAGGAGCCTATTCACACAAATACACAAAGGGAATGTATGTACGTTGTGGGTGTTTAGATTTTTGTGAACTCATTGTAGCTATAAACAGAATAGACACGCAGAGAGTAAGAGAAATAACAGCATTTTAAGGATCTACACATTTTTCTAGGGTTGCGTTTGTACAAGGAACACTTATTTTAAAAATATTGCCATACTGTAGCTGATAAGTGATTATCAGATTTAAGTGAATCTCTCCTTCATTGTCAGGTTTTTCCAAAGCTGTCTGTTGTGTTAGAGTTTCACCCTGGAACAATTGCCCGTACTTTAAAAGATTCTAATGGAAGATTATTTTAATTTTCCAAACTGTAGGTGACAGTTAACAGGAATTAAATCATGTTTTATGTTCAGTTGATTTATATGCCTGTCGAATTACGGATAATAACAGCCTTATAAAACACTGCTGAGTAATTTTCCCAATCTCTTCAAAAATGTCAGCTAAACTTTCACCTTTCAGAGTAATTTTTTTTCTCTTGGCAACTTCCATTCATGCTAGGAATTGCTGGTCTAGGTGAATTACAGGTTAAAGATAAAGGTTTCCCTGTCCAGTGGTGTCCATCTCTAAACCACAGTTCCCATCTCTGTTCCTTGGTTGAGGGAGTCAGCGTCATCTGAAGACAAATTCCATGATCATGTAGCCATCATGGCTATATGCCAAAGGTGGAAGGAATGCCGTTACTTTCCCACCGGTGGTACCTATTAATCTACTCGCATTTGCATGGTTTCAAACCAATAGGTGGGCAGGAACTGGGGCAAGTAATGGGTGCTCATCCCGTTGCATGATGCTCAGGTCTCAAACTAGGGCTGTCAGCAAAGGATCCACCCAAAGACAGACAGGATTCCCCTTAAAGGTTGTTGGGAAGGCCGCAAAGCCACGAGAATCACATAGAAGCAGCCATTATCCCCTTTTTTGGGAGATTTATGTCTGTCTGTCTTTCTGTCTGTCTGTCTGTCTGTCTGTCTGTCTGTCTGTCTGTCTGTCTGTCTGTCTGTCTGTCTCTCTCTCTCTCTCTCTCTCTCTCTCTCTCTCTATCTGTCTATCTGTCTATCTATCTATCTATCTATCTATCTATCTATCTATCTATCTATCTATCTATCTATCTATCTATCTATCTATCTATCTTCTGAATCCAGAACATCTTACATTAAAAGGAGATAATAAAATATTTAATTTAGTACACTAGTCTAAAATTAAAAAAAAACTTTCAATAACTATATAACAAATATTTTATACTTGTGAATTGGTTGACCCTTGTCTAACTGTAAGCAAGTGCCCACTGTCAGTTGAGGAGATTCTTGAGCATAGGCTTTTAGCATTAGAACCGTTTAATTGAATCTTGATATGTGGATCTGGTCTTTCATGATTGACAGGAATTTTGATGTGTTGTTTCACGGTTTGCTGTTGCACACCAAGGTCTAAGGTGGGAAGGTTTGCAACAAAAGCTAATTTGATTTCCTCTCCCTTCTCCTTCTTCGTTTCTTCTTCCTCCTGGCCCTGCCAATCATAATTTCCACCCACGGTACTATCTTGATCATCCCATTTCCTTCATCTTCCTTGGCCTTGTGTTACAGACCTGATAATTGCTGCTGAACATGCTCTGTGAAGTTTTGTAAAATATTAATTGCTGATTATTCTTATTACAGGTGGGGAAGATGGCTCCCTTCTGCAAAGCGATAGCCTCATTTTCAAATCCCTCTGCTCTACTCAGGGACGTTAAGAAAATTGTGCCCTGAAATCAGATGAAATTTCAAAACTCAAAGGAAGGGTTCTCAAGAAATTAATTATCCGGGAAGGAAGCCTAAACAAAACTTGTCTTAGAACAGTATATCAACCAAATCTTTCTTTCTTTCTTTCTTTCTTTCTTTCTTTCTTTCTTTCTTTCTTTCTTTCTTTCTTTCTTTCTTCTTTCTTTCTTTCTTTCTTTCTTTCTTTCTTTCTTTCTTTCTTTCTCCTCCTCCCCTTCCTTCCTTCATTCCTCCTCCTTTCTTCCTTCCCTTCCTCCTCTTCCTTTCTCTCCCTCATTTTTCTTCTTTCTTTCTTTCTTTCTTTCTTTCTTTCTTTCTTTCTTCTTTCTTTCTTTCTTTCTTCCTTCCTTCTTCCTTCCTTCCTTCCTTCCTTCCTTCCTTCCTTCCTTCCTTCCTTCCTTCCTTCCCTCATTCCTCTTCCTCCTCTTTCTTTCTTTCTTTCTTTCTTTCTTTCTTTCTTCTTTCTTTCTTTCTTTTCTTTCTTCTTTCTTTCTTTCTTTCTTTCTTTCTTTCTTTCTTCTACTATTTTTCATAGCAAGAGCTCCACCAAACATATCCACACAACTGGATTATGAGTTCTTTTTCACGCCGGGAGAATCTTTATAGGATAAAATCATTATATTGTCATCCTATTGATGATGATAATTTGGATGGTGATGAGCGGCTATCGTGTCCAGGTATTGAATTGAGAATTCTACTCTTCATTTTTCAAAGATACTGAAAAACATCTCATTAAAAAAAAGGAACAAGAGAATCAGCACTCAGAGCATGCATTTTTAAAGGCACTGAGTAATTCCTGAATGTCACTTCCAATTACCATCCTGAATTTCATACTTTTTTTTTTTTTTGGAAAAAACCCATTGCCCACCTTTCTCTTGTTCATGCCTGGCTTCTACAAGGCCATTTGCTAGGGTCAGGACTCAAAGGTTCTCTGGGAGCTTGTTAAGGCCTTCCTGCCTTGAGGTCCAATTTCTGCAGCTGCTTTAGTTTGCTTAGAAGAGGCTGTCAGCAAGGGATGTTCAGTTTTTGCAGGAGCCAAATTTCTCTGGGTAAGAAAGGAAACCTCAAAATGTCTTCTGCAAAGCACCTGAGGGCAGGCAAGAAATAATGGGTGGAAGCTCCTTAAAGAGAGAAGCAACCTGGAACTAAGGAGAAATTTGCTGACAGTGAGGACAATTAATCAGTGGAACTAGTTGCCTTCA
>CM044355.1:4082389-4119889 GCA_024294585.1 Vipera latastei
CTCTCTCTCTCTCTGTTTGTGTGTTCATGTGTGCCTGCAGAATTACACAACTACCTTTCATTTCTCATCATAGCACGAAGGCTTCATAAATACATCTGTAAAATAAATAAATAATAATAATAACGATGAAATCAGTGCTTTTAACTCAAAGTGTTTTGCCAAATAAATTCTTAAGGCATGCCTGAGTCAAATCACTTTCACAAGCTGATGTGATCTTTAAAATGCTGTTTAAAATCCTTTAAGGTTTATTATTTTGGGGAAAAATAAACGTAAGGAAAAGATCTACACTTAACATGCCAGCTGGGAACACTCATCTCTGTTTGCTTCTGCAAGATTGCAAACCAATGTGGCTGATGGCTTGGTTATCTGGACACAGAAATTTGGCCATGTTTGATGGAGATAAGGTTAGATGAAGATCATTCTTATAATTTTGGGATGATATGAGAGAGATTCTTCCTTAGGATACCCCAGCTTCTGGATGAAATTCAGCAAACAAGGTACCGAAAGTTTTGGATCCCTTCCTCCTTTTAGTCCAAGAAAGAAAGAGAGAGAGAAAGAGAGAGAGAAAGAAAGAAGAAAGAAAGGAGAAGGAGGAGGGAGGGAGGGAGGAAGGAGAAAAGGAAAGAGGGAAGGAAGGAAGGAAAAGGAGGAGGAGGAGAAAGAAAGAGAAAGAAAGAAAAAAGAAATAGAAAAGAAAGAAGGAAAGAAAGAAATAGAAAGAAGGAAAGAAAGAGAGAAAGAAAGAAAGAAAGAAAGAAAGAAAGAAAGAAAGAAAGAAAGAAAGAAAGGGAGGAGGAGGGAGGGGAGGGAGGAAGGGAAAAGGAGGAGAAGAAAGAAAGAAAAAAGAAAGAAAGAAAGAAAGAAAGAAAGGAAAGAAAGAAAGAAAGAAAGAAAGAAGAAGGAAGGGAGGAGGGAGGGAGGGAGGGAGGGAGGAGGAGGAGGGAGGGAGGAAGGAAGGATGGAAAAGGAGGAGAAGAAAGAAAAAAGAAAGAAAGAAAAAAGAAAAGAAGAAAGAAAGAAAGAAAGAAAGGAAAGAAAAGAAAGAAAGAAAAGAAAGAAAGAAAGAAAGAAAGAAAGAAAGGGAGGGAGGAGGAGGGAGGTAGGTAGGAAGGAAGGATGGAAAAGGAGGAGAAGAAAGAAAGAAAGAAAGAAAGAAAGAAAGAAAGAAAGAAAGAAAGAAAGGGAGGGAGGGAGGGAGGGAGGGAAGGAAGGAGGAGGAAGAAGGGAAGAAGGAAGGGCAAAGGAAGGAAGGAAACCTAATTGCAAATAAAACTGGAACAGATACTTTCTCTCTGATTTCTGTTTATGTGTTTGTTTGTCTCCTTGTTTATCACTTAGAGGAAAGGATTTTCTTATAAATCTATTGGGGAAAGTATACATAAGATCTCCAGACTAAATTTCAAGCTGAAGAATGAACTGGCTGAATTTCCATTCAACTTCTTCCTGACCAGATGGGACAGAGATAGGTAGGCGATCCAGAATTTTCACAAAGGTTGATTTTCACAAGACGTAGATCTGCAGGTAACTCTGACTCCGTATTTATGACGGTTGCTTCATCCCGAGGGTCACTGATCAAAATTCAGACACTTGGCAACTGACTCATATTTATGACGGTTGCCGTGTCCTGGGGTCACGTGATCCTCTCTTGCGACCTTCTGACAAGCAAAGGCAATGAGGGAAGCCAGATTCAACCCAGGTTTGCTGACTTATCCACTGCAGCGATTCACTTAAGAAGGGTGCAAACTCCCTAACAAATGTCTCACTTAAGGAACAGAAATTAACTAATTTCCTAAAATGTTCAGCCAAAATTGCTGGAATTGGGTATGTCTAGTTTAATGAAGAGAAGGACGAGATGTGACAGGATAGCAGTCTTCCAGTATCTCGGGGGCTGCCCCAAAGAAGAGGAGTCAAGCTGTTCTCCAAAGCGCCTGAGGGCAGGACAAGAAGCAACGGATTGGAAACTAATCCAGGAGAGAAGCCAACCTAGAACTAAGGAGAAACTTCCTGACAGTTAGAACAATTAACCAGTGGAACTACCTGCCTCCAGAAGCTGTGAATGCTCCAACACTGGAAGTTTTTAAGAAGAGACTGGACAGCCATTTGTCTGAAGTGGTATAGGGTTTCCTGCCTGAGCAGCGGGCTGGACTAGATGACCTCCAAGATCCCTTCCAACTTCTTCTTCTTCTTCTTCTTCTTCTTCTTCTTCTTCTTTCTTCTTCTTCTCTTCTTCTTCTTCTTCTTCTTCTTCTTCTTCTTCTTCTTCTTCTTCTTCTTCATCATCATCATCATCATCATCATCATCATTATTATTATTATTATTATTATTATTATTATTATTATTATTATTATTACACTTTTATTCATAAAACACATGAAACTCAGTCAACTGAACACTCAGATTGACTGGCACTAATGCTTGACACGGGTTGCTGCCAGCATCCTAGGTATCAACCAGGTATCTCCTTAAAATGCAAGATGTTCCGAGTAGCACAGTTTTTTGTAGCGTTGCTGGAGTCATTGCAGGAAGCTGCAATTTCTTTATGTATTTTGCAAAGTTTTTGGACATCGTTCCCAGTGCCCCGATGACAATGGGTGTCACTGTTACGCGTTTCATCCATAATTGTGCGGTTTTGATGGCCAGGTCGCGGTATTTCATAATTTTTTCCAGTTTTTTTTCTTCGACTCTGGCATCTCCTGGTACAGCGATATCAATCAACTGTACGCTTCGGTTCTCTACAACTGCGATATCTGGCGTGTTGTGTTCCAAATGGCGATCTGTCTGTATTCAGAAGTCCCACAAGAACTTCACCCTCTCATTCTCGACAACTTTTTGCACCCTATGTTCCCACGACTTTTCGGATACAGGCAAGTCGTATTTTTTACACAATGCCCAATGGATTAGTTTAGCAACTCTGTCATGTCTAGCTTTGTAATCAGTCTGCGCGATTTTGCTGCACTCACATATTAAATGTGAAACAGTTTCAACTTTGTTGTTGCAAAGTCGGCAATTTGGACTGTCATTATTATTATTATTATTATTATTATTATTATTATTATTATTATTATTATTATTATTATTATTATTTCTATAAGAAAAAAACTTGAAAATGGGAGACTTGAGCCCGAGGACAAAAAATTAAGCGAGAATAAGGTTACCAAAATGCAATAATGAAATGAGTGTTTCTGAATTCGCCAAACAGCTCGAAGGGAAATGCTTCCATTGCCATTTAAAACAGATCAGGAAAAGAAAAAGAAAAAAGAAAAAAAAGAAGAAATATTAACATGCAGTTGTGATACTGCAACTCTTAATGGGGCGATAGGTCAAGAAATTATCTGAAGAACGATCCTTTTTCCTATTTATAGCCTCTTGCTAAAACATTTTCCAACATTTTTCCAGCGGTAAATCATCTTTATACCGTCCTTTCGTTGCATAATGAGGTGCATATTAGAAGCCCAATCCATGCCTAGGATTCATAAATGATGGACCTCTGGCATTTAAAAGCTTTATCATCCCAATATCATGGTTGCTTACGTCAGACCGTCTTAAAATGTGTTTTTCCTTTCCACCTGGAAGAAAGAAAACTCTGGTCACCAAGATATTTTAGCATATAAAGAAAAATGTTCAATTCCATTCGTATTTCTTCCTTCCAGCCATCAGACCAGTTCAAGTTCTAACTGGGAGACAATCTCTCAGACTTTGGTTAAAGGTAATTGTCTCAAACATGTTCATCTTCAAAGCCTCCAGAATGGAGCACCCACAACTTCTGAAGATGTTCCAATGATTCATTGTTCCCTTTGTCAGGAAGTTTCTCCTTAGTTCTAGGTTGCTTCTCTCCTTGATTAGTTTCCTTCCGTTGCTTCCTTGTCCTGCCTTCACAGCTTGACCTCCCTCTTCTTTGTGGGCAGCCGCTGAGATACTGGAACGCTGCAGTCGTGTGACACCTAGTACTTCTTTTCACTAGACTAGATACACCCAACTCCCTGGGGATCGTTGTTCATGCTGGCTCTTACATTGCTTCCTGTGAACCTCTATCAGCATAAGAGAATAACAGAGTTCGAAGGGACCTTGGAGGTCCTGAGATCCTAGCCGACCACTTTGAACTGACTTGCAAAATTCATCCGAAGTTGCAGAGTTACGGCTTTTCACAAGATGAATAATGGATTTTGAAGCAGGCAACATCAATTCTTAACCAATGTCTCTAAGTGGGGAAAGTTAATTAGATTTGTCAAGTCTTCCCTGATGCCTGGAAGTTAAGTCATGGCAACTGCATTTCTTTTCTTTTCTTTTCTTTTCCTTTTCTTTTCTTTTCTTTTCTTTTCTTTTCTTTTCTTTTCTTTTCTTTTCTTTCTTTTCTTTTCTTTTCTTTCTTCTTTCTTTCTTTCTTTCTTTCTTTCCTTCCTTCCTCCTTCCTTCCTTCCTTCCTTCCTTCCTTCCTTCCTTCTTTCTTTCTTTCTTTCTTTCTCTTCTTTCTTCTTTCTTTCTTTCTTCTTTCTTTCTTCTTTCTTCTTTCTTTTTCTTTTCTTTTCTTTTCTTTTTCTTTTCTTCTTCTTTCTTTTCTTTTCTTTTCTTTTTCTTTTCTTTTCTTTTCTTTTCTTTTCTTTTCTTTTCTTTCTTTCCTTCCTTCCTTCCTTCCTTCCTTCCTTCCTTCCTCCTTACTTCCTTCCTTCCTTCCTTTCTTCCTTTTTCTCTCTTTTCTTTTTCTTTTCTTTTTTGCTTTGAAACATTTCACTATGTCGAAAGAAAAATCTTCACCAGGATGCAGTCCAAGCCGGGAATAAACAAAATGGACGCTGCTTTAGAAAGAAAGTTGTAGTTTATTGAGAGTAGAAGCAGACAGAAAGATGGCTTTGGGGAAAAACTAAACTCATGGAGCAGACTGGTGGGCTTTTTATACCTTCTGGGGCTCTTGAGGTTGTTTCCTGTTCCTGTTTGAGGCTTTGTATTTCCTGTGTCATGTACTTTGACCTGAGTGTGCCCTTTTGATATTGGTGGATTTATCCTATGATGTCTCCTGTCCTTAGCATTTGGGTGGGGATATGTAGATTTTAGGGGTCTTTGTCTTCCTAATTTCTAGCTTCCTGGCCCCAACCTTCCTGAATGGATTATTGACTTTGCATTTCTAAAAGCTGACCTCTGCCTAGGGGCTGGGACTAACTTCTGGGGACTAGTTTCTGGTTGTTGTTTTTTTAAAGATCTTCTCCATTATTCCTTTGGGGAAATATATTCTGGCTTTTTAATATTCCCCAAAATATTTCTTTCTCTGGATTCTTCCTGCACAGGATAGTTTTCTACACAAAAGGGCTTTTCTAGATGTTTCTTCATCGGGGTCCAGTCCAAGCCGGAATAACAAAAATGGAGACTGCTTTAGAAAGAAGGTTGTTTATTGAAGAGGCGAGCCAGAGAGAAAGATGGCTCTGGGAAAGCTGACCACATGTTGTTGAGAGTGGTGGGTTTTTATACCTTCTGGGGCTTTTGAGGTTGTTTCCTGTTCCTGTTTGAGGCTTTGTATTTAGTGTGTCATGTACTTTGACCTGAGCCTGAGCATGCCCTTTGGTATTGGTGGGTTAATCCTATTATGTCTCCTGTCCTTAGAATTTGGATGGGGGTTATAAGGGAGTTAAAGAGTGGAAGGTTTGTTAATATTGTAACAGATATTTAGCATATGTTTGTATAAGATTGTTATACATAATACCCTGTATTCTGCTTTGGAAGTTGGGGGGGGAGGGAAGGGGGGGAGAGGGGGGTGATGGGGAGGGGGGTTCAATTTATATGTTTCTTAAACTTTGTAAAACTTTTCAATAAAAAAAAGAATTTGGATGGGGGTATGTAGATTTTAGGGGTCTTTGTCTTCCTAATTTCTAGTTTCTTGGCTCCAACCTTCCTGAATGGATTATTGAATTTGCCTTTCTAAAGCTGGCCTCTGCCTAGTTTTCTACTTGGGGGGCAGGAGAGGGGCTGGGGCTAATTTCTGGGGGCTGGCTTCTGTCTTTTTAAAAGATCTTCTCCTTTATTCCTTTGGGGAAATATAATCTGCCTTTTTAATATTTCCCCAAAATATTTCTTTCTTTGGATTCTTCCCACAACTACATATCCAAGTAGTAGAGGTTCTCAGATCAGCCATCTTCTGCTTCTTTGCTTCATTGGCATCCTGCCATAAAACGCAGGGGGAGAGGGGGAGAAAGGAATTTGAGGTAGTCAATTCAGGCATGGGGCCGAGAAGACAAAGGGCAGAAGGGGAAGAATACACTGACAGAATTGAGGGGGTGCCAAATTGGAATAAACCAGCCCCCAAGGACACCTGACCTGGGAACAGAATGGGAAACTACACTGAGAGGCTCCAGACCTCCAAGCAGTTCCCAAAATGTATAAATGGGCATACTATTGGACACTGATGGACTAGTCAAGGGGGAAGGGCCAGGAAAAGAGGGGGGGGAATGTAACCTTTGTGGTGGAATATTCAGATCTAGCTTCACTTTTGCCCACTTTATAAAACCCCTAGTGAGGCCACACCTGGAATACTGCAGCCAATTTTGGTCACCACATCACACAAAAGATGTTGAGAGTTTGGAAAAAAAATTCAGAAAAGAACAACTAAGATGATCCAAGGCCTGGAGACTAAAACATACGGAAAATGGCTGCAGGACTGGGGTCGGGCTAGTCTAAAGAAAAGAAGAAATGGGGGAGACATGATAGCAGTGTTCCAGTATCTGAGGGGCTGCCACAAAGAAGAGGGGGCCAGGTTGTTCACCAAAACACCAGAGGGAAGGACGAGAAACAATGGTTGTAAAATGATCAAAGAGAGAAGCAACCTGGAATTAAGGAGAAACTGCCTAACTGTGAGGACAATCAACCAGAAATCGTGGGCGCTCCATCACTGGAGGCTTTCAAGAAGAGACTGGACAGTCACTTGTCTGAAATGGTGTAGGTTCTCCTGCTTGCGCAGGGGGCTGGACTAGAAGATCTCCAGGTCCCTTCCAGCTTCTATTCTATTCTATTCTATTCTATTCTATTCTATTCTATTCTATTCTGTTCTGTTCTGTTCTGTTCTGTTCTGTTCTGTTCTATTCTATTCTATTCTATTCTATTCTATTCTATTCTATTCTAGTCTAGTCTAGTCTAGTCTAGTCTAGTCTAGTCTAGTCTAGTCTAGTCTTATTCTTACTCCTACTCCTATTCCCATTCCCATTCCTATTCCTATTCTTTTGATTCATGGTGACCAGATGTAGTATCCCAAGTTTGGTCTCACTAGAGAGGTACTGAACCATATTAACACTTCATATGAACTTGATAGCATCCCTCTATTGATTGAAACCGGGGACTTCATTGGCTTTCTGGCAATTTTAATTTCACGAACAAAGTTCCTGCTGATTGTCCTTTAATCTGGCAGGGAAGACCAAGCCAAGCCAAGCGCTGTGTGATTTTAAGCAATCCTTGAGTAAGCAGAGAGACAAAAAAGGTATCCATTGTGTGGAGTGGAGAGAGCTGTTGAAAGCACGTCACCAGGAAAGCACAAAGCCTATCTCACATCTTTCCATCCCACCGCATATATTTCACTGAACCAAAATTCAAGGAGATCCATTTAATTTCCCAGCTTGCCATTCAAAGCTCTTTAACAACAACAACAACAACAATAACCATGATTCCCTATCAGACAGTTATAAGAACCAGACGTTCTTGCCAAAAGTTTTTATATACTTTCATTAAACCTCGCAGACCTTAAAAAGGAGGCAAAATGTCTTTTTATTTTTCTGGTGGATTGCCATAAAACCACAGACGCTTTGCAATGCAGTAAAACAAAACTAATTTTTTTTCTTCCTTTTTAACAGGGATATGGGAGCCTGAGAATAAAACAGGCTTTGTTTTTCATTTAGACATCATGGGGGGAAAAAATTAAAAAATTATCACAAAGCTACATAGCCCAATAACAATTATTAAACACTATATTGTAAGCACTATATTTTTAATATCTTGGCTGTCTCTATACTACAAGCTAGAGACTTTAAAAGTGGAGAATTCTATGGCTTTGAACCATAATATCACATATGTAATAAAGTTTTCCTTTGGCTACAAAAGTCTACTTTCTCAAATCACTTTAATGACTACCAAAATCAGATTATGAACCTTCTTTGCTTTTAATGGACAATGGTTTTGCCCTATCTGGAACTGTCTAGTTAGGCTAGCAGTGAATATTCTCAGTTCTGGTATGTAAGAAAGCTTTATATTTGCTTATTATTTGCACTCTCCACTATCTTAAAGTCTTTGGACACCTCTTACTCCTACCTATGTAATCCATAATTTGGAATTCATTGAAATTCAGTGTGTTTTACAATGTACAATGCCATGGTAAGGCCACACTTGGAATCCTGCATCCAGTTTTGGTCACCACAATGTAAAAAAGATGTTGAGATTCTGGAAAGAGTGCAGAGAAGAGCAACAAAGATGATTAGAGGACTGGAAGCTAAAATATATAAGGAACGGTTGCTGGAATTGGGTATGTCTAATTTAATGAAGAGGACAAGGGGGGACAGGATAGCAGTCTTCTAGTATCTTAGGGGCTGCCACAAAGAAGAGGGAGTCAAGCTATTCTCCAAAGCACCTGAAGGCAGGACAAGAAGCAACAGAGGTAAACTAACCAAAGAGAGAAGCAACCCAGAACTAAGGAGAAATTTCCTGACAGTGAGGACAATTAACCAGTGGAACGACCTGCCTCCAGAATCTGTGAATGCTCCAACACTGGAAGTTTTTAAGAAGAGACTGGACAGCCATTTGTCTGAAATGGTATAGGGCCGTGGTGGTGAACCTATGACACGCGTGCTACAAGTGGCATGCAGAGCCCTCTCTGTGGGCACACGCGCCTTCACCCCAGTCCTGGGCCTTCAGCTAGGTTTCATAAACCCTTTTTGCTTTAGGCCTCCATCACCATGTGCAAAAAAAATCAATCAATCAAATTTCAACTTCTCACGGGGAAAAAAAGATCTCGCAAAGTTGGAATTGATTGAACTTTTTAATCCCATCCAGTCTGCTGTTACCACTGCAGACACACCCACCCAATGGGCCACACCCACCTGGCACCCGACGATACGTAAGTGGGTTTGGGGTTGCAGTTTGGGCACTCTGTCTCTAAAAGGTTCACCATCACTGGTATCACCTCTGGAATCACAACTGTATGTCTTCATGATCACACACATTAGTTTAACAGAATAACAGAGCTGGAAGGGTGCTTGGAGAGGAGAGCAAATGGTTTAATATGGGACTTTATCACCTGCATCCTTTTGCATATCTTCTGTATACCTTCAGCTCTCAAACCTGTCCTACTAATCAGGTGGCATCTCATGTGGTCAAACTCCTCCAGGATGGATGCTTTTCCAAGGTATCCATGAATTCCTCTTAATCTTAATCTCACCAGACAATACATATTTCCCACTTCAGGGTCCATGGTAGATGTTGCTACTCAACCTACCGAGGGATAAAAAGAAGACTTGTGACCCTTTTTCACACTTACAACCTGTGCAGCGTCCCCGTGCCCAAGTGATCGAAATTCAGTGGCAGTTGACTCATACTTTTGACGGTTGCAGTGTCCCGGGATCACGTGATCGACCGATCGCCTTTTTGCAACTTCCTGACATGCAAAGTCAATGGGGGAAGCCAGATTCACTTAAGATCCGTGTTCCTAACTTAAACAGCTGCAAGGAGTTCGCTTAACAACGGTGGCAATAAAGCCGCCCTGAGTCTTCAGAGAAGGGCGGGATATAAATGGAATTAAAATAAATAAATAATAAATAAATAAATAAATAAAGGTCACAAAATGGGGCGAAATGCACTGAACCACCATCTCGTTTAGCAGTGGAAATTTGGGGTTCAGTTAATGGGAGAGCTTTTTTTTTTTTTTTTTTTTGATCCTGCCTTCTCTCCATGAACTCAACCTACTCCACATTCTGCTTCTTTCTCTCGTATTTTCTCCAGGATAACAACTATGCTAATCTGCATCTTGTTGTAAATCTCTTTGGGGGAAATGTGCACGCAAATGCCTGCACAGTTTTGTGTAAACTTCCTTTTCCTCGCGAATTAATTTGCCATTTTTGAAAAGATCTCCATGGAGGAGGCTGCATTTATGCACCAGCTGTGAACTTGGCAGGCAAATGCACCCAACTTTTTATTGTCTTGGTTATTAGTGTTCCGATTGTTGGGAAGAAAAGGTCAAGGCAAATCGTGTTAATTAGAGTTTACATTAATTACATAAAAGGTAAAGGTAAAGGTTCCCCCGCACATGCGTGCTAGTCGTTTCCGACTCTAGGGGCCGGTGCCCATCTCCGTTTCATAGCCGAAGAGCCAGCGCTTGTCCGAGGACGTCTCCGTGGTCATGTGGCTGGACATCTCCATGGTCATGACTAGACGCCAAAGACGCACGGAACGCTGTTACCTTCCCACCGTAGCGGTCCCTATTTTTCTACTTGCATTTTTACGTGCTTTCGAACTGCTAGGTGGGCAGAAGCTGGGACGAGTAACAGGCGCTCACTCTGTTACGCGGCACTTGGGATTCGACCCGCCAAACTGCCGACCTTCTGATCGACAAGCTCAGCGTCCTAACCCACTGAGCCACCACGTCCCTTATTAATTACATGCTCAAGGTTAAAGAGCATGGATGAGTCTTACACAAGGTGTGGGCTGTTGTCTTTATCCAGAGTTGATTTAGCTGCTCTCCTTTGATATAAAGCCATGCAGTTTATAGATGGACCCAGATTGTTGGGGGCAATTAAGCTGACTTTGTAATAATGCTGCTTGGGTGTGTGTGTGTGAAAGCCCTAATAAGCAGGCATATACATAGAATGAAGGCTACTGCTAAGCTTGTAAGCCGCCCTGAGTCTTCGGAGAAGGGCGGGATATAAATGGAATTAAAATAAAAATAAATAAATATTCCATGGAAAAAAAAGAGAGAATGGCTTAGCTGAAGCCATAAATAAAGGGAGCACAAATCCATGGTGCCCACATGTTTTCAAGGATTGCAAATGAGTTTGGAAATATTAATTAAAACATATACCAGGCATCTCTTACCTAGGGGGCTTAAAAGTAGCAGTATCCACAACGGACATCCCCATGTCCATTCTCCCACTCTTAATAGGAAATTTCCCTGAACACTAGCAAATTGTTTTCCTGGGAATACATATCAGGCACATCAAATTTTCCCTTGGACTGAGGATCGACAGAATTGGAACCAGGGCTAAAGCAATTAGTAGTAATAGTAGTAGTAGTAGGAAGAAGAAGAAGAAGAAGAAGAAGAAGAAGAAGAAGAAGAAGAAGAAGAAGAAGAAGAAGAAGAAGAAGAAGAAGAAGAAGAAGAAGAAGAAGAAGAAGAAGAAGAAGAAGAAGAAGAAGAAGAAGAAGAAGAAGAAGAAGAAACAACCTTTGGAGGTCATCTAGTCCAACCCCCTGCTCAGGCAGGAAACCCTATACCATTTCAGACAAATGGCTGTCCAGTCTCTTCTGTTGTGTTGCCCGCTCTTCCTTTTTGATGATAGAACAATTAACCAGTGGAACAACCTGCCTCCAGAAGTTGTGATGCTGCAACACTGGAGGCTTTTAAGAAGAGATTGGACGTCCATTTGTCTGAAATGGTGTAGGGTTTCCTGCTTGAGCAGCAGGTTGGACTAGAAGACCTCCAAGGTCCCTTCCAACTCTTATTCTGAAGAACATGATGGTGTTTATGGAAATAGCAAAATAGACCGTTCTAATTAAAGAGAAGAATCTACCCAGTTTCGCTTCCATTTGGAAACCACTTGTGGACTAGAAACTGGGGGAAAACATGAATTCTTGATTTTAGGCTATGATGATTAGACTGACAGAAATGGCTTGAAACATTTAGAAATGTAAAGCAAAAGTCTGAGGTAATTTTTCTTTCGTATACTACTGCACTGAAAAAACTCAGAAGTCACTACATTTTTTTATTTATTTTCCGCATCTCTGTTCCTTCTCTTTTAAATGTCTTAACCTTTGTTTCTCTTTGTACTTTATCTTAAATTAAGCTTTAATAGAACAATAGTTTTAAAAATGGCCAGTCCTGTGGTTGTCTGCCTCTTGTGAAATTTCAGGGCAGAAATGTCATAACTGCACCTATCTTTTCAAACACACAAGAAATATAAAATTTCAAAGTCATTCCCAATGAAATTTCATCCTGCCTTGCATTGACTTCCTAATTTATGTAACATATCTGGGGAAGAAGAATACACTTGGGCCTCATTATGCCTTCCTTCCTTCCTTCCTTCCTTCCTTCCTTCCTTCCTTCCTTCCTTCCTTCCTTCCTTCCTTCCTTCCTTCCTTCCTTCCTTCCTCCCTTCTTCCCTCCCTCCCTCCCTTCCTTCCTTCCTTCCTTCCTTCCTTCCTTCCTTCCTTCCTTCCTTCCTTCCTTCCTTCCTTCCTTCCTTCCTTCCTTCCTTCCTTCCTTCCTTCCTTCTTCCCTCCCTCCCTCCCTCCCTCCCTCCCTTCCTTCCTTCCTTCCTTCCTTCCTTCCTTCCTTCCTTCTTCCCTCCCTCCCTCCCTCCCTCCCTCCCTCCCTCCCTCCCTTCCTTCCTTCCTTCCTTCCTTCCTTCCTTCCTTCCTTCCTTCCTTCCTTCCTTCCTTCCCTTCCTTTTCCTATAACCACCAAACTCAATCAGCTAACTTTGGGCAGCCTTCAAACTGAATTTGGATATCTACCTGATCATCTCCATTCTCTCCTTAGATGGGATTTTCTTGAAATTAGGACTGATTTTCCCCTATACTAAAGCTCAAAAAAAAAAAAGACTTTTCCTTGGCTTTGAACCCTTTAAGATCTCATATCACCTCCTGGTGATCTTGTTTATCAAAACTATAAAGGAGAGAAAATGGACAAGTGACGTAAGTTGAAAAAAAATACTTTTTTTTTAATCTGTCGGTCAAGCTAGCTGACCTCCAGAAGCGTTAGACATTCACCTTCTGATATATTTAATTATGAATGGCTGCACAGGACTTATTCTGCTCTGGCTGAATTACTATTGTAGTAGCAAGCAACATCCTGGAGGAAATGCGTAAGCCACCTGCCAGATGACCTGCTCTTTGTCTCCTTTCCATGATAAATGTTCTTTCCTTCACGTTTTATCTAATGCTCACTTCAGCTCTGCTATATATATATATATATATATATATATATATATCCAGCCAGCTGCTAGCGCTGCAACAGAAAATGCTTGTTTCCATGTTATCAAACACATTAATGTCATTTGCTCAATCGGATCATTTGCACGGACTTCCACCTTCCCTAAATCATGAGTTAAATGCATGGATATGTTTGAGTAGACTCCCCTCCCTCTTTTTGCTAAAATAGACTTGGCAGATAATGCCATGTTTCAACAAAGCCAGTTGCATTTAACCAAAGCCGAACACTGGAAAGATAAATGGGCCGCAGAGCTGGGCATTGGACTTACGTGGAAATTAAGGGGCACTGCAAGACTACGAAAGTATTTGACCTTTGCTATGGGGAAAAGGAGAGGAGAGGAGGGGGAAGGAGAGGAGGGGGAGTGGAGTGAAGTGGGAAGGGAAGCAGAGTAAAGGAATAATAGAATAACAGAGTTGGAAGGGACCTTGGAGGTCTTCTAGTCCAACCCGCTGTTCAAGCAGGAAACCCTAATGAAAGGGCAGCAGAATGAAGAGGAGAGGAGAGGAAGTCTGAATTAATAATAATAATAATAATAATAATAATAATAATAATAATAATAATAATAATAATAATAATAATAATAATAATAATAATAATATAAAGTTGGAAGGGACCTTGGAGGTCATCTAATCCAACCCCCTGCTCAGGCAGGAAACCCTATACCATTTCAGGCAAATGGCTGTCCAGTCTCTTCTTAAAAACCTCCAGTGTTGGAGCATTCACCACCTCTGGAGGCAGGTTGTTCCACTGGTTAATTGTTCTAACTGTCAGGAAGTTTCTCCTTAGTTCCAGGTTGCTTCTCTCCTTGACTAGTTTCCATCCATTGCTTCTTGTCCTGCCTTCAGGTGCTTTGGAGAATAGCTTGACTCCCTCTTCTTTGGGGCAGCCCCTGAGATATTGGAAGGCTGCTATCATGTCCCCCCTCACCCTTCTCTTCGTTAAACTACACATACCCAATTCCAGCAACCGTTCCCTATATGTTTTAGCCTCCAGTCCCCCAATCATCTTTGTTGCTCTTCTCTGTACCCTTTCTAGAGTCTCGACATTATTATTTATTATTATTTATAGCATTTATATACCGCCCTTTCCCTGAGGACTCAGGGCGGTTTACAGGGAGTTAAAAATCAACCATACAAAAGTTAAAAACCAATTTAAAAAAAGATTAAACCAACCCTGTACAATTAAAAACCCCAATTAAAATAAATTTCTCCTCAGCCTGGGCCCGAGAGCTCAAAGAGCCAGGTCTTCAGGCCCCGGCGGAATGATCGGAGGTCGGGGGCAGTCCTCAGCTCCACTGGCAGTTGGTTCCAGAGGGCAGGCGCCCCCACTGAGAAGGCCCTATCCCTGGGTGTCACCCGCCGGCAATCTCTTACCGGTGGGACCCTGAGCAGACCCTCCCTGTGGGAGCGCACTGGGCGAAGGGCATTTGATGCCGGCAGCAGGTGTTCCCTCAAATACCACGGACCCAGGCCATGTAGGGCTTTATAGGTGATAACCAGCACCTTGAATTTCACCCGGAGGGCAACCGGAAGCCAATGCAGCTCGCGGAGTAGAGGTGTTACATGGGAGTATCGGGAGACCCCCATTACAACTCGCGCGGCCGCATTCTGCACCAGTTGAAGCCTCCGAGTGGTCTTCAAGGGCAGCCCCATGTAGAGAGCGTTACAGTAGTCCAAACGGGAGGTCACAAGCGCATGAGTAACTGTGCGTAGGGCGTCTCGGTCCAGATAGGGACGCAACTGGCGCACCAGGCGAACCTGTGCAAAAGCCCCCCTGGTCACGGCTCCTATGTGATCTTCAAAATTGAGTCGTGAATCCAGGAGGACGCCCAAGTTGCGAGCCCTATCAACGGGGGGTAACACCTCACCCCCCATCGTTAGAGGTGGAATAACCTGGTTAACCCGAGACGCCGATATGCACAGCCACTCAGTCTTGGCGGGATTGAGACGAAGCCTGTTTCTCCCCATCCAGACCTGAACCGCCTCCAGGCACTGGGACATCACGGCGAGGGCATCACTGGGTTGGTTCGGGGTGGAAAGAAAAAGTTGGGTATAATCAGCATACTGATGATACCCCACCCCGAATCCACGAATGATCTCGCCCAGCGGCTTCATATAGATGTTGAACAGGAGAGGCGAGAGAACCGACCCCTGAGGGACTCCACAAATGAGAGGCCTCGGGGCGGATCTCTGCCCTCCCGTCAACACCGACTGCGAGCGGCCCTGGAGGTAGGAGGAGAACCACCGTAAAACGGTGCCTCCCACTCCCAACCCCCTGAGACGCCGCAGCAGGATACCATGGTCGATGGTATCGAAAGCCGCTGAGAGATCTAATAGGACCAGGACAGAGGAACAACCCCTGTCCCTTGCCCTCCAGAGATCATTCACCAGCGCGACCAATGCCGTCTCCGTGCTGTGTCCAGGCCTGAAACCCGATTGGTACGGGTCCAGATAATCAGTTTCCTCCAGGAACAGAGGGAGCTGATGCGCCACCACACTCTCAACAACCTTCGCCAAAAAGCGAAGGTTGGAGACTGGACGATAGTTGTTTAAAACAGCCGGGTCCAAAGCAGGCTTCTTGAGGAGGGGTCTCACCACCGCCTCCTTCAAGGCGGCAGGGAAGACACCCTCCTTCAAAGAAGCAGTTATTACTGCATGGAACCAGCCTCGTGTTCCCTCCCGAGCCGCATAAGCTAGCCAGGAGGGGCATGGATCCAACAAACAGGTGGTGGTGCTCAGTCTCCCCATGATCCTGTCCACATCATCAGGGGAAACAGGGTCGAACTCAGTCCAGATAACGTGCTCAAGACCGCCCGATTCCTCCACATCAGACTCTGCCCAGTCAGAGTCCAAGCCGGTCCGGATCTGAGCGATTTTGTCCGCCAGATGATGACTAAACTCCTCGGCTCGTCCCCGCAAGGGATCCTCTCTCACCTCCTGGTTAAGGAGGGAGTGAGTCACCCTAAACAGGGCGGCCGGGCGATTATCTGCGGACGCGATAAGGGCGGCAAAGTAGTTAGACTTCGCCGTCCTTATCGCCGCAAGATAAGACCTTATAAAGGTTCTTAACTGCAATCGGTCGGATTCGGATCGGCTGGATCTCCAACCGCTCTCTAGACCTCGTCTCCGACGCTTCATCTCCCGGAGCTCCACAGAGAACCATGGGGCCCAACGGGATCTGCGCCGGGTCAGAGGTCGCATGGGTACATCTTTTTTACATCGTGGTGACCAAAACTGGATGCAGTATTCCAGGTGTGGCCTTACCAAAGCATTGTAAAGTGGTATTAGTACTTCACTTGATCTTGATCTTGAATTAAACTTCCTAGCTAGAAAAGGTGCTAATATTCCACTTTCCACCTTTCATATTTGCTCCCTAATTAGCCGGGGGAGTATCTTTCTTGGAAGGCATAAGATCTTAAGCCTCATTTCCTTCTATTTTAGTGTTACCTTTTATTTTAAACATCTGGGTTGTCCCGAAGCTTTGGAACTTACGTCTTTGAGATTTCTCCAATGCTATGGGTTTTTGTTGTTGTTGTTGTTGTTATCGGTAAATGCACTTTGAGTTTACACAAGGAGAATGGAATGTTTAGAACTTAGAATTCATGAAGCAAAGCTACACTTGAAGTATCTTTTAGTGAATTGAGATGGACCATCCCCTTTACGAACATAAAAGTTTATACTTACAGACAGGAATTTAGGAGCTTTGGATAAATCTTGTGTCAGAGCACACACAGTCTTATTGCGCTGAAATAACCCAGGAGTAAACAGAGTAAACAGTGGTCTATATTAAATAATAATAATAATAATAATAATAATAATAATAATAATAATAATAATAATAATAATAATAATAATAATAATAATAATAATAATAATAATAATAATAATAATAATAATAATGAGAAGAAGAAGAAGAAGAAGAAGAAGAAGAAGAAGAAGAAGAAGAAGAAGAAGAAGAAGAAGAAGAAGAAGAAGAAGAAATAATAAACCTTTATTGTCAAAGTACAACATGTGTACATTGAGATTAACTGAGCCTCCCCCCGTGCTCTCTCCCCCCAACACACAGTGACAACAAACCCTCCATCCCACCACACTATGTGAACCAACTACACCACACACCGGCCACCCAACTCAATTCTGCATAAGATTATGTCCCATTTAAAAGCCTAACAGCCCACGGATAAAAGCTATTTTTCAGCCTGTTGGTACGGCTGGCTATATTCCTGTATCTCCTACTGGATGGTAGGAGAGTAAAGAGATACCGTCCAGGGTGTGAGTCATCCCTGAGAATCTTCCTCACTCTTCCAAGGCAACGAGCCCTGGCGATGTCATCCAGTGGTGTCAGGGAACAGCCCACAATGTCTTGTGCTGTGCTCACTACCCTCTGTAATACTTTCCTATCCGCGGCTGTCAGACCGGCATACCAAACCACAATACCATATGAGAGGACGCTCTCTATAGTAGACCGGTAAAAGAGGGTCATTAGCTGTTGTTCTACCCTGTTCTTCCGCAAGACCCTAAGAAAGTGAAGCCTCTGTTGGGCCTTTCTAGCACCTGAGTTGTGTTAACTTTCCAGGTCAGATCTTCACAGAGGTAGACTCCCAGAAATTTAAAGGAGGAAACTCTCTCCACACAGTTCTCTCCGATGTGAAGTGGGGCAGGTTCCTCCTTTTTTCTCCGGAAGTCTAACACCATCTCTTTCGTCTTGCTGAAAGACGAAGAAGAAGAAGAAGAAGAAGAAGAAGAAGAAGAAGAAGAAGAAGAAGAAGAAGAAGAAGAAGAAGAAGAAGAAGAAGAAGAAGAAGAAGTAGTAGTAGTAGTTGGAAGGGACCTTGGAGGTCATCTAGTCCAACCCCCTGCTAAGGCAGGAAACCCTATAATGGTGGCTTATATGACACTATCTACAATATAGGAATTGCACCTCTTCGATAATATACACATATCCAGCGGTGGGATTCAAATAATTTAACAACTGCTTCTCTGCAGGGGGGAGGTGGGTGGGAGGTGCTGCCAAGAGGCAGGTGAGGGAGTGGGGGAGCTGCCTCTTGCACCCTGCAATCACCTGGTACCTGTCTCAATAGTAGTAACTGTGAGAGGGATCTCGGAGTCCTAGTGGACAATCCCTTAAATAGGAGCCGGCCGTGTGCTGCAGCTGCCAAAAAAGCCAACACAGTGCTGGGCTGCATAAACAGAGGGATAGAATCAAGATCACATGAAGGGTTAATACCACTTTACAATGCCACACTTGGAATATGGCATACAGTTTTGGTCACCATGATGTAAAAAAAATGTTGGGATGCTAGAAAGAGTGCAGACAAGAGCAGTGAAAATGATTAGGGGACTGGAAGCTAAAATATATAAAGAACAGTTGCTCGAATTGGGTATCTCGGTGGCTCAGTGGGTTAGGACGCTGAGCTTGTCAATCAGAAGGTTGGCAGTTTGGTGGGTCGAATCCAGAGTGCCGCGTAGCAGAGTGAGCGCCGGTTACTCGTCCCAGCTTCTGCCAACCTAGCAGTTCGAAAGCACGTAAAAATGCAAGTAGAAAAATAGGGACCACTACGGTGGGAAGGTAACAGCGTTCCGTGCGCCTTTGGCATCTAGTCATGCCGGCCACATGACCACAGAGACGTCCTCGGACAAGCGCTGGCTCTTTGTCTTTGAAACGGAGATGAGCACCGGCCCCTAGAGTCGGAAACGACTAGCACGCATGTGCAGGGGAAACTTTACCTTTTAGTTTAATGAAGAGAAGGACGAGGGGGGACATGATAGCAGTCTTCCAGTATCTCAGGGGTTGCCCCAAAGAGGAGGGAGTCAAGCTATTCTCCAAAGCACCTGAAGACAGGACAAGAAGCAACGGATGGAAACTAGTCAAGGAGAGAAACAACCTAGAACTAAGGAGAAACTTCCTTACAGTTAGAACAATTAACCAGTGGAACAACCTGCCTCCAGAGGTGGTGAATGCTCCAACAATGGAGGTTTTTAAGAAGAGACTGGACAGCCATTTGTCTGAAATGGTATAGGGTTTCCTGTCTAAGCAGGGGGTTGGACTAGATGACCTCCAAGGTCCCTTCCATAATAATAATAATAATAATAATAATAATAATAATAATAATAATAATAATAATAATAATAATAATAATAATAATAATAATAGTTGTTGTTGTTGTTATTATTGTAGTTATTATTATTGTAGTTATTGTTGTTGTTATTGTTATTGTTGTTGTTATCTGCGAAGTCGTGTCCAACTCATTGCGACCCTATGGACAACATTCCTCCAGACCTTCCTGTCCTCTACCATCTTCTGGAGTCCATTTAACCTCACACGTATTGCTTCAGTGACTCCATCCAGCCACCTCCTTCTCTGTCGTCCCCTTCTTCTCTTGCCCTCAATGTTTCCCAGCATTAGGCTCTTCTCCAGTGAGTCCTTCCTTCTCATTAGGTGGCCAAAGTATTTGAGTTTTAGCTTCAGGATCTGGCCTTCTAAACAGCAGTCAGGATTGATCTCCTCTAGGACTGACCGGTTTGATCGCCTTGCAGTCCAAGGGACTCGCAGGAGTCTTCTCCAGCACCAGAGTTCAAAGGCCTCCATTCTTTGGCGCTCAGCCTTTTTTATGGTCCAGCTTTCACTGCCATACATTGCAACTGGGAAGACCATAGCCTTGACTATACGCACTTTTGTTGACAGGGTGATGTCTCTGCTTTTTCGTGTGCTGTCTAGATTTGCCATGGCTTTCCTTCCCAGGAGCAAGCGTCTTTTAATTTCTTGGCTACAGTCCCCATCTGCAGTGATCTTGGAGCCCAGGAAAACAAAATCTGTCACTACCTCCGTTTCTTCCCCATCTATTTGCCAGGAATTGAGAGGGCCGAATGCCATGATCTTGGTTTTCTTAATGTTAAGTTTCAACCCAACGTTTGCACTCTCCTTCTTCACTCGCAACAAGAGGCTCTTTAGTTCCTCTTCACTTTCTGCCATTAGATTGGTATCATCTGCATATCTTAGGTAGTTGATGTTTCTTCTGGCAATCTTAATTCCAACTTTTGATTCCTCTAACCCTGCCTTTCTCATGATGTGCTCTGAATATAAGTTAAATAGGCAGGGTGACAGTATACAGCCTTGCCGGACTCCTTTCCCAATTTTGAACCAATCAGTGGTTCCGTGTCCAGTTCTCACTGTTGCTTCTTGGCCCACATATAGGTTTCTCAAGAGACAAATAATATGGTCTGGTATGCCATCTCTTTAAGAACTTGCCACAGTTTGTTGTGATCCACCCAAATCAACTCTTTAGCATAGTCAATGAAGCAGAAGTAGATGTTTTTCTGGAACTCTCTAGCTTTCTTCATGATCCAGCGTATGTTGGCAATTTGATGTCTAGTTCCTCTGCCTCTTCGAAATCCTGCCTGTACTTCTGGTAGTTCTCGATCCACATACTGCTGGAGTCTAGCTTGTAGGATTTTAAGCACAACTTTACTGGAGAAATGAGTGCAATGGTGCGGTAGTTTGAACATTCTTTGGCACTGCCTTTCTTTGGAATTGGAATGTAAACTGATCTTTTCCAATCCTGTGGCCACTGTTGAGTTTTCCAAATTTGCTGGCAAATTGAATGTAGCACTTTTACTGCATCGTCTTTTAAGATTTTGAATAGCTCAGCTGGAATACTGTCACCTCCACTAGCTTTGTTGTTGCTCAGCTTTTCTAAGGCCCACTTCACAATGTGCTAAACACATTGATTTGTGCTTTAAATTGTAAGCCGCCCTGAGTCTTCGGAGAAGGGCGGGATATAAATGGGATTAAAAACAAACAAAAAAAAACTTCTTCTAGGATGTCTGGCTCGAGGTCAGTGACCACCTCCTTGTGATTATCAGGGACGTTAAGCTCATTCTTGTATAGTTCTTCTGTGTAATTTTGCCATCTCTTCTTAATCTCTTCTGCCTCTGTTAGGTCCCTGCCATTTTGGTCCTTTATCATGCCCATTTTTGCATGAAACGTTCCCTTCATCTCTCCAATTTTCTTGAAGAGATCTCTGGTCCTCCCTATTCTATTGTTTTCTTCTATTTCTTTGCACTGTTCATTTAAGAAGGCATTCTTATCTCTTCTAGCTATTCTCTGGAATTCTGCATTCAATTGGGCGTATCTTTCTTTTTCTCCCTTGCCTTTCGCTTCCCTCCTTTCCTCAGCTGTTTGCAAAGCTTCCTCAGACAGCCATTTTGTTTTCTTGCATTTCTTTTTCTTTGGGATGTTTTTAGTTGCTACCTGTTGTACAATGTTGCGAACCTCTGTCCATAGTTCTTCAGGCATTCTGTCTATCAGATCTAATTCCTTAAATCTATTTGTCACCTCTACTGTATATTCAACAGGGATATGATTTGAGTGGCCTAGTGCTTTTCCCTACTTTCTTCAGTTTAAGCCTAAACTTTTCAATGAGAAGCTCATGGTCTGAGCCACAGTCAGCTCCTGGTCTTGTTTTTACTGACTGTATAGAGCTTCTCCATCTTTGGCTGCAGAGCATATAGTCAATCTGATTTCTGTGTTGACCGTCTGGTGATGTCCATGTGTAGAGCCGTCTCTTGGGTTGTTGGAAAAGAGTGTTTGCTATGACCATCGTATTCTCTTGACAAAATTCTATCAGCCTGTGCCCTGCTTCATTTTGTACTCCAAGGCCAAACTTGCCTGATATTCCAGTTATCTTTTGGCTTCCTACTTTAGCATTCCAATCCCCCATGATGATAAGGACATCATTTTTTGGTGTTAGTTCTATAAGGTGCTGTAGGGCTTCATAGAACCGGTCAATTTCATCCTCTTCAGCACTGGTGGTTGGGGCATAGACTTGGACTACTGTGATATTGAATGGTTTGCCTTGGATTCGACCTGAGATCATTCTGTCATTTTGGAGATTGTATCCCAGTATTGCTCTTCCTACTCTTTTATTGACTATGAAGGCTACTCCATTTCTTCTGAGGGATTCTTGCCCGCAGTAGTATACCTGATGGTCATCTGAATTAAATTCACCCATTCCTGTCCATTTTAGTTCGCTGATACCTAAGATGTCGATGTTCAGTCTTGTCATCTCTTGTTTGACCACGTCCAGCTTTCCTTGATTCATGGATCTTACATTCCAGGTTCCTATGGAGAAAAAATCTTTACAGCATCGGACTTTCCTTTCACCACCAGACACATCCACAGATGAGCCTCCTTTCAGCTTTGGCCCAGTCGCTTCATTCTTTCTGGCGCTACTAGTACTAGCCCTCTGCTCTTCCCCAGTAGCATATTGGACGCCTTCCGACCTGAGGGGCTCATCTTCCAGCGTCATATCGTTTTGCCTTTTGGTACTGTCCATGGGGTTTTCATGGCAAAGATACTGGAGTGGTTTGCCATTTCCTTCTCCAGTGGATCACGTTTTGTCAGAACTCTCTGCTATGACCTTTCCGTCTTGGGTGGCCCTGCACGGCATAGCTCATAGCTTCATTGAATTACGCAAGCCCCTTTGCCACGACAAGGCAGTAATCCATGAAGGGGCTTATTGTTGTTGTTGTTGTTGTTATTATTATTATTATTATTATTATTATTATTATTATTATTATTATTATTATTATTATTATTATTACCATGCCGAAGGGCCTATGCAACCAGACCTACCACACTCAGACACCCATCTCCTGTTCGGTAGTGACTTCTCCCACTTTCTCCCTCTTCCTCCTCTTTTGAACAGCCCTTCGCTCCCGTTGCTGCTTTTCAAGTCCCAGAGTTTTGTCTAGAGCCTGTGCAGAGGGTCTTGGGAAACGAAGCCCCAGAGTGATCAGGTGGGGTGGAACCATTCCCGTTGCTTTTGGACCTGCTCCAAAATGGCCAGACTGGCATGCATTCACGTGTCTCCAATCCCTTGCTTGCTGCAATCCGGCTTTGCAGCATGCAAGGGGCTTGGAGGCACGCAAATGCACGCTAGTCTGGCATCTCAAAAAAACCCGGGGGTTTTATCCCCCGCTCCTGGATTGTTGCTGCCAGACTGCATCAAGCAAACTTTAAAAAACGTTCAAACAGTCTGGCAATGAAAATCCAGGAGCGGCGAAAAACAAAACAAAACCAGTCTCACATAAGTGGAAGGATTTTTGCGGAATGCACACTGGTCTGGCCATTTCAGAGCCGGTTCCCTGAACTCAAGACAAAATTAGGTATTGGTACTGCTGAACTGTTATGAACTGGCTGAATCCTACCACTCGCATATATCCCTCTATTAAACTTGGTCATGGAGAAGATCTCTCGATGGGGTCACTAAAATTTGATAATAACAGGGTTGTGGTGGAGGAAAGAGGAAGGGAAAGGTGTATTGGATATTTTTACAGCCTTGAGAGAATAGAATAGAATAGAATAGAATAGAATAGAATAGAATAGAATAGAATAGAATAGAATAGAATAGAATAGAATAGAATAGAATAGAATAGAATAGAATAGAATAGAAAATGTGGCATAGAATAGAATAGAATAGAATAGAATAGAATAGAATAGAATAGAATAGAATAGAATAGAATAGAATAGAATAGAATAGAATAGAATAGAAAATGTGGCATAGAATAGAATAGAATAGAATAGAATAGAATAGAATAGAATAGAATAGAATAGAATAGAAAATGTGGCATAGAATAGAATAGAATAGAATAGAATAGAATAGAATAGAATAGAATAGAATAGAATAGAATAGAATAACAAATTATGAAATATTATAGAAGAATAGAATAGAATAGAATAGAATAGAATAGAACAGAACAGAACAGAACAGAACAGAACAGAACAGAATAGAATAGAATAGAATAACAAATTATGAAATATTATAGAAGAATAGAATAGAATAGAATAGAATAGAATAGAATAGAATAGAATAGAATAGAATAGAATAGAATAGAATAGAATAGAATAGAACAGAACAGAACAGAACAGAATAGAATAGAATAGAATACAGCTGGAAGGGACCTTGGAGGTCTTCTAGTCCAGTCCTCTGCTCAAACAGGAGAACCTATACTGTCTCAGACAGGTGAATGTCTAGTCTCTTTTTGAAAATCGCCAATGATTTATTAAAAATAATAAAAATGGGATACAAATAGATAAACAAAACAACTGGATGGCATATAATCAATCAATTATATTTGGACACATCAACAATGGCAGCAATTACTGACCCTTACCATAAAATCTACTGAGGTCTCTGAAATCTCATTCTACATAATCAATAACATTTGAACTCACCTGTTAAGTGCAGCCTGATCTGTAGAGTTCCATTTGTGGATTCTGGCACAATCCTGATAGAGTTTGCATTATCTTTCTTGTACAAATGAAATTCTTTATAACCACAAGTTTCGGCCATTATTTACCCTGGAGCTTGAAACCGCATAAAAGTAAATGGACTACAGACTGCAGAGAATTGTTGTTGATTTGATAGCTGTTGGACTTTGGATGGGAAAGGTTTGAAAACTTGCCACCCATAACACCAAATGTAGAGAGTTGGAAGGGATCTTAGAGATCTTCTAGTCCAACCCCTTATTTAAGCAGGAGTGTCAACCTCCAGCTCAAGTATCCAGATAAATTCCAGGATTTCTTTCATTTCTGACAATCTCATTGGTTTATGGAACACAAGGCATGGTATAGGCCAGGGCTTTTCAACCAGTGGCATAGGTACCACTTGTGGTACATTGGCACCTGGCAGGTGGTACGTGAACATCCTAGGAAAGTGGTAGTGGGGGAGGGGAATGAGCTGAAAAGGTGGCAGCACCGCACAAGCCTGAGCGAGAGATGGCTGGAGCTGCAGGGCTGTGGGGGCTCAGCGAAAGTGCCAGGACCAGTGCTTCTTCGGGGCTGTCAGGGCTCAGCGGAAGCACCAGGATCAGCGCCAGGCTCCAGCTGGAGCTTGGCGCTGATCCTGGCACTTCTGAGCCCAGAAGAAGCGCCGATCAGCTGGAATGTTGCAGCATCTCCAGGGTCTTGTGATTTACATTCAGATGCTTGGCAACTGATTCATATTTATGACAGTCACAGTGTCCCAGGTTCATGTGACGTGACCAAAACCTGCTGCAACCACCCAGCAGATGGAGGGTGGTCATCAAGTTGACACCTTGCTAGGCGACTGGTGGTACTCGGATGTTGCCATATCCTAAAAGTGGTACAATGGGTGAAAAGGCTGAATAGCCCTGGTATAGGCGAAGGAAAACCAACTCTAAAATCCCAAGACTTCTAATCCAAGCATGTAACGATGACCCTCCCAGCCAAGCGTCCCCAGATGTTTTCCGTAGATCGTGTAAACTGCTGCAGCGTCTCAGGGGATTGGGAGTGGGAGGCACGGTTCTCCAGTGGTTCTCCTCCTATCTCATAGGACGTTCGCAGTCGGTATTAACAGGAGGGCAGAGATCGAGATCGAGACCTCTCACTTGTGGAGTCCCTCAAGGATCGGTCCTCTCGCCTCTCCTATTCAACATCTACATGAAACCGCTGGGTGAGATCATTCGTGGTTTTGGAGTCGGGTATCACCAGTATGCTGATGATACCCAACTTTTTATTTCGACCCCAAACCACCTCAGTGATGCCCTTGATGTGATGTCCCATTGCCTGGAAGCAGTTCGGGTCTGGATGGGGAGGAACAGGCTTCAACTCAACCCTGACAAGACTGAGTGGCTGTACGTACCGGCATCTCGGGATATTCAGAACATTCCATCTCTTTCTATAGGGGGTGAGTTATTACCCCCCACAGATAGGGCTTGCAACTTGGGAGTCCTCCTAGATTCACAGCTTTCCTTGGAAGACCACATAATAGCTGTGACTAGGGGAGCCTTTGCCCAGGTTCGCCTGGTGTGCCAATTACGGCCCTATCTAGACCGGGATACCCTACGTACGGTTACTCATGCACTCGTGACCTCTCGTTTAGACTACTGCAATGCTCTTTACATGGGGCTGCCCTTGAGGACCACTCGGAGGCTCCAACTGATACAGAATGCAGCCGCGAGAGTTGTGTTGGGAGTCTCCCGATACTCCCATGTTACACCTCTACTCCGTGAGCTGCATTGGCTCCCAGTTGTCCTCCGGATAAGATTCAAGGTGCTGGTAATGGTTTTCAAAGCCCTACATGGCATGGGTCCGGAGTACCTTGGGAATCACCTGCTGCCAGCGTCAACGTCCCTCCGTCCAGTGCGCTCCCACAGAGAGGGCCTCCTAAGGGTTCCGCCGTTCGGAGAATGCCATCTGGTGGCTCCCAGAGGGAGGGCGTTCTCTGTGGGCGCGCCTGACCTATGGAACCGTTTACCGGTTGAGCTCCGGATGGCTCCCGACCTTTGCTCCTTCCGACGCGACCTAAAAACATATCTGTTTGAGCAATCCGGTCTGGTCTGACGGGTTCTGTTGTAATTATTGTTTGAAGGTAACTTATCTTCTGCATTTGGGCAAAATTAGGGTTTAATTTGTTTTCAATATCTGTATTTGTGTATTCTGATATTTATGTCACTGTTCACCGCCCTGAGTCCTTAGAGAGAAGGGCTGTATACAAATCAAATAAATAAATAAATAAATAAATAAATAAATAAACACATTCTCATTGTTTTGAGCATCTTGTGTTGTCTTCTTCCCCGTGCTTAGAATGTCCTCGAAAAGTTTCCGCTCATTTTTGTTCTCAACAAACGTCTGCACAACTGGAGAGATTTTGTTCCTCTGACTAACCCATTTGAACCCTTCTCTCTCCTACCACTACCCCTTTACTCTAATGACAAGATGAATACAATAAGGCATGTACTGTAGCTGCCACATTTTCACTCTTGACAAGGAGATCTTATACCATATCCTTCTGGACAAGGGGTTGTCCAATCTCTTCTTGAAAACCTCCAGTGATGGAGCACCCGCAACTTCCCGACCTAGGAGTAAACCTACTCAAAATTTCTGGGGCTTGTTTGCTACCAAGCAGAAACCAAGCCGCAATGCTGGTGAAGCTCTATAGGTTGTTCAGGAAAGATAATATGCCTTTGTTCAACCATCTTTTCTCAAGGTGGGAAAAAAGGCTTCCACCTGTGAATCAGTGCGTGCTTCCAGTCCATTCTGGTGTCTGTGTGTGGGGGGGTGTTGAGAGGTCATCCTGATGACCCCTGACCTGGTGACCCCTGACTGGGGATGCTCTTTTCTCATCTGTTCTTCAATGTCTGTGTATTATCTTGGGTGCGAAAAGAAGGGATATCACCGACAAATGTTGCAACATTAACCACTGAACAACTTTACTGATTGCTTCATGGGTTGTATGGGAGGGGTCACCAAGTTCCAAAGTTGATCAAAGAGCAAGCAGCCTCAGACAATGAACCAAATGTCAGACCTAGATAAATATTTGGTTGAGGAGAAGAGGAGGAAAAGTACTTTTTAGATGGGTACTGTAAATAAAGTAAATGAAGAAAATTAATGGCATAAATGTTCTTATCCAAAGCTCTGAAATTCACATTAGTACATAAGGAGCATATCCTTTTTCGACTGTTCTGTTCTGTTCTGTTCTGTTCTGTTCTGTTCTGTTCTATTTTCTACTCTATTCTACTCTACTCTACTCCACCCCACTCCATTCCATTTTCTATTCTATTCTATTCTGTTCTGTTCTGTTCTGTTCTGTTCTGTTCTGTTCTGTTCTGTTCTGTTCTGTTCTGTTCTGTTTTTTCCATTTTCTACTCCACTCCACTCCACTCCACTCCACTCCACTCCACTCCACTCCACTCCACTCCACTCCATTCCATTCCATTCCATTCCATTCCATTCCATTCCATTCTATTCTATTCTATTCTATTCTATTCTATTCTATTCTATTCTATTCTATTCTATTCTATTCTATTCTATTCCACTCCACTCCACTCCACTCCATTTTCTATTCTATTCTATTCTATTCTATTCTATTCTATTCTATTCTATTCTATTCTATTCTGTTCTGTTCTGTTCTGTTCTGTTCTGTTCTGTTCTGTTCTGTTCTGTTTTTTCCATTTTCTACTCCACTCCACTCCACTCCACTCCACTCCACTCCACTCCACTCCACTCCATTCCATTCCATTCCATTCCATTCCATTCCATTCCATTCCATTCCATTCTATTCTATTCTATTCTATTCTATTCTATTCTATTCTATTCTATTCTATTCTATTCTATTCTATTCTATTCTATTCTATTCTATGGTTGAGAAGACTAGTTACATTGCTCAGGATTAGGCTCCAGCACTAAATATATTTGTCATCTGTAGAAAACTCCTGTGAAATCAGCGAAATGTTTCGAGGCAGCCCATTAGCCAGAAGAAAAGGATGAAGAAAAGGCAGGTAACATGATAATGAGCGCAATTAAAAGTTGTGAATAATATTGCCGTCTCTTTATGACATTCCAGGTGACTTCCAAACAGCAGCACAAACTCTGCTGCACCCATCACTTCAAAGTAAAATGCATTTACTGTTAAAATTAAGATTGCTTTTATCAGCTTTATCAGCTTTTATCAGCTTTTATGGGACACCGTTTACAAAATTGTGAAACTGTAAAAGTTTCTCTCCTTCCTGTTAAGATTCTGAACAACCTTACAAGGGAAATCATTGAAAACCCAACAACTTTGTTGGGTGTAACCCTGATTCAGGAAGACCTTCAAGCTGTGGAACAAAGGATTGGAAATTGCACAACCTACACACAAACACACACACACACACACACTCTTCCTGGATACCCTGATGGCAAAGCTCGTGTGATTAAAAATTGACAATAAAGTGAAATGCGTGCTCACTGTAATTTATTTATGCTAATGTATTTATTCTTGGCATCGGAATTTCAGAAAAAAATATGGATACCCCAATTACTTTCCGTAAAGTTTCTCCAATCATTGTAAGTATAAAAAGCCGCACTGCTTATGGCAAATGCATTATTAACGTTGCCAATGTGCAAAAATTAAAAACTTTTTTTTTGAACCAAACAAATCAATGTCCACTGACCGCTTTTCCTTAGAAAAATTGCTGTAGGGGTTCCCTGGCTGTGCCTTTAGTCTCATACAGCAGGGGTCTTCAAACCTGACCCTTTTATGACTGGTGGACTTCAACTCCCAGAATTCTTCAACCAGGCACACTGGCTGAGGAATTCTGGGAGTTGAAGTCCACCAGTCATGAAAGGGCCACGTTTGAAGACCCCTGGTCTGGATCCAAGCCCACAGTTTCATTAAAATGGCCAACTGAGGGATTCTGGGAGTTGACGTCCACCAGTCATGAAAGGGCCACATTTGAAGACCCCTGGTCTGGATCCAAGCCCGCACTTTCATCAAAATGGCTGACCGAGGGATTCTGGGAGTTGAAGTCCACCAGTCATGAAATGGCCAAGTTTGAAGACCCCTGGTCTGGATCCAAGCCCCCAGTTTCATTAAAATGGCCGACTGAGGAATTCTGGGAGTTGAAGTCCACCAGTCATGAAAGGGCCACATTTGAAGACCCCTGTCATACAGGATTCTATTAAGTTCTTATGGAATTCTAGGTTTCTCTATATCACAGTCTGAAAAATCCTGTTGTAAGACACCAGACCTGCACTTAACAGCCTTCTATTTGTGCTTTGGTGTATTTGAAGGGATATATTTGTGCAGAATTTTGCTTGACATCGTTGAAAGTTTAATAGAAGCTCTCCCCTCTCTTTGAGGTTTCTCCAGAAAGAAGCATACCCACTTAAGCCTTCTCTTCCATCAAACTAAGAAGAAAGATTAAAAATGTTTTGCCCTGCATCTGTCAGGCATGAAGACTCAAAACCACCCACTAAATTCCAGTTAAGATGATTTTTGTTGGTGGTGGTGGTCATGCCTATACACAAGAGCAAGTAAATCATCTTAACTTGAACTTAATGGGTGTCCTGATTCTTTGTGTCTGACACTAGTCAACTAATGATCAGCACTAAATTGGGCAATATGTAACAAAATACAAGAGGGTGGTACTTAGACCATTTGTGGCAACATAATGACTCTAGGCGGAAGACTCTCTTGACACCACCCCTTTGCCTCTTCTTCTCCTACAATCTCCTATAATAAAGTTGGATGTTTTCCTTGCAGCAGTTTCAAGGTGAGAGTAAGAACCAGTCTGAACAAAAGTGGGTAATTTTCCATTGCTGAAATGAAATACAATAAAATCTATAGTGATATAATGCAATATAAAATAAATAAAATAAAATAAATAATAAAATAAATGAAATGAAACGAAATAATTGTACAATACAATACAATAAAACATAATAATAGTAAAATGAAATAAATAAAATGAAATGAAATAATAATACAATACAGTACAGTACAATAAAACAAAATAATAATCAAATCAAATCAAATGATAAAATAAAATAAAATAAATAATAAACTAAATAAAATAAAGTAAAATAAAATAATACACTAAATAAAATAAAATAAAATAATAAAATAAATAAAATAAAATAATAAAATAAATAAAATGAAATGAAATAATTATACAATACAATACAATAAAACAAAATAATAATAAAATAAAACAAAATGATAAAGTAAAATAAAATGAAATAATTATACAATACAATACAATACAATAAAATAAAGTAAAATAAATACAATGCAATGCAATGCAATGCAATGCAATGCAATGCAATGAAATACAATACAATACAATAAATGATACATAGAATGTTTGCACTACCCCCTCACTTTTACAAGACTTTCCTTAACTTTTAAAAATAAAAGTTCCTTCTTTGGCACTGTCTGGAATGATTAAGTGGCCACAAAAGGTAGACTGAGCAAATCTATCTATGGTGGGTTTTGGTTTTTTTTTTTTTAAATCTGTATGGACAATTGTCAGTCTGGAATCTCTGGCATTCTTTCTCCTGAACCAGGCAGTTAAAAATGTGGAGACAGCCTGCTCTGTTTGTTCCTGTAGAAACTTAATTATCGGTCCAGAAACATCTAATGACCCTTCATAGCTAATCAGAGATCTGAATATATTTTTTTATTGAAAAGTTTTAAAATACATTTTTGAATACAACCCCCCCCTCCTCCCCCCCTCTCCCCAACCCCTCCCTCCCCTCCCCCTCCCCGACTTCCCAGAGCTGAATACAGGGTATAAAAATACAAATAAACATAATCTAAAATATGCTAACAACAATAAAACATTAAATTCTATCGCACTTTAACTCTCCATCGTCAAAATAATAATAAAATAACTACAAACTAATTATACATCATATAGATCCATTACTTATTCAAATGCTAAATGAAACTTTTTAGTCCCATATTTGCTCTGGATATGAATATTGAGATCTGAATTTTGAGTTCCTGCATGGACAGAGAATTGGACTCGGTGATCTAGATCATTGTTTCCCTGTTTCAGCAACCTGAACAAGCTTGCTGGGGAATTCTGCAGGCTGAAGTCCACACATCTTAAAATGGTTGAGGTTGTAAATAGTGGCCAGGCTGTTCCCTTCCCTCTCTAATTTTGTCTATGCTCTAATCAAGCCATTAGTTTTATTGGCTTTCTTATTGTCTCAAGGAGCAAGTCAGTCACTGAACCTTTAAAGGGAAAATAAGATCGTTCTACATGTCTCACTACTTTCTGTTTTCCTCCACCCACTACCAAATCCAACTGTAGGAAGACAGCACACACACACACACACACAGAGAGAGAGAGAGAGAGAGAGAGACAGACAGACAGACAGACAGACAGACAGACAGACAGAGAAGTATTTGGGGGAATAATATTAAAAAGATAGAATATTATATTTCCCCAAAGAAATAATGGAGAAAATATTTAAAAAGCAGAAGTTTCTCCTTCTTCCTCAGCAAGAAACTCAGCAGGCCAGCTCTGTAGAAATGCAGATCTGATAATCCTTTCAGAAAGACTGGAGCCAGGAATCTTAGATCTGATGGGATTAGAAAGACAAAGACCCCTAGAACCAACAACCCCTCAACCCAAAAATCCAACACAGGGCATAGCCATCAGCCCCAGCCCCAGGGAAGCAGGACGTGACCTTGAGGACATAATAGGACTAACCCACCACCATCAGAATATCAAAAGGACACGCTCAAAAGTTCAGGCCAAAGTTCATGTCACAGGAACAACTCCAAACACAAAAGCCCAAGAAGGTATTAGAAACCCACCACTCCCAGCTACAGGTGGTCAGCCACCCCAGAAACACGCTGCTGTCATTGAAGTTGCATCAGTGTTCACACAAAAAGAAACTATAGCCAACACACACACACAAAAACCACTGCAAAAGACATACTAGAATCAAAAATTAAAATAAGCAAGAAAATGGTAAGAGAACACCTGTCCAACCTTGACGAATATAAATCACTGGGACCCGACAGATTACATCCCAGAGTTCTGAAGGAGCTGGCAGATTTTATCTCAGAACTGTTGCACCACATCTTTCATAAATCCTGGAGCACTGGGGAAGTACCTGAGGATTGGAAAAGGGCATCTTCAAGAAAGGGGGAAAAAAACAGACCCAGGAAACTATAGACCAATCAGTTTAACATCAATACCTGGGAAGATCTTAGAAAAGATAATAATAATAAAAAAAAACAGATCTGCGAACAACTAGAAGCAAACAAAGTCTTAACTAGTAGCCAGCACGGGTTTGTTAAAAACAGATCATGCCAAACCAATCTCATCTCATTCTTCGATAAAGGGACTAAACTAGTAGACCAACAAAATGCAGTGGACATAGTATACTTAGATTTCAGTAAGGCATTTGACAAGGTAGACCACAACCTACACCTTGGTAAGCTAGGAAAAGGTGGAATAGACAACATCACCACTAGATGGATCTGTAGCTGGCTAACAAACCATACTCAACTAGTAGTCCTCAATGGCAGTACATCCTCATGGAGAGACGTAAGCAGTGGGGTACCACAAGTTTCCGTCTTAGCCAAATACTCTTCAACATCTTCATTGATGACTTAAATGAGGGAATTGAAGGGGAACACATCAAATTTGCAGATGACACTAAGCTGACAGGAGTAGCCAACACCCCAAAAGACAAGCTCAGGATCCAAAAAGATCTTGACAAACAATGGGCCCTATCCAACAAAATGTGGAGAAAAGCAAAGTCTTACATTTAGGCAGGAAAAACCAAAGGTACAAAGACAGATGGGGTGAGACCTGGCTTAAAAACAGTAACTGTGAGAGGGACCTTGGAGTCCTAGTGGACGATCGCTTGACTATGAGCCAGCAATGTGCAGCAGCAGCCAAAAAAGCTAATACAATCCTGGGTTGTATAAACAGAGGCACAGAATCAAGATCACGCAAAGTATTAATGCCGCTTTATAAAACCCTACTAAGAGCACACCTGGAATACTGCAGCCAATTTTGATCACCATATCACAAAAAAGATATTGAGAGTTTGGGAAAAAATCAGAGAAGAGCAACTAAGATGATCCAAGGTGTGGAGAACGGCTGCGGGACTTGGATTTGGCTAGTCTAAAAGAAAAGAAGAAAAAGGCAAGACATGATAGCAGAGTTCCAGTATCTGAGGGGCTGCCACAAAGAAGAGGGGGTCAAATTATTCTCCAAAGCACCAGAGGGAAGGATGAGAAACAATGGTTGGAAACTGATCAAAGAGAGAAGCAACCTGGAAATAAGGAGAAACTTCCTAACAGTGAGGACAATCAACCAGTGGAACAGCTTGCCCCCAGAGATCGTGGCCACTGCATCACTGGAGATTTTCAAGAAGAGATTCCAGCTCTATTCTATTCTATTCTATTCTATTCTATTCTATTCTATTCTATTCTACTGTATTCTATTCTATTCTATTCTATTCTATTCTATTCTATTCTATTCTATTCTATTCTATTCTATTCTATTCTATTCTATTCTATTCTATATTTTCTATTCCATTCCATTCCATTCCATTCCATTCCATTCCATTCCATTCCATTCCATTCCATTCCATTCCATTCTATTCTATTCTATTCTATTCTATTCTATTCTATTCTATTCTATTCTATTCTATTCTATTCTATTCTATTCTATTCTATTCTATTCTATTCTATTCTAAAATTTCTCGCAACTCAATAAACAAGAACCTTCTTTCCTAAAGCAGTCTTTGTTTTGTTTATTCCTGGCTTGGACTGGACCCTGATGAAGATTTTTCTTTCAACGCAACAAAACAGCCTGAAGTCCATCCAAAAAATAAAAACAAAACAAAACTTCAAGATAATTAGCTGCTGCTTAATTAATGCCAACTCGAAGAAATTAAAACAGTGAAGTGCGAGGCAGATTGTTTTGCTGTTTGGAAGTCACCTGGAATGTCACAAAGAGACGTCAGTATTATTCATAACTTTTAATGGCGCTCATTAGCATATTATCTTTCGTTTCTTCCTCCTTTACTTTGGTCTGTCTAATGGGCTGCTACTGATTTTGTACTGAATGAAGGCACACAGGAGCTTACACACCGTCTCTCCCTTAACTACCTGTTACCATCTCACAGCTATAAGGAACACTACAACTTGGCAGTAAAACCTATTTACTGTTAAAATTAAGATTGCTTTTATCAGCTTTATGGCACATGAAACAATTAAATATAATTACATCAGCCTGAGCCAGCTGCTGAGATGACAGGACTTAGCAAAGTGTTCATCTTACCGAGAAGAATGAGACCATAGATTTTATTTCCATCAAAAATCAAACAGAGGAGTAGGATAAATAGGTAAAATTCCATCCCATGAGAAGGAAGCCAAGATGAGGCTGTTAAATCTTCCGCAGTACATTCTGGAACAGCTGATAAATAGCATTTAGTTTTTAAAAGCATGTCCAGATGTTCAACTCTGGGAGAAGAAGGACAAAATCCATCTGCTCTTGTGATGCCTTCTCCAGCTACGAATAAACAGATGTTTATCTGCCCAGTTGGACTAAATTTGTTTGAACTGGGACATATATGCCCACCGACTGAATTTGTACTTGATTTCGTGCAGAGCTTTCTCCAAACGAAAGTTTGATTTGCGTGGGCAATTTTATACTCGTAAAATGCACTGTCAAATTTGACTAAGAGCTTTACCGGAAGGATAGGTTTATTCCAATCTGCATTTTCATCCAGAAAGCACAAAATTAATCTCCTTAAAAAAAATACAGTACCAGCCTAAAGAAAGACTCAGGCGTTTAAATTAGATTTTAGTTCAGAACAAGGCAATGTGGATGAGTCCTTGAAATTAGGAATAAGCCTATTTTGGCCTTGAGAAAAGATGACTGAACAGAGACATGATATTATCTTTCCAAAATCTGACGTAGTTCTTCAAGAATATAAGATAGGAAAAATGTTCTGGCTGAATATTATGTTTAAAAAAAAAAGAAGGAGCAGGAAGAGAAGTTTGACAGTGATCAGTGATCAACCAGCCAAATTGCTGGGCTGGCTTTCAATGCATCCATACAAAGATTGATGAAGCTGTTCAGTTTGGATTTTTGCACAGTGGAAGAATAACAGAATTGGAAGGGACCTTGGAGGTCTTCTAGTCCAACCCCCTGCTGAAGCAGGAGATCCTATAACATTTCAGACAAATGGTTGTCCAATATCTTCTTAAAAATGTCCAGTGTTGCAGCATCCACAACTTCTGGAGGCAGGTTGTTCCACTGATTAATTGTTTTAACTGTTAGGAAATTCCTCCTTAGTTCTAGATTGCTTCTCTCCTTGATCAGTTTCCATCCGTTGCTTCTTGTCCTGCCTTCAGGTGCTTTGGAGAATGGCTTGACTCCCTCTTCTTTGGGGCAGCCCCTGAGAGATTGGAAGACTGCTATCATCTCACCCCTGGTCCTTCTCTTCATTAAACTAGACATACCCAATTCCTGCAACCATTCTGCATATGGTTTAGCCTCCAGGTGCCCCTGATCATCTTTGTTGCTCTTCTCTGCACTCTTTCCAGAGTCTCAACATCTTTTTTAATATATTGTGGTGACCAAAACTGGATGCAGTATTCTGAGTGTGGTCTTACCAAGGCGTTATAAAGTGGTTCTGAAACTTTGCATGAACTTGATTCTATCCTCTGTTGATGCAGCCTAGGACTGCATTGGCTTTTATTTTATTTATTTATTTATTTATTTTTGGCAGCTGCAGCACACTGCAGGCCCGTCCCTTCTTAGATGAGTGGAATCAATTAAGTCACTAAATACCAATAGCAACAATAGCATTTAGACCTATATACCGCTTCACAGTGCTTTACAGCCCTCTCTAAGCAGTTTAAAGAATCAGCATATTTGCCCCCAACAACCTGGGTCTTCATTTTATCCACCTTGGAAGGATGGCAGGCTGAGTCAACCTTGAGCCGGTGAGAATCAAACTGTGGGCAGTTGGCAGAAGTGGTTAAAACAGCGCACTTTAACCACTTCACTACCACGTCTTTTTCCCCCCAAAAAAATCCCCCTCTTTAAATAGAGATAAGGTAAAGGTAAAGGTTCCCCCGCACACGCGTGCTAGTCGTTTCCAACTCTAGGGGCCGGTGCTCATCTCCGTTTCAAAGCCGAAGAGCCAGCGCTTGTCCGAGGACGTCTCCGTGGTCATGTGGCCAGCATGACTAGATGCCAAAGGCGCACAAAACACTGTTACCTTCCCACTGTAGTGGTCCCTATTTTTCTACTTGCCTTTTTACATGCTTTCGAACTGCTAGGTTGGCAGAAGCTGGGACGAATAACAGGCACTCACTCTGTTACGCAGCACTCGGGATTTGACCTGCCAAACTGCCGACCTTCTGATCGACAAGCTCAGCGTCCTAACCCACTGAGCCACAGCGTCCCTTTTAAATAGAGATATAAGGACACAATACGTTATCCTATTGGAAGAGTCCCATAGACTTGCAACGGGAAATATTTTTCTTTCAGCATCCAGCATTCCCAAACTGCCTCCTTGCTCCTGATTGATGGGATCTGTTTTCTTTCCTGATTCATTGTTTTATTCACCTCTTGCAGTTTTTGAAGGAAAACAAGGGCAAAAAGTAACCTTAGCCTCTTTGCCTATGAATATGTATGCTTATATCATTTGCATCCATTAATTATGCATTAGTCTCTCCCCCACCTTTGTGAGACGTAGAAATATAAGAGCATCCCTTTCCTGGAGCATGTCCATGTGCATGTGAATGTGTGTGTTTTGTGTGTGTGTGTGTGTGTGTGTGTGTGTGTGTGTGTGTGTGTATTCTTTGGAGCGAGTCCCTTGCTGTCTAATAAATACAGGAGTCTAGTCTTGATTATTTGCTTTGGGTCCTCCATTTGATTCTACAGTATCTGAGCAGAGACTGTGAGGTCCTTGTTGCTCTGTGTGCTTGGTTGTTTTTCTTGCAGATGTTTAGGTTGAGGGATTAAGACCCAAAAACATATAAAATAGAGTATAAAGA
>CM044355.1:4124889-4183758 GCA_024294585.1 Vipera latastei
GTTTTAGTCTACCTCCTCCAGAAGCTTACAAAATCTCCCGGGAGAATAGAAATAGCAACAGCACTTAAACTTATATACCGCTTCACAGTACTTTACAGCCCTCTCTAAGCGGTTTACGGAATCGGCAAGTTGCCCCCAACAATCTGGGTCCTCATTTTACCAACCTCGGAAGGATGGAAGGCTGAATCAACCTTGAGGCCCATCAGGATCAAACTCCTGGCTGTGGGCAAAGTTTGCCTGCAATGCTGCTTTCTAACTACTGCATGACTGAGAAGGAGGGAGGGAGGGAGGGAGGGAGGGAGGGGAGGAAGGAAAGAAGGAAGGAAGGAAGGAAGGAAGGAAGGAAGGAAGGAAGGAAGGAAGGAAGGAAGGAAGGAAGGAAGGAAGGAAGGAAGGAAGGAAGGAAGGAATAGCAATAACAATAGCACTAGCACTAGATTTATATACTACTTCACAGTGCTTTAGAGCCCTCTCTAAGCGGTTTACAGAGTCAGCGCATTACCCCATCAATCTGGGTCCTCATTTTACTGACCTCGGAAGGATGGAAGGCTGAGTCAACTTTGAGCCAGTCAGGATCGAACTCCTGGCTGTGGGGCAGAATTAGCCTGCAATAGTGCTTTCTAACTATGGTGCCACCAGGGCTAATTCTTTCCTGGAAGCAAGCTCATGAGCTTTGGTGACGGAATGGGACAACTTGCCTATGGGACAACTCAACGGAGGACAATTCAATTTAATTCAGTTTGGTCTTTCTGTTGTTGTTTTTGTTTGTTGTTGTTGTCCAGTTAGCATTTCCAGAAAAAAGAAACTCTTGGGACATGACTTTACGAAGAGTATAATACTTTACTGATAATCTACATTGGCACAGAAGAAGCGAAACCTGCTCTGATTTTCCACTCAAAGGCTTGCTTAGTTTAACAATAGATTCCCTTGTCCTGACCCACCGGGTATTCACATTGCCCAATAGTAACATTTCTTTTTTCCTATGGAAACATTGGAAACATTCTCCATTGAACACCTGCATTAGTGACCTTGGCTCTGCTAGGCCTCGGTTGCCTAGATACCACTTCTTCCCCCCCCCTCCTTTGCATTGTATCTCATTATCAAGATGTGAGGGAGGGAGAAAATGTAGGTGAAAGGGCCAATCAGTCTTGACAATCACTAAGTCATGCCTGATTCTTTGTGACCCCATGGACCACAGCATACCAGCCGCCCCATCTTCCACAGTCTTCTGGAGTTTGCCCAAATTCATGTTCATTGTGTTGATGTCCCTCTCTAACCATCTCATCCTCTGCTTTCCTCCTTCTCCTTTTGCTTTCCATCTTTCCCAACATCAGGGTCTTTTCCAAGGAGTCCTGTCTTCTTAGGTGGACAAAAATATTGCAGCTTCAGTTTCAGCATGTGTCCTTCCAAAGGACACCCAGGGTTGATTTCCTTTAGGATTGGCTGATTGGATCTCCTTGCAGGAGTCTTCTCCAGTGCCACAATTTGAAAGCATCAATTCTTCGGTGCTCAGCCTTCCTTATGGTCCACCTCTCCCAGCCATACATTACTACTGGCAAATCCCTAGCTTTGACTACAGGGACCTTTACCAGCAAGTGATGCCTCTGCTTTTAACAGTCTATCTTCCAATAAAGCCAAAGAATAGGAATGCTACCTCTAGCAATAAGAGAACCTAGTTCACCAGGTTATTAGAGAAGAAATCTAGTCAAGGAATCTAGAAATCTAGAATTCTAATCAACTAAGGAGAAATTTCCCGACAGAACAATTAATCAGTGGAACAACCTGCCTCCAGAAGCTGTGAATGTTCCATCACTGGAGGTTTTTAAGAAGAGACTAGACAGCCATTTGTCTGAAATGGTATAGGGTTTCCTGCCTGAGCAAGGGGTTGGACTAGATGACCTCCAAGGTCCCTTCCAACTCTGTTATTCTATTCTATTCTTAAGCCTTAAGCCTTCTCTTCTATCAATACCCCTATTCCATTCCATTCCATTCCATTCCATTCCATTCCATTCCATTCCGTTCCGTTCCGTTCCGTTCTGTCCCGTCCTGTCCCGTCCCGTCCCATGCCATCCCATGCCATCCCATCCCATCCCATCCCATCCCATCCCATCCCATCCCATCCCATCCCATCCCATCCCATCCCATCCCATCCCATCCTATCCTATCCTATCCTATCCTATCCTATCCTATCCTATTGTCAACAAGATGGTTTTAAGGGTTTGCTGGCACCAGGAGCATCTTGGCAACAAATGAAGGTTGTTTTGAGTTAATGAATTCATAAATCATGTACCAGATGTAGTAGAAATACAATTAAGGTATCCTATAAAACTAGGAAACATGGAGAAAAAAATATCCAAACTATAAAAGAAACATAATATTAACTGTCACATGGGCTATTAGCATTCAAATTGAGGAGACATTGAAAACCCAAGAACTTTGGTGTGTGCAACCCTGATTCAGGAGGACCTTCAAATTGTGGAACAAAGGATTTCAAACTGCAGAACCTGTTAGTTTAAACACACAAACACACACACACACACTTCCTGGAAACCCTGATGGCAAAGCTTTTGTGATTAAAAATTGACAATAAAGCGAAATGCGTGCTCACTGTAATTTATTTATGCAAATGTACATATTCATGCCATTTGAATTTCAGGGGAAAAAAATGGATACCCCAATTTCTTTCCGTAAATTTTCTCCAATCATTGTAAGTATAAAAAGCCACACTGTTTGTGGCAAATGCATTATTAATGATACCAATGTGCAAAAATTAAAAAGTGGAATTCAGCCTTCTTTTTTGGAACCAAACAAATCAATGTCCGTTGACTGCTTTTCCTTAGAAAAAATGCTGTCAGAGTCCCTGGCTGTGTCTTTAGTGTCATATGGAATTCTAGGTTTCTCTATAACACGGTCTGAAAAATCCTATTGTAAGATACCGGACCTACACTTAATAGCCTTCTATTTATGCTTCGATGTATTTGAGGGGACATTTGTGCAGAATTTTGCTTGGCATTGTTGAAAGTTTAATTGAAGCTCTCCCCTCCCCCTTAAAGTTTTTCCAGAAAAAAAAAGCATTCCCTTGTTGAAAGAAAAATATTCGTCAGGGAGGGTCCAGTCCAAGCTGGGAACAAACAAAATGGAGGCTGTTTTAGAAAGAAGATTGTAGTTTATTGAAAGGGAGATCCAGACAGGAAGATGGCTCTGGGAAAGCCGACCACACGTTGCTGGGCGTGGTGGGCTTTTATACCTCCTTTGGGCTTTGTATGTGGAGTTCTTCCTGCTTGAGGCTTTGTATTTCCTATGTCATGTACTTTGACCTGAGTCCGAGTGTGCCCCTTTGGCATCTGTGGATTAATCCTATTATGTCCTGTCTCAGAGTTTGCGTGAGGTATGTAGATTTTAGGTGTCTTTGTCTTCCTAAGCTTCTAGCTGGGGGCCTCCAACCTTCCTGAATGGATGATCACATCTGCATTTCTACAGAGCTGGTTTGTGCTTGGTTTTCTTCTTGGGGGAGAGGGGCTGGGGCTGGTTTCTGTCTTTTTAAAAAAGATCTTCATTATTCCTTTAGGGAAATATATTCTGCCTTTTTCATATTCCCCAAAATATTTATTTCTCTGGATTCTTCCCACATCCTTTTAAGTCTTCTCTTCCATCGATACCCCCATCCTTTTTTTGAAGATAATGAAATCTCCCACCATCTATTTTTGCAGCATCTATTTTACAGATATGCTAGGACAGATCCTTTCTGAGTTTCGTTCTCTACCCGCTATTCATCTGAAGCCTGTGCCTCCTGTTACATAATCATTCCTTTGGTAGGTTGTCTTGCAGTCCATCTCCCAAGGCCATTCCTACATATCATTACAGATAGCCCTTTTTGCTTTTTTTTTGACCCTCTCCCTGGTGGACACCTCTCCATCCTATCATCTCAATGCAGTTCTCAGCGGATTTGATATCTCATTCCTCACAATTCCAAGGTACAAAAGCTTCTTCTTCTTCTTCTTCTTCTTCTTCTTCTTCTTCTTCTTCTTCTTCTTCTTCTTCTTCTTCTTCTTCTTCTTCTTCTTCTCTTCTTCTTCTTCTTCTTCTTCTTCTTCTTCTTCTTCCTCCTCCTCCTCCTCCTCCTCTTCTTCATCCTCCTCCTCCCCTTTCCCCTTTCCTCCTCCTCCTCCTCCTCCTCCTCCTCCTCTTCTTCTTCATCATCATCATCATCATTATTATTCATCTTCGTCTTTGTCCTCTTCCCCTTTCCCCTTTCTCCTTTCCCCTTTCTCCTTTCCTCTTTCCTCCTCCTCCTCCTCCTCCTCCTCCTCCTCCTCCTCCTCCTCCTCCTCCTCCTCCTCTTCTTATCATTATCATTATCATTATTACTTTTTGGGACATACTGCAGTCTTATGAAAGAGGGAGAAGGAAAGGAATATAATAATTATATAATTATAATTAGTAACTTGATCCTAGTTCCCCTTGTACCAGCAGATGCTTTTTTTACAAATCTGATTAAATCTGTCAGCTCTTTCTTGTTTTATATGAAATGCCTCATAAGAAGGGATAGCTATCACATATTTATAGGACGTTGTAGGACAGATGCACATCATTAAATAAAAATGTGGCACTTCCCTTGTTTGTAAATCATTCCTCTTTTAATGTAAATGCAAATCACTCTGCATCTGAAGCATATGCAGTTCAGAGAGCTATCTCTTTTAGGGCTTATCAATCAATACATTGAGTAGCTTTGGAGAGGTGTAGCAATGCAACAAATCCACCAAATATGAAGTAAGAAGAGCAAAATCCACCTGGAATTAGTTTGGTTATGATTTCTCCTGAAGTCCAGCAAAGTTTGGGCATGGTCCGATAGATTTGTACTTTAAACGTGAAGAAATATCCAGTTCCTAAAACATAGGAAGAATCATTGCAGGAATTCCATATGGCTAGTCTAGTGAAAAGAAGGACTAAGATTGACAGGATAGCAGTCTTCCGATATTCAGAGTTGGAAGGAACCTTGGAGGTCTCCTAGTCCAACAGAGTTTGAATACTCCATATTGCTAAGCGTTTTACACATATTGGGGTTGACAATCTAGTATTTGAGCAGCTGTCTTAAGGATGGCATGTGGCGTTGTTGCAAAATTGGGTTGATCGGAGTTACAGTTCATCCTTGGACCATCTGGAGAAGGCAGAGAAATAGATGTAGCGGCAGAAAGCAAAGCAAGCAAAGACACGTGCCGTGGATATTTTCTGGGTTGAGCAAGTCATGTGCCAAATGCACTTTTAGATGATAGACAAACAGTCAGAATAGTTGGAAGGGTCTTTAGAGGTCTTGTAGTCTAACCCTCTGCTCGAGCAGAAGACCTTATAGCATTCCAGACAAATGGCTTTCCAATCTCTTCTTAAAAATCTCCAGTATTGGAGCACCTACAACCTCTGGAGGCAGGTCATTCTGCTGATTAATTGTTCCAACGGTCAGGAAGTTTCTCCTTAGTTCTAGGTTGCTTCTCTCCTTGATTAGTTTCCATCTGCTCATGCCTCTATGCAAGAATCTAGCCAGCTAATGGTCAGCGCTAAATTGGCGCTATATAAGGGTTAACAGAATTCAAGAGGGATTGAATTTGGATCGCATGTGTTCAACTGGAGAACAGGCAAAAAGGAATCCAGAGAACAGTATAGCTGTCCTCACTAAGGTGGACATATTGAAATGGATGAACTGCTACAAACGTACCTTCCAAATGGCCAAGGATTGAAATGCAGAAATGACTTGGGTTTGGCTAGTCTAAAGAAAAGAAGAAATAGGGGAGACATGATAGCAGCGTTCCAGTATCTGAGGGGCTGCCACAAGGCAGAGGAGGCCAGGTTGTTCACCAAAGCACCAGAGGAAAGGACAAGAAACAATGGTTGGAAACTGATCAAGGAGAGAAGCAACCTGGAATTAAGGAGAAACTTCCTGACATTGATGGCAATTAACCAGTGGAACAGCTTGCCTCCAGAAATCATGGGTGCTCCATCACTGGAGGTTTTAAAGAAGAGACTAGACATTCACTTGTCTGAGATGGTATACAGTAGGTTCTCCTGCTTGAGCAGGGGGCTGGACTAGAAGACCTCCAAGGTCCCTTCCAGCTTCTCTTCTCTTCTCTTCTCTTCTCTTCTCTTCTCTTCTCTTCTCTTCTCTTCTCTTCTCTTCTCTTCTCTTCTCTTCTCGCCTGAGTTGGTATTTACTCGAGCAAAATTTCAGCACCTGGAACACTAGTTAAATATGGAAGATTTAATCAAGTACTTTATAACCAACAGGTTTCTATTTATGGAGCTCCAGAGATAGAAGATATAACATAACTATCTATTTGCACATGCCTAATGGTCAACACTAGGTTGGCACCACTGTACATAAGAGTTAACAGAATTCCACAGGGGTTGAACTTGGACTGCCTCTACCTTTTCTTCTCCCACACAAACCTGTGGTGTAAAACGATGATCATTGCAATAGAAGGCGTGTACCAATCTTTTGTCAAGGGTATATGACAGCTGCATTCCCCTTTAAAACCTGCAAACGAGCTGAACGTCCATTTTGTATTTTTCTAAGCATTGGGATAGAGGTGGCCAAGCCCACACCCTGAGAAATGCATTCTATAAGTTGGAGATCACAAATGACAAATTTCTTCCCTACACAAAAGATTAATGAGCTTCTAGCATTGGTTCCTCCAGAACAATTCAGATGCTTTTTAAGAATAGTTCCCTGTGGAGAAACCATTTTACATTTTGCCCATTCTATTATAAACCCAAGGAAATGGAGGTTTCGAAGAAGCTCCTCCATCTGTCCAGCTCTTTCTCCAGGATGGTATAGGGCTGTGGTGGTGAACCTATGGCACACGTGCCACAGGTGGCACGCAGAGCGCTTTCTGTGGGCACGCATGCTGTCACCCCAGTCCTAGGCCTTCAGCTGGGTTTTATAAAACCTTTTTGCTTTAGGCCTCCACAGCTGTGTGCAAAAAAAAAAAAAAAAGAAAGGAAAGGAAAAGGTTCAATCAATCAATTTCAACTTCTCGTGGGGAAAAAAAAAGATCTCGCAAAGTTGGAATTGATTGATTGAACTTTTTAGTCCCACCCAGTCTGCCGTTACCACTGCAGCCACGCCCACCCAGTGGGCCACACCCACCCAATGGGCCACACCCACCCAGCACCCGACGATACTTAAGTGGGTTTTGGGTTGCAGTTTGGGCACTTGGTCTCTAAATGGTTTGCCAGCACTGGTATAGGGTCTCCTGTTTGAGCTGCGGTTGGACTAGAAGATCTCCAAGGTTGCTTACAACTCTGTTATTCTGCATTTTGTAAATCCATATTTCAGCCCACATTCTAATCAAATAGTATTGACCAGAAAGTTGAAATCCAAACATACTGTGTGATACATAACAACAGTGCTTTTTTTTTGTAAAAGAAAAAGGTGCCGGAACTCACAATGTTATACAACCCGCCTTGCCTACCCTACAAGGTTCCATCCAAAAAAGGTGCCGGAACTCCGTTCTGAGCATTCTATGAGAAAAAAAAGCCCTGCATATCAAGCTGGCAGCTGAATGAAACAATTCAAGATAACAGAATGGGCTAATTGGCTGTTTAACAAAATCACATGTCACACCCCTGCATGACATGGTGACATTTACCCATCAATTTACTAAAAGCCTGTATTTATGGGTATGTGTGAATTTAATTAGAAAATTAACTGTTTTTTTTAAATAGTCAGCTGCTTAATTAAAAGAAATGCTCAATGCATGAATGCTTCATGTAGAATGAAGTGTCTAATCATATCATCTTTTAGTTTGGAAATCAGCAGAGATCCTTCAAGAGCATTAAGGCTCTTTGGCCAAAAGAGTGGGAAATGTCCAGTTTTGTCAATGAAGTTAAACGATCTGGAGACTTCTCAGCATCCTAGAAGGAAGGAAAAGAAGGAATGTTCACTCTTCTTCAAACTGGGGGGGGGGTTAACTTCATCAAATGTGATTGATTACATGGAGGTCAGGCTAACCCACCCCACGAAAAAAAAGTAGAAATGAAAATTGCCTTCTTTCTGCAGAATAGTTGAAGGCCATCTTGAGATAAGAGATGTAGAAGGACAGGCAGAGAGACTGTGGGTGGAATCAAGAGAGGAATCAGCCTGGAGTCATTATGTTCCCACAAATGATCTATGTTCAATCCCTCTTGAGCTCCCTTATCTAACACAATGGATGGAATTCCATTGAAGCAATGGATGGAAACTAGTCAAGGAGAGAAGTAACCTAGAACTAAGGAGAAACTTCCTGACAGTTAGAACAATTAACCAGTGGAACAACCTGCCTCCAGAAGTGGTGGATGCTCCAACACTGGAAGTTTTTAAGAAGAGACTGGACAGCCATTTGTCTGGAATGGTACAGGGTTTCCTGCCTGAGCAGGGGTTGGACTAGATGACCCCCAAGGTTCCTTCCAACTTCTTCTTCTTCTTCTTCTTCTTCTTCTTCTTCTTCTTCTTCTTCTTCTTCTTCTTCTTCTTCTTCTTCTTCTTCTTCTTCTTCTTCTTCTTCTTCTTCTTCTTCTTCTTCTTCTTCTTCTTCTTCTTCTTATTATTATTATTATTATTATTATTATTATTATTATTATTATTATTATTATTATTATTATTATTATTATTATTATTATTATTATTATTACCAATTTCATGTTGACTCTTAGTTGACGAGATTCTTGTGAATAGCCCTTAAGCACTAAATCAGCTTAATTGGAACTTAACTAGTGGACCTAACTCTTCTAGTTGACAGATTTAGAGAAAATAAAAAAATAATACTTGTCTCTTCTTGGTGTCAAGCTTAATGGCTGAGAGTGGACATCAACCTAGCTCAGATTACAGTTGGTGGGAAAGTCCCACAGCACATGTAGTTAGCAATGAGTGATCAAGACCATTATCAGACTTACTAAGGACTGTTTACCAACACAGTGCTTCAGATTCTTTTCCTTGACTGGATTCTGGTGTATAGCTCAAGCAATAAATCAGCTTAATTGAAACTTAACATATGGTCCCGATTCTTTGCTCCTGACACAGAAGAATTTAAATGGTTTGAGACCCCAACATGGCATTCCCACCATCTGAAGATGACCAGAAGCTATCTAGTGTTCTAGTTTATTTATTATATTTCAGAACTGCCCATCTCCCTCACAGATGGAGTCTGGGCCAGTGATGGGATTTGAATACTGAACAACCAGTTCTCATATTTGATGCAGACCTGGGCCTCCGATGCCTAGAACGGACTTCTGGAAGTGGCATCATGCACTTCCGGTGGGCTGTTCTAGGCCTGGGAGGCCTCCTCCAGGCCTCCGATGCCTAGAACGGAATTCCAGAAGTGGCAACATGCTTTCAGTGGGCTGTTCCATGCCTGGGAGGCCTCCTCCAGGCCTCCGATGCCTAGAACAGAGTTTCCAAAGTTGCATCCACACACTTCCAGTGGGCTGTTCTAGGCCTGGGAGGACTCGGAATTCAGGTAGATTTAGCTACCAGTTCTCCCAAACCGATGTGAACCAGCTGAATCCCACCACTGGTCTGGGAAGTGTACAATAAAACATTAAAAGCACAACAACATATAAAATTTATAAGAAGGTCCCTTTGAGAGGGCCCTTGGAGTCCTAGTGGACAATCACCTAAACATGAGCCAGCTGTGTGCAGCAGCAGTCAAAAAATCCAATACAATCCTGGGTTGCATAAACAGAGGCATAAAATCAAAATCTCATGAAGTATTACTACCACTTTATAAAGCCTTAGTAAGGCCACACCTGGAATACTGCAGGAATTGGGTATGGCCAGTCTAGCGAAAAGAAGAACTAGGGGTTACACGATAGCAGTGTTCCATCATTTGAGGGTCTGCCTGAAAGAAGAGGGGGTCAACTTATTTTCCAAAGCACCAGAAGGCAAGATAAGAAACAATGGATGGAAACTGATCAAGGAGAGAAGCAACCTGGAATTAAGGAGAAACTTCCTAACAGGGAGGACAATTAACTAGTGGAACAGGTTGCCTCCAGAAGTTGTAGGTGCTTCAATATTACAGGTTTTTAAGAAAAGACTTAAAGAAGGGGAGGACAGAGAATGAGGTGGCTGGATGGAGTCACTGAAGCAATAGGCATGAGCTTAAATGGACTCCAGAAGATGGTAGAGGACAGGAAGGCCTGGAGGAACGTTGTCCATGGGGTCAAGATGGGTCGGACACCACTTCGCAACTAACAACAACAAGAAAAGACTGGACAGCCACCTATCTGAAATGGTATAGGGCATGGCTGGCTCTGGAATTCTGGGAGTTGAAGTCCAGAAGTCATGAAGGGGCCATAGTTCCCCCATGCTGGCTCAAGAATTCTGGGAGTTGAAGTTCATGAGTCATGAAGGGGCCATAGTTCCCCCATGCTGGCTCAGGAATTCTGGGAGTTGAAGTCCACCAGTCATGAGGGGTCCATAGTTCCCCCATGCTGGCTCAGCAATTCTGGGAGTTGAAGTCCACGAGTCATGAAGGAAGCCATAGTTCCCCCATGCTGGCTCAGGAATTCTGGGAGTTGAAGTCCACGAGTCATAAAAGAGCCAAGGTTGCCTACCCTTGGTATAGGGTCGCCTGCTTGAGCAGGGGGTTGGACTAGAAGACCTCCAAGGTCCATTCCAGCTCTATTCTGACCTGCAGACCTAATTAAAGGATGGAAGGGGTCTTCAGGGCACTTACTAGCCCCATGACTGCCTACTCCTCTGCTCCCCAGGCAAGGCTACAGAGCCATGTTTTTACAGAAGGCCAAGAGAATGGGGACTTGCTTCTCCTTTGGGGAGGGGGGATAATATTCCACAGGGTGGAAGGCATGGTTCTTAGAACCCACCAGTCAGAAGTTTTTAACTGACAGGGTCTACATCATGCATTCCCTTCCAGCATGCCTGGCTGAGGAATTCTGGGAGTTGAAGTTCACCAGTCATAAAAGGGCCAAGTTTGAAGACCCTCTGCTGTAAATCTTTACATTACCTCACCTCTTCATTCCCAAGCCAACTGTAGAAATTGTGGCCCCCATCTTCAAATTCTGTGTGGAAAAATCTCAGTAGCTCTCCAGAACATCTCATTCCACGGCTGAACTGGGAAGTTTAAAAAGACAAAGAGAAAGAGAAAATTTAATATCAATTCTGGCGCTTCAAAGTCTGTGAGAAAAATCTCAGTAGCTCTCCAGACTATCTCATTCCATGGCTGAAAAGAAAAAGAAAAAAAAGGAGAAAATTTAATATCAATTCTGGCGCTTCAAAGTCTGTGAGAGAAAAAAACAACAACTCAATAGCTATGCAGAATATCTCATTGACTGAATTGGGAAAAAAGTGAAGAAAAGTTTAATATAAATTCTGGAGAGGTGGCCGTATTAGATGCTTCCCACACTATAAGAGGAATTATTGAAGTCAAAGCATGTGACTCCGAATTCATACCATGTACTGTGCACATTACAGGCTTGTCAGAATAAATCCCCAATGATCCAATTATTTTCTCTATTTAGGAATGTGATTGGGTTATAGCCATTCCTATTAGGTCCAAACTAAATGGGATGAAAGATTAGTGATAAATCATGGCTGTTAACATTGCAGAGATGATAAAGTAAATGACTTCTTCAAACTAATTGAATATTTTTAATAGAAGAAACATCACCAAGATTTATATGTACAATTTTAATGCTCTGTTTAGTAATGCCTTTTATGGATGAGTTAATGGTTGGTTAGATAAATTAAATTCTGTCCGTTTCACCAAATTGCTATTTCCCCAGCTGACATTGGCCATTCGCTGCTTGATTAGTTGAAGTATTTGATTGTTATTATTGTTTTTGATAAGGACTGCTGTGATGAATTGGTGCTTTCATGATATTAGTGGCTTGGCTCTGGCATTCTAATTCAGAAAGGAATGAATGAATGAATGAATGAATGAATGAATGAATGAATGAATGGATTCGTGTCCAGGAAGTGGAAGATGCCCAGATTAGTTGGATTCATTGAGATTCATTGCATCACCATGGCAAGGAAGGAAGGAAGGAAGGAAGGAAGGAAGGAAGGAAGGAAGGAAGGAAGGAAAGAAGGAAGGAAAAGGAAGGAAGGAAGGAAGGAAGGAAGGAAGGAAGGAAGGAAGGAAGGAAGGAAGGAAGGAAGGAAGGAAGGAAGGAAGGAATAGTAATAGCAATAGTCAACCTTGAGCCAGTGAGATTCCAATTGCCAAACTGCTGGCAACCAGCCACCAGAAGTCAGCAGAAGTAGCCTGCAGTACTGCATTCTAACCACTGCACCACCAGAGCTCTTGTGAGTAGATAAATAGGCACCACACACACAAACACACACACACACACACACACACACACACACAGAGACACAAATGTTGTTCTTCTAAGTTGCGAAGTCATGTCTGACCCGTCACGACCCCATGGACAACATTCCTCCAGGCTTTCCTGTCCTCTACCATCTTCTGGAGTCCATTTAGGCTCACGCCTACTGCTTCAGTGACTCCATCCAGCCACCTCCTTCTCTGTCATCCCCTTCTTCTCTTGCCATCAACCTTTCCCAGCATTAGGCTCTTCTCCAGTGAGTCCTTCCTTCTCATAAAGTGGCCAAGGTGTTTGAGTTTCAACTTCAGGATCTGGCCTTTTAAAGAGCAGTCAGTCCTCTACGACTGACCGGTTTGATCGCTTTGCAGTCCAAGGGACTCGCAGGAGTCTTCCCCAGCACCGTAGTTCAAAGGCTTCAATTCTTTGGCGCTCAGCCTTTCTTATGGTCCAACTTTCACATCCATACATTGCAACTGGGAAGACCATAGCCTTGACTATACGCACTTTTGTTGACAGGGTGATGTCTCTGCTTTTTAGTGTGCTGTCTAGATTTGCCAGGGCTTTCCTCCCCAGGAGCAAGCGTCTTTTAATTTCTTGGCTGCGGTCCCCGTCTGCGGTGATCTTGGAGCCCAGGAAAATAAAATCTGTCACTACCTCCATTTCTCCCCCCCCACACACAAATACACATACACAAATATATATACACACATAATATGTATATTATATAATAATATAAAGAAATAAAGGTAAATATAAAGGTTTCCCCTGGCCAGTGGTATCTGATCTAGGGGGATGATGCTCAGTCTCCATTTCCTAAATGAGGAAGCCAATGTTGTCGAAAGATGCTTCTTTGGTCATGTGGTTGGCATGCCTATATGCCGAGATGCACAGAACGCCGTTACTCACGACCACAACTGAGGCCAAAATTTCTATTCCTAAGCGAGACAGATCGTTAAGTGAACGTTGCACCTTTCTGGCTGCAGTTGTTAAGTGAATCACTGCAGTGGTATCGTTAGTCACACCATTGTTCAACGAATCTGGCTTCCCCCATTGACTTTGCTTTTCAGAAGGTCGTAAGGAAAATGGAAGGCTTGGTCTACCAGAGTGCGTTTTATATTATCAAGCATCTGCATTAACATGGGTAAAAGAATGGATAACTCTTAGAATTAAAAGGCTGTTATATCTGGAGGGGCATGATTTACAATTGGGGTGGCACACTTTTTTTTATGGTATGGGAAAAATAAAGTCCATAAATATTTCCAAAATCACTATATAAGGAATGCATTATTAACAACAGGGGGAAAAATAAAATGTAAAATATATTTGAAAATTCCAGGGTGGTTGTCAACAATGGAAGCATTTGTACACCCAAATTTAGTGAACTTTGAAGAAATCTGGACATATAGAGATATTCTAAACACTGAAGGGCACTTAAAATCTAAACAAGAAATGGAAAATCAGGGCATCAATCTATCATGGTGGGCGCATTTACAAATGCAAGCTAATATGTGATATAAAGATGTTAAACTGTGTGGATTTCATAAGGAACAAACTGTGTTTGAGAAGGTTAACTTCTGATAAGAAACTAATTAAGAAAATGTATAATTTCCCAGAAGGTCGGCAAAGTGGATCCTGTGATCCCGGGACACCGCAACCGTCATAAATGTGAGGAAGTTGCCAAGCTTCTGAATTTCAATCATGAGACCAGGGGGATGCTACAACGGTTGTAAGTGTGAAAAATGTTCATAAGTCGTTGTCTGCTAGGATTCTTTTTGACAAGACAAATTGTAAAATGAGACAAATCAAGTCAAGTCGTTTTCTTATCTAACCACGGAGACGTCCTCGGACAAGCGCTGGCTCTTCGGCTTTGAAATGGTGATGAGCACCGGCCCCTAGAGTCGGAAACGACTAGCATGCGTGTGCGGGGGAACCTTTACCTTTACCTTTTATGTAGAAGGAATGGGCGGTCAATACCAGTATCAGAATTACTAAGGTCTATGTCAGGACCCACCCCAAACCACGTCTTAGGAAGACAAAACTCTTGGAGCCAAATCTTAGTCCAAAAGAAATCTTTACTATGACATGCTTGGTTGTAGGAATACAAGACAGGACTTAATATTGTTCCACAAACTAAACCCTTATAAAGAGTTCCTGGTTCAACCCCCCCTTAACCCCATTTGGTCAGTCCCCCATCATTCACCTCGTATCATCCCTCTCGTGGGAAAAAGGAACTTAGGACCTTTTATGTTTATTGCTCTCTTCCTTGACACAAGCCAGATGCTACCTACCCTAACCCCCCCCCCCCCCTTGTTCCCCCAGTTCAAAAGGCTTCTCTTTTCCTTTGAAATGCCTAATACAGGCTCAATACACATTTGTTCCCTCCTCCTCGGGAGATGGCAGGATCCATGGAATAATGTTTTAAACATACATTTATGAATATGATATAAATGGATTCTGACAGTCTATTTACTGATCCAGTGCTGAAATTCTTTTCTTTTCTATTTACTTCCCATGCTTTACAGGCCACTAATAACGTCGCAGAGGCCACCACATAACCCAGAAGAAGCAACATTTGTGAAACAGTGCAAAACAATCCATGTTTTAAGATCTGATTTGATTTTTTTAAAAAAAATATATATATAGCAAGGATAGTGTGTGCTTTTCAGGGGTATTTCTGTATTTCTGCAAAGTTTCAACTAGATGGGAGTTCAAAGATCTCTAGCTAACAAAAGTGTGTCTACCTCTTTCAAAGCAGGGGGCTGGACTAGAAGACTTCCAAGGTCCCTTCCAGCTTCTATTCTATTCTATTCTATTCTATTCTATTCTATTCTATTCTATTCTATTCTATTCTATTCTATTCTATTCTATTCTATTCTATTCTATTCTATTCTATTCTATTCTGTTTTACTCTAGTCTTATTCTATTCTATTCTGTTCTGTTCTGTTCTAGTCTAGTCTAATCTTTTTCTATTCTATTCTGTTCTGTTCTGTTCTGTTCTAGTCTAGTCTAGTCTAGTCTAGTCTTTTTCTATTCTATTCTATTCTATTCTATTCTATTCTGTTCTGTTCTGTTCTGTTCTGTTCTGTTCTGTTTTAGTCTAGTCTTATTCTATTCTGTTCTGTTCTGTTCTGTTCTAGTCTAGTCTAGTCTAGTCTAGTCTAGTCTAGTCTAGTCTAGTCTTTTTCTATTCTATTCTATTCTATTCTATTCTATTCTATTCTATTCTATTCTATTCTATTCTATTCTATTCTATTCTATTCTATTCTATTCTATTCTATTCTATTCTATTCTATTCTATTCCAATCTAAAGAAAAATGAGAAAAAAGATCTTCCGCAATCAATCCTCTAAATTGTCCAAAAGTAAAGCAAGAGTAACAATTAAGCTGACCCAATGTAGAAAGTGTCCTATTTCAAGTTTTAAAACATCAAGATTTCAAAAATGGTGAAAGAGTATTTGTTTTTTTTACTAGAAATTAAAGAATAGACTACAATAAACAGGAGATGTGTACAGTGAAAGCGCACGCAATTGAGGATTTTTAATGCTGCATTTGTAAACGTTGACTCCAAAGATGAAGTTGGCAAACATTTGCAGCAACAACTGTCTATCCCTAAAAAAAAAAAAAAAAAGAGAGAGAGAGAGCACCTTTTCTGCATTGGAAACATGAACTGGGGCAATCCCATTCTTTCATCCATCTTCAAGGAAACTCCCGATGAGTTCCCTTTGATCAGTCGAACTGGCAAACTGTTCATCATGTTGCCATCATTCCTGGTCTATTTTTTTTCTGCAGAAATGCATCTTGGAAGCTCACCAGCATAAGCTCCGAAAGTAGCATTATTAGCTATTTTTATGGTAGCATCTGCAATAAAGAGTAAACGAGCATCTGTGTAAAAGAAGCTTTGAAAAGAGTCCAGCATATCTCTGTGAAGCCATCTGGATATTGTCCTGTAAGTGGAAAATCCATTACACTTAAATAGACTGTAAGGCAGGAAAAAGAGAGGGAGGGAGGGAGGGAGGGAGGGAGGGAGGGAAGGAAGGAAGGAAGGAAGGAAGGAAGGAAGGAAGGAAGGAAGGAAGGAAGGAAGGAAGGAAGGAAGGAAAAAAGGAAGGAAGGAAGGAAGGAAGGTAGGAAGGAAGGAAGGAAGGAAATAAGATGTTAGACTAAGCTAGTGAGACGGAGGGAGGGAGGGAGGGAGGGAGGGAGGGAGGGAAGGAAGGAAGGAAGGAAGGAAGGAAGGAAGGAAGGAAGGAAGGAAGGAAGGAAGGAAGGAAGGAAGGAAGGAAGGATTCAGGAAGTAAGGGAGGGAGGGAGGGAGATTCAGGAAGGAAGGAAGGATTCACGAAGGAAGGAAGGAAGGAAGGAAGGAAGGAAGGAAGGAAGGAAGGAAGGAAGGAAGGAAATAAGATGTTAGACTAAGCTAGTGAGAGGGAGGGAGGGAGGGAAGGAAGGAAGGAAGGAAGGAAGGAAGGAAGGAAGGAAGGAAGGAAGGAAGGAAGGAAGGATTCAGGAAGTAAGGGAGGGAGGGAGGGAGATTCAGGAAGGAAGGAAGGATTCAGGAAGGAAGGAAGGAAGGAAGGAAGGAAGGAAGGAAGGAAGGAAGGAAGGAAGGAAGGAAGGAAGGAAGGAAGGAAGAGGACAGAGAAAACAGCAACAATCCATCTCGTGTTCACTTCATTGGAAATTTATGGCAACGTTGACAGTAATAAAGAACAATTTTATGGTCAGTGTTGACAGTAATAAAACACATTTCTGTATTAACTATTAGCAATTCTCACTTGAAAATATCAAGCTCCTTATGCCCGTCATCAAGGAAACAAGTACCACACAGACTTCGATAAGGATATTTAATGCAGGAATAATGGGTAATATTTCTATTTTTGTTGTTGTTGTTGTTTTTATATTGTGTACTTTTTTTGTTTGTTTTATTGATGATGTTACCTAGCTGTGTAATGAAACATCTGCCAAAAGTATAAAAGAAAAAAAAAACCAAGCTGATAGAACACCAAGGACCTCAGTTGTTAAGCAAATCACCAAGGTCATGAAGTGAATCCATAGTCATTAAGCAAACCCATTGTTTACTATAGGGTGTTTTTGCTTTCACACTTCAAAGTGGAGAAAAGCTGAGGTGAGCGACAGGAGCTCACCCAGACGCACAGTGCTAGGGCTCGAACTGCTGGAGCTGAGACCATGTCCAGCATCATTAGGTCACTGAGCCACTGTGCTTTGGTCACTAAATGAGAGAGAGAAAATTGGAGAGAGAGAGAGAGAGAGACAGAGGGAGAGAATGGGAGAAAAAGAATGGGAGAGAGAAAGAGAATGGGAGAGAGAGAGAGAGAGAGAATGAGAGAGAAAATGGGAGAGAGAGAAAATAGGAGAGAGAGAGAGAGAATGGGAGAGAAAGAATGGGAGAGAAAGAATGTGTGTGAGAGAGAATGAGAGAGAGAAAGAATGGGAGAGAGTGAATGAGAGAGAGAATTGGAGAAAAAGAATTAGAGAGAGAATTGGAGAGAAAGAATGTGTGAGAGAGAAACAGAGAGAAAGAGAATGGGAGAGAAAGAATGGGAGAGAGGGAGAATAGGAGAGAGAGAATGAGAGAGAAAGAATGGGAGAGAATGGGAGAGAGAAAGGGAGAGAAAGAATGGGAGACAAAGAGAATGAGAGAGAAAAAGAGAATGGGAGAGAGAGAATGGGGGGAGAGAGAGAATGGGGGAAAGAGAAAGAATGGGGGAGAGAGAATGAGAGAGACAATGGGAGAGAGAGAGAATAGGAGAGAGAGAGAGAATGAGAGAGAAAGAATGTGAGAGAGAGAATGTGAGAGAAAGAATGTGAGAAAGAATGTGAGGGAGAGAGAGAAAGAGAATGGGAGAGAAAGAATTGAAGAGAGAAGGGGAGAGAAAGAATGGGGAGAGATAGATAGATAGATAGATAGATAGATAGATAGATAGATAGATAGATAGATAGATAGATAGATAGATAGATAGATAGAACAGTGCTTAAATTTACCTCCTTGATTCCCCCACCCCATTTCTGTGTTTATCAGTTTGGCCAAACACCCCAGAGGCATTAAAGAAACCCCCAGCGCTGAGTTAAGATTTTCCCCAAATGTTTTGACTCTCTACATATTTTGCTGTTGTGATGATGCTTTTTTACAAGATTCTTTTATATTCTCCAAGGTTTTCCACCTCTTGTCATGTTCCTCATTAGGTGTGGTGTGCTGCATTGCTTTGATAGAACACCAGATGGAATCACAAACTCTTCGGTGCCCGTTGCAATTCCTCATCAAACTCATAAGTGTGCTAGTTAGTCTTTATTAAAGCAACTGTCTTCAGGCCTGGGATTTGTCTGCGTTAACAGACTCCATCCCAGCCAGGTTATTTCTCCAGTCTGCAAATATGCTCTGAATATTCTACATTTAGGCAAGAAAAATCAAATGCACAGGTACAGTATAGGTGGCACCTTGCTCAATAGTAGTAAATGTGAGAGGGATCTCAGAGTCCTAGTGGACGATCCCTTAAACATGACCCAGCTGTGTGCTGCAGCTGCCAAAAAAGCCAACACAGTGCTAGGCTGCATTAACAGAGGGACAGAATCGAGATCACGTGAAGGGTTAGTACCAATTTGTAACACCTTAGTAAGACCCACGCTAGTAAGACCCATGTTTCATCCAATTTTGGTTACGACATTGTAAAAAAAGACATGGAGACTCTAGAAAGAGTGCAGAGAAGAGCAACAAAGATGATTAGTAGACTGGAGGATGAAATATACGAAGAATGGTTGCTGGATTTGTGTATGTCTAGTATAACGAAGAGAAGGAGCAGAGACGACATGATAGCATTCTTCCAGTATTTGAGGGGCTCCTGCAAAGATGTAAAAAAGATGTTGAGACTCTAGAAAGAGTGCAGAGAAGAGCAACAAAGATGATCAGGGGACTGGAGGCTGAAACATAGGAAGAACGGTTATTGGAATTGGGTACATCTAGTTTACTGTAATGAAAAGAAGGATTAAGGGTGACATGACAGCAGTCTTCCAATGTCTCGGGCTGCCCCAAAGAAGAGGGAGTCAAGCTCTTCTCCAAAGTGCCTGAAGTCAGGACAAGAAGGAAGGGATGGAAACTAACCAAGGAGAGAAGCAACCTGGAACTAAGGAGAAACTTCCTGACAGTTAGAACAATTAACCAGTGGGAACAACCTGCCTCCAGAAGTGGTGAATGCTCCAACACTGGAAGTTTTTAAGAAGAGACTGGACAGCCATGTGGCTGAAATGGTATAGTTTTTCCTGCTTGAGCAGGGGGTTGGACTAGAAGACCTCCAAGGTCCCTTCTAACTCTGCTGTTCTGCTATTTTTTTCCAGACTGCCATTGGGTTAAAAAAATGCATCAGACTATGTAGGGGGAAAAAAATAATAAGACCTTCTGAATGCACCAAACTGTTTTATGAGAAGACATGGCCAAGTTCACCCTATTAATTGGCAGCATGTCGTGCAATCCTTCCAAGCTTGACTGAAATCCTGTAACAAAATGAAGCCGGGGATTTTTGAATGTGAAAAATAAACTCCAAAGCTGGTGTTCCCTTTGGTAGATCAAACCAAGCTCTTTTGCTGCAGAAAACATTTTTGTGTGTGGGATGTGTGTGTGTGTGTGTGTGTGTGTGTGTGTGTGTGTGTATGTGTGGGGAGGATCTTGGATACTTAAGACTTCTTGATTTAGGTGTGTATCAAAGGTAATTTCCTGCCCAGCCTTAGGCAAGCTGACTCTCCACCCCATTGGCAGCAGGTCAAATGTATCCAACAGAGATTTAAATGTTATTTTCATTGCAGATAGGTGATTCACTGGAGTGAACGGCACAGAGACTAGAGAGGCAGAAGACAGGGAAGAAATGCTCGTACAAATTGCTGAGTTTAGCTACTGAACTAACTTTGTTCCTTGTCATGCACCATGGGCTTTAAAGATCATAAACAACACCTTGAACTGGATCCAGAAGCAGCTTGAGGATCAAAGGAATCACATGCACCTGTGGGAAGACAGCGTCCCATCCACACAACCCCAGAGGGGAAAACAAATTGGAGGGGGGGGAATATTAAAAAGGCAGAATATTACATTTCCCCAAAGGAATAATGGAGAAAATCTTAAAAGGCAGAAACTTCTCCGTCTCTCCCAGCCAGAAACTCGGCAGGCCAGCTTTGTAGAAATGCAGGTTTGATCATCCCATTCAGAAAAACCGAGGCCCCATTTATGAGCAAACACTGTCTGCAGAAACCAATTCAAGACAGGATCTTTTGAAATGCCTTGGAGAAAGATTTGATAGCTAACAACAGCAGAGTCATAGGATTAGGACCAGCAGCACTTCACCCAAGAAATCCAACACAGGAAGTAAGCCATCAGCCCCAGCCCCAGAGAAGCAGCACATGACCTTTAGGACATAATAGGATTAACCCACCACCATCAGAATATCAAAAGGGGACACTGAACCTCAGGTCAAAGTTCATGCCACAGGAACAACTCCAAACACAAAAGCCCAAGAAGGTATAAAATCCCACCACTCCCTGCTCCATGTGGTCAGCTGCCCCAGAACCTTTTCTGTCTGCTTCTGCAACTCAATAAACTACAATCTTCTTTCTAAAGCGGTCTCCATTTTGTTTATTCCCAGCTTGGACTGGACCCTGATGAACACTTTTTCTTTCAACACACCGTTGTTTGGGTGCCCAGGATTGCTCACACGGCTGCATTCTGTACCAACTGAAGCATAAACATTATGCATAAACATTGACACCAGTCATATCTCTACAGTTCATAAGAGAGTTCTTGCATCACATGTCTAGTAAGCAACATTTTAACAAGCAACAAATATTTGAGGGGCTCCTAAAAAGATGGTGTGTGTGTGTGTGTGTGTGTGTGTGTATGTGTGAGTGTGTGTGTGTGTGTGTGTGTGAAGCTATTTTCCAAAGGACCAAAAGGCAAGATAACGGAGAGGAACTAATCAAGGAGAGAAGCAACCTAGAATTAAGGATAAATTTCCTAACAGTGAGGACCATTAACCAGTGGAATGGCTTGTCTTCAGAAGTTGTGTGAGCTTTATCAGTGGAGATTTTTAAGAAGAGATGGGACAGCTACCTGTCTGAAATGGTATAGGCCCTCCTGCTTGAGCAGGGGACTGGACTAGAAAACCTCTGAGGTCCCTTCCAACTCTATTATTGTTTATTCTAACAATTGCCATGTGCCTACAAGATTGTAATAATTGTTGTTAGCTGCGAAGTCGTGTCCAACCCATCGCGACCCTATGGACAACCTTCCTCCAGGCCTTCCTGTCCTCTACCATCTGCTGGAGTCCATTTAAGCTCACGCCTCCTGCTTCAGTAACTCCATCCAGCCACCTCCTTCTCTGTCGTCCCCTTCTTCTCTTGCCCTCAATCTTTCCCAGCATTAGGCTCTTCTCCAGTGAGTCCTTCCTTCTCATTAGGTGGCCAAAGTATTTGAGTTTCGCCTTCAGGATCTGGCCTTCTAAAGAGCAGTCAGGGTAATTGTAATAATAATAATAATAATAATAATAATAATAATAATAATAATAATAATAATAATAATAATAATAATAATAATAGTAATAATTATTATTTTCCAAGTCCAAAGTCCATTCTGATGTTGCTGCTAAACAGTTGAACTGCGTTGAGTATTGATTCAAGTTCAGTGTGGCTTTTTGCATACAGTTTTAAGTCATCCATGTATAGTAGATGGTTTATCTTGCCAAGCTGGCTTGAGATGTGGTATCCCAGTTTTGTGTTTGGACTTGGAAAATGTGCTATATTATCCATGCAGCGAGGAAAAATGGGAAAAATAGAAGGAATAGAACTGGGAAATGTAAGTATTATGAAAGCACTAGCAAAGGATGATGGTTACAAATACCTAGGCATACTGGAAGCAGACAACATCTAGAATGGACAAGTCAAAGAGTCAACACCAAAGGAATACATCAGGAGAGTCCACAAAATACTCTTTTGAGAGATCCCCCGATAGGAAAGGATTACAAGAGGCATCTGGCAAAGGTAATTTTGGGAACAGATAGGATACATTGCTTCATTTCTTTCTTATTTTTAGCACTAGGAAAACAAGGGCAGAGGACTAAAGCAGCTTTTGTAGATTAAAAAAAAAACAAACAAACAATGAAAGATCTCTCTCTCTCTCTCCCAAGCAAAGATTACCGAAGCGAGAACTTGTAATGTATCCGTGTAAATTCCTCAAAATTGTATTTCTCATAGAAGGAGAAAGAGGAAAATGGCTACAAGAAGGCCTTGACTTAACAGCTCATTTAGTGACCATTCAAAGTTTTACCACGGCACCGAAGAAAGTGACTTTATGACCGTTTTTCACACTTAATGATCGTTGCAGCATCCTGGGATCAAAAATGCAGATGCTTGTCAACTGACTCTTATTTATGACAAGTGGAGGTGTCCCGGGGGGGGGGGAACGGGGTGTCACGTGATCCCCTTTGGTGACCTTCTGACAAGCAAAGTCAATGGGGGGGGTAAAGCCAGAGTTACTTAACAACCATGTTACTAACTGAAGCACTGCAAGGATTTATCGAACTACAGTGGCAAGAAAAGTCGTGAAATGGAGCCAAACTCAAGTTGACAAAGGACACTCTGAGCATCATCAGTTTTGGGCTGAGCTGTGGTTGCAAGTCAAGGATTACCTGTAATCAGTAGCTTTTATAGACAGTCCTCCACTTACCACCTCTTTAGCACCCCTTTGAAGTTAGGATGCCACTGAGCGAAGTGACTTGTGATGGGTCCTTCCGCCTACAAACATCGCCGCATCCCCCACAGTCATGGGACCAAAATCAGGGCACTTGTCAATGGGCAGGGATTGGCAACGGGTGCGGTGTCAATCCGGAGTCACCTGATCATCGTTTGATCTCAGCTTGTGGTGAGATGGGGATGCAAATCCATTTGATAAAGAATAAGGTAAAGGTAAAGGTAAAGTTTCCCCTGCACATGCATGCTAGTCGTTTCCGACTCTAGGGGCCAGTGTTCATCTCCGTTTCAGAGCCGAAGAGCCAGCGCTTGTCCGAGGACGTCTCCGTGGTCATGTGGCTGGCATGACTAGACGCCAAAGGCGCATGGAACGCTGTTACCTTCCCACCGGAGTGGTCCCTATTTTTCTACTTGCATTTTTACGTGCTTTCGAACTGCTAGGTTGGCAGAAGCTGGGACGAGTAACAGGCGCTCACTCTGTTACGCGGCACTCAGGATTCGACCCGCCAAACTGTCGACCTTCTGATCGACAAAGCTCAGCGTCCTAACCCACTCAGCCACCGCGTCCCTTGATAAAGAATAAACAATAATAATTGTGACTTTCCCAGCTGGCTTTTGACAAGCAAAGCTAATGGGGGGGAGGGGAGAGTTGGAATTGCTTAACATCCATGTGCTTCACTTACCAATGGCAGTGACTCATTGAATGACCAGGGAGGAAAAAGTTTGTAACAGCAGGAGTAATTTACTTCGCAGCTACATTGCTTGCAATGGAAATTCAGCTGTGGCTTTAAGGAGTACCTATATTGTGAGTCGGTAGACATCTAATAATTGATTTAATTCCTTACTTGGTAAGAAACTGTTACATCTATCATCCCAAGAATGGACAATGCCATTGTACAAGATGGCATTTGTTGAGTAAGGCTTGCTTTGATTGATACAGGAAGAAAATATCTTCCAGAGTTTTTCCCATTCCCTTTGTCTTCTTTCTTCTGTTCTCTGTTTTCTTTTCAAAGGCATAGAATCAAAGTCACATGAAATATTAGTACTGCTTTTTAAAACCTTTGTCATGGTTCCGACAGATGAAACTCTTCAAAAGAACCTCAAGGCATTGTTTACCTTAAAAAGTCTTTTATTCGAGTAGCATAACATCGGCACTTACCTAATCGAAGCCAAAAAGTGAATTCCCCTACCCTGGGCACATAGTATCCAAACACAACTCCCTCCTTCAATTTACAGTCATAAATCACGTTCCCCAATTAGCTGGAAGTGCGGGCTTCCTCTCCAGCTCTCCAGCCCACCAATTTTTATCAGCTCTGTGCTCAGTAGCCTTGATTCTCACGCTAGGTTCAGCGTTGCTATGTCTAGCTGGACTCTCATTCACATACCCCACTCCCAGCATCATCTAAAGGAAGAAAATGGCTACATTTCCATCTGTTGTCAATGCAAAAACTTCCGATGTTAGCAGCGTTGACAACCTTAGTAAGACCACACCTGGAATACTGCAGCCAATTTTGGTCACCATACTACAAAAAGAAATATTCAGAGTTTGGAAAAAGTTCAGAGAAGAGCAACTAAGATGATCCAAGGCCTGGCAACTAAAACATACGAAGAACAGCTGCTGGACCTGGGTTTGGCTAGTCTAAAGAAAAGAAGGACTAGGGGAGATGTGATAGCAGAATTCCAGCATTTGAGGGGCTGCCACAAGGCAGAGGGGATCAACTTATTCTACAAAGCACCAGAAGGTAAGATAAGAAACTATGGATGGAAACTAATCAAGGAGAGAAGCAACCTGGAATTAAGGAGAGAACAATCAACCAATAGAATAGTTTGCCTTCAGAAGTTGTGGGTGTTCCATCATGGGAGGTTTTTAATAATATTTTTTTTTAACTATTACCATCTGGAAGATGATGCAGGATAATAAAAAAAAAAAGAAAAACAAATAATCTGAAAAAAGTTTTTATCCGAGAGCTGTAACCATATTAAATACCATTGTATAGTGCAACATTGAAGGGCAATATTAAGGGCAGCCCAATGGTGAATAGAATGTAAAGGATGTGTGTATATAATCTATGTTTTTACTTGTGGTTTTTACTTGTGTGTAGTGTGCACTGTTGGACAGCACTTAATTTTGTTGTGAGATACACAGTGACAATAAAGATATTCTATTCTATAAGATGTCAACGCTGCTAACTTCGGATGTTTTTGCTTTGACAACAGATGGAGATGATGCTGGGGGGGGGGAGGAATGTGCACGAGAGTTTAGCTAGATATAACAGTACTGCACCTAGTGTGAGAACCAAGGTTATTGGAATAAGAGATGATAAAGAATTGGCGGGCTGGAGAGCTGGAGGGGAAGCCCGCATTTCAAACTAATTGGAGAGTGTAATTTATGACTGTGAATTGGAGCAGGGAATTGTGCTTTGATACTAGGTGCCCAGGGGAGGAGAATTCAGATTTTGGCTTCGACTATGTTAGTGCCGATGCTATGCTACTCAAATAAAGATTCTTTAAGGTAAACAATGCCTCGAAGTTCTTTTGAAGAGTTTCATCTGTCAGAACCATGACATAAGAGACCGGATAGCCACCTATCTGAAATGGCATAAAGTCTCCTGCTTGAGCAGGGGGTTGGAATAGAAGAACTCCACAGCCCCTTCCAACTCTATTCTGATTCTGTTTAAAACCTCTCCTAGCTCCCTTTATGGAGGACTGCACAGCAAGTCTATTCAACATGTTTTCTTCATAAGATAATTCTCTTTGATTGCGCCTTTGTGCATCAAGCTCTCTACTTCCTCTGCTTGCCTTTGATCTCACAACAAAGTGAAGAGGGGGAAAAAAATCAAGATGGAGAGAAGATTTCTGACTTCGCCAACTATACCCGCTGTGACTTTCTTTGAATTAATCCAGTGCCAACTCTGGCATAGGTGTTCAGCTTCCGCTTAAGGGGTGTTTGATATTTGGCTCAGAGGAAAGCTTCACTTGATGCTAAAACCAGGAAGAAATGACTAGATGTAATAGTCAAGCATCTGTAGCACACTGGAAAGACCCAGCTGCAAAGCACCACTGCTGTTTTACATTGGAATGAGTCAAAGTCACACCGGGAGACTTCGAGTCCTTCGTTTTGTCTCAGACATGCTCCTGTAGGAAGTTGCACACACCCACGCCCACAGAGAATGAAATATTACAAGAGGCAGGATAGAATGTTTCCCCTAAAGCAGGGGTGTCAAACTCAATTTCATTGAGGGCCGCATCAGCATTGCGGTTGCCCTCAGGGGGCCGGGTGGGTGTGGCCTGGGTGGGTGTGGCCTACTGGGTGGGCGTGGCTAGAATGCGTATGGCCTACTGGGTGGGCATGGCCAGCTCTACATCGTTCGCATCAAGGGTGCCTATGGGGGCTTGGGCAGGAGTGGGACAGATCTGAGGGTCTCTGGCAGAAGGAGGTTCTCTGGGACAGGGCCAAGGCAGTGGGGGCCGTTCCCTCACTGTTTCCAGGATGGCTTCGCGGGCCACATGAAACCACTTTGCGGGCCGGATCCGGCCCCCGGGCCTTGTGTTTGATATGTCTGCCCTAAAGGAAAAAAAATATATTTCCCCTAAAGAAATGGAGAAAAAAAAATCTTAACAAAGGCAGAATGCACCCCTCACTCTTCCTACTGGGGGCGGGGGTAGCCCCAGGTAAAGGTCTGAAAATCTTTGGGAATGGAGATTCATACACAAAACGCCTTCAGCCACAGCTCCTACAGAAGGCCGAAACCGATGGGATTAGGCAAAGTAGAAAAACAACGACTCTTAAAATCTGCATTTCCCCCACCCAAAAAGACAGGCTGTGACTTTTCGGGCACAATAAGAATCACCCAACACCTTTAGAATAGCAAAAGACACAAAGCTCAACACACTGCACAACCCCCTGGAACGTCTCAACTTCAAAGCCCCAGAACCCCATAAAAAAAAATCCATCCACTTAACCAACCATTTCGTTAGCTCTGGTTGGTTCTGCTTATCAGTAAACCTTCTTTCTTAAGCAGCCTCCATTTTATTTCCAGAGTCTCTCTCTCTCCCAGCTTGGAAGTGGACCTGATTTTTCCTCCTACACTACTTTGCACGTTTCTAGTGGTAGAGAGAAAATGAGAAGAGAGCTACATCTAAGTCACGTGGAGAAAGTCACTTAGAGCAAGAGCCTCCAACGATAGCAACTTTAAGTCTTAGAGACTTCAGCTCCCATAATTCTGGAAGTTGAAGTCCCGCAGTCTTAAAGTTACCAAGTTTGGAGATTCTTGGGGAAAACATGAGATAGAGACATGTGGAAACAAAACACTCACAGCACACATGTGTGTAAGACTCCATAAGGAAAATTGCAGCCAATGGATGCCACACTGAAATTACTTTTATTAATTTTTTTCCAGTTTGCTTGAAAAATGGGAGAAATGGGCTTAGTATGATCCGCAATAATGTGATAACAAACAGAAGACAATGGGTTACTCTTTTCTTTTTAAATTTACAATGCGTGTTGAATTTTGATGTCTTCATTAACTCTTCAGGATTTGGATTTGCGCTAGTCTAAGGGAAAAGAGGAAATAGGGAGGACATGATAGCAGTATTCCCAGTATTTGAAGGGCTGCCACAAAGTAGAGGAGGGGGTCAACCTATTCTCCAAAGCACCAGAGGGCAGGACAAGAAACAACGGATGGAAACTAATCAAGGAGAGAAGCAATCTGGAATTGAGGAGAAACTTCCCAACAGGGAGGACGATTAACCAGTGGAACAACCTGCCTCCAGAAGTTGTGGGTGCTTCATCACTGGAGGTTTTTTAAGAAGAAACTGGACAGTCGCCTGTCTGAGATGGTATGGGTTCTCCTGCTTGAGCAGGAGGCTGGACTAGGAGACCTCCAAGGTCCCTTCCAACTTTATTCTATTATATCAGGATCAAAGGTTTCCAAACTTAGTAACTTGAAGACTTGGAGACTTCAATTCCCAGAATCCCCCAGCCACCCTGAAGAATTCTGGGAGTTGAAATCCAGAGTCTTCCAAGTTACCAAGTTTGGAGAGCCCTCATCAAGACAACAAGTATTGTGTTCATCAGTCTTTGAAAACTGGAATGGGAGTGAAACCGTTCTCTTTCTTTCTTTCTTTCTTTCTTTCTTTCTTTCTTTCTTCTTTCTTCTTCTTTCTTTCTTTCTTTCTTTCTTTCTTTCTTTCTTCTTTCTTTCTTTCTTTCTGTCTGTCTGTCTTTCTTTCTTTCTTTCTTCCTCCCTCCCTCCCTTCCTTCCTTCCTTCCTCCCTTCCTTCCTCCCTTCCTTCCTTCCTTCCTTCCTTCCTTCCTTCCTTCCTTCCTTCTTTCTTTCTTTCTTCCTTCTTTCTTCTTCTTTCTTTCTTTCTTTCTTTCTTTCTTTCTTTCTTTCTTTCTTTCTTTCTTTCTTTCTTTCTTTCTTCTTTCTTTCTTTCTTTCTTTCTTTCTTTCTTTTTAAAAATCCTGAATAAGGAAGCTTACAGAAAATTCTTCTACGAAGAGAAAATTGACTAAAAAATAAGAGAGGGAAAAAAAAAAGACAACACCACAGCTTGTTGCTGTAGGAAAGTTTCAATTACACCGGCCTTAGTTTGTTTTTTTGTTTTTTTAATGCGTTGTTCCTTTAATATGGTAAATAGAAACTGCATAAAGTATTTATGTTTGATTTAAATTCCCAACCCTTTAATTTACTTTTCTCATTAGGTCCCAAAGTAATGATGGTCCTGTTTATGGGTGTTAAATATTTCATGGCCCTCGCGATATTGTATAACTTATTAAGAACAAATGCAGGTCATTAACGCTACCCACGGCGTCCTAGTGGATGAGTAGGGGATGAAATAAACCGCCCAGAGATGGGATTGTTTTCAGAGCTCACCTTGTCAGGGTGGAGATATATATCATTGGGTCTGGAAGGTGCATGAAATGTAGACAAAGGTTTTGCCACTGATGGATATACAGCAGTGATGAGGTTAGTGTTGCTTTCACCAGGCTGCATGAACACACAGACACAAACAGAGAACCTGGGTCATGTGAGATATTAGCCCTGCTTTATAAGGGTTTAGCAAGACCATACTTGGGGTGTTGTATCCAGCCATGCTTGCCACAATAAAACAAGAGGTTGAGATTTCCTTCCTTCCTTCCTTCCTTCCTTCCCTTCCTTCCTTCCTTCCTTCCTTGCTTTCTCCTGTCCTTCTTCTCTTCCTTCCCTCCTTATTCTCCTCCTGGCTTCCCTTCCCTCCTATCCTCCTCCTTCCCCTCCTTCCTCTTTCCTCCTCCTTTCCTTACCTCCCTCCCTCCCATTTCTCCTTCATTCCTCCTCCTTCCTTCCTTTCTCGCTGCCTCCTCCCTGTCCTTCCTTTCTCCCACCCTTCTTCCCTTCCTTCCTTTCTCACTTCCTCCTTCCCTTCTTATCTTTCTCCTGCCTTTCGTTCCTTCCTTCCTTCCCCTCTCTCTTTCTATCTTCTTTTCCTACTTCCTTCCCTCCCTTTTCTCCTCCCTTCCTCTTCCCTCCCTCCCTCCCTCCCTCCCACCCTCCCTCTTTCTTCCTTCTACCCTCCCTCCCTTTTCTCCTTCCTTCCTTCCTTCCTTCCTTCCTTCCTTCCTTCCTTCCTTCCTTCCTTCCTTCCTTCCTTCCTTCCTCCCTTCCTTCCCTTCTTCCCTTCCTCCCTCCCTCTCTTTCTATCTTCTTTTCCTACTTCCTTCCTTCCCCCTTTACTCCTCCCGTCCTCCTCCCTTTCTCCCTTCCTGTTTCTTCCTTCTTTCCCTCCCTCCCTCCCTTTTCTCCTTCCTTCCTTCCTTCCTTCCTCCCTTCTTCCCTTCCTCCCTCCCTCTCTTTCTATCTTCTTTTCCTACTTACTTCCTTCCCCCTTTTCTCCTCCCATCCTCCTCCCTTTCTCCCTTCCTGTTTCTTCCTTCTTTCCCTCCCTCCCTCCCTCCCTCCCTTTTCTCCTTCCTTCCATCCTTCTTTCCTCTCTCCCTCCATCTCAACATCTGGAAGTTTGCACGTGCAGCATTTTAGCCAATGACTTTCTTAACATGTGAAACACCTCTAGAGATTTCTATTTTAATTCCAGACTGGCTATCTTGCAGGTTTCCCTTGTCAAGCTTTTGGATCAAGGTTATGCTAGAGTCTAGACAGTATTTGCAGGGCCAGTTTTTTCATTCTTTCCCACCTACTTCTGTTGCAATGCAGGCAGTCCTCAATTTACGACCACAACGGATCCCCAAACATACGTCGTTCTGTGACAAATTTGTTACGTGCGTTTTGCCCCACTTGACGACTGTTCTCGCCACGTTCGTTAAGGGAACCACTGCAGTTCTCAAATTAGTAACCCGGCTGATATGTGAATCTGGCTTCCTCATTGACTTTGCTTGTTGGAAGGTCACAAAAGGGGATCCCAGGACTCCGGGACACTACGACCGTCATAAATAGGAGCTATTTGCCAAGCGTCTGAGTGTTGGTTCCATGATCATGAGGAAGCTGCGACAGTCCTCAGTGTGAAAAACAGTTTTGTAAAAACACTTTTAAAAAATCCTGTTGTAACTTGGAATGGTTAACTAAACGAACTGTGGAAAACTCGATTACCTGTACACAATTTTCCCTAGCCAATTTCTTAGAGCAACATATCAAATATGTTTTGTAAGGCATCTACCCCTAATGTATAACTCAGGGGTCTTCAAACTTGGCCCTTTCATGACTGGTGGACTTCAACTCCCAGAATTCCTCAGTCGGCCATTTTGATGAAACTGGGGGCTTCGATCCAGACTCTCAGGGGTCTTCAAACTTGGCCCTTTCATGACTGTTGGACTTCAACTCCCCGAATTCCTCAGTCGGCCATTTTGATGAACCTGCGGGGTTGGATCCAGACCGGGGGTCTTCAGACTTGGCCCTTTTATGACTGGTGGACTTCAACTCCCAGAATTCCTCAGCCAGACACACTGGCTGAGGAATTCTGGGAGTTGAAGTCCACAAGACAACAAAAGGGCCAAGTTTGAAGACCCCGAATGTATAATCCTTCCACCACCCTGAGTGCCCCAATAGGCTTCTTCTTCCCTAACAGAAGTGCCCAAAGCCTCTGGCTATATTCTTAGACTTTGCAAGGTTCCCAAATATATGCCCGTCTCGTGCCTGAGCCCACCAGTATTTTAAGAAAAATATATTACGATTCATTTGGGGACTTCAGAGGGTCAACGGTACTCCTAGCCACACCGGTAGTATCCTTCCACGGAGGGGAAAAAACAAAGTTACCTTTAAACCAGTGGAAAGTTGGTTTGAAGCCAAGAAACCTTCGTAATTCCCCTTAATCTTATCAAGCTAACATATTGTGGACTTCATGGGCAAATTAATCTTGTTTGGTTACGTTTCTTTCTTTCTCTTTCTTTCTTTCTTTCTTTCTTTTTTCTTTCTCGTTCTACATGCGCTGTATTTTTCTAGCAAACCCGCGTGGGCTGTTTGCCTGCCATGTTTTAGGTGCCTGAGAAAATAAAACACCATTAAAAAAGTTCTGTTGTTTCTCCCTGTTTCTAAATCAACGGCCTTCATTTTGTAAAGATAGCCCAGCCCTTTGAGGTCCCCGAGGGCACCACTAGAGTTAGCAGGAATAACTTTCTCCCTCTTGTTTTTAAAGTATGGTGGGAGGGAAGGAACAAGGATCAATTAGGTTTTGTGCTTTGTACTTTATAAATCCCTGAAATCCATCCTTTCTCTCTTTCTGCCTGCATCCCTTCCTCCCCTCTGAGAGTTTTCCTTCCTTCCTTCCTTCCTTCCTTCCTTCCTTCCTTCCTTCCTTCCTTCCTTCCTTCCTTCCTTCCTTCCTTCCTTCCTTCCTTCCTCTGTCCCTCCGTCCCTCCATCCCTTCTTTCTTCCCATCTTTGTCTCACTTGTCCTTTCCATCCTTCCTTCTTTCCTCCCTTCCTTCTCCGTTCCTTCCTTGCTTTCTTCCTCCCTCCCTCCCCCTCCCTCCCTCCTTTCCCTCCCACCTGGACTTTTCTTTCCTTCCTTCCTTCCTTCTGGTTTGGTCTGGTGCTATAAGGAGTTTAAAAAGTCTTCGTTCCTTCCTTCCTTCCTTCCTTCCTTCCTTCCTTCCTTCCTTCCTTCCTCCCATCTTTCTCATTTGTTCTTTCCATCCTTCCTTCCTTCCTTCCTTCCTTCCTTCTTTTCTTCCTTCTTTCCTTCTTCCTTCCTTCCTTCCTCTCTCCCTCCCTCCCTCCTTTCCCTCCCTCCCTCCCTCCCCTTTTTACTTCCTTCCTTCCTCCCTCTCTCCCTTCCTCCCTCCTGGAGTTTTCCTTCCTTCCTTCCTTCCTTCCTTCCTTCCTTCCTTCCTTCCTTCCTTCCTTCCTTCCTTCCTTCCTTCCTTCCTTCTGGTCTGGTGCTATAAGGAATTTTAAAAGGCATCCTTCCTTCCTTCCTTCCTTCCTTCCTTCCTTCCTTCCTTCCTTCCTTCCTTCCTTCCTTCCTTCCCTGCCTCCCTGGCTCCCTCCCTCCCTCCCTCCCCTTTTTTCTCCTCAACTCCCTTCAAATATTTCCCAAACCAAAAACACACATATACACAAATGCTTTGGTGGTCTCATAACTTCATCAGCTATACTCTCTGCAGAAGCCAGCTTAATTAGAATTCCAGCCGCTGAGTGATAAGGAAGTTGACTATCCCTGATTTATAACTTTATTTAAAGGTAAGGAAAATACATTGCAATCATTATTTCCAGAATGTTTTCTAGGTATCAAGAATGACAATTAGCACCTCTGGGTAAATCTAAATGATGGCCATTTCTTTTCAAGTTGACTCACAGCAGACTCAAAGAATGTTATGTGGTGGACAAGATACGATCCTTTTAGACTTTCTGATTTCTTTCTATGTCCCATTTCTTTCTGCTGAGGGAAGCCTCTTGATCCTATACTTCCCACAAACTATGACACTTTTGTTACCTTATGACATGGTAACATCGTTAGAACATGGTGTTAGCCCATCTTGTTCCTTCTTTAAGACTTCATCTGCAGGGCAGACTGCTGTTTGCAAACACTTGCCTGCCTGTGTGCCTTCTGAATAAGCTAGAAGCGGAGAGATTCCTCCAGAGATTGTGCCCACAAGCTATCCCAATGTAAAGAGAGAGAGGAAGACAGAAAGAGAGAGAGAGAGAAAGGAGAAAGAAAGAAAGAAAGAAAGAAAGAAAGAAAGAAAGAAAGAAAGAAAGAAAGAAAGAAAGAGAAAGAAAGAAAGAAAGAAAAGAAAGAAAGAAAGAAAGAAAGAAAGAGGAAAAAAGAAAGAAAGAAAGATAGAAAGAAAGAAAGAAAGAAAGAAAGAAAGAAAGAAGGAAGGAAGAAAGAAAGAAAAAGAAAGAAAGAAAAAGAAAGAAAGAAAGAAAGAAAGAAAGAAAGAAAGAAAGAAGAAGGAAGGAAGAAAGAAAGAAAGAGAAAGAAAGAAAGAAAGAAAGAAAGAAAGAAAGAAAGAAAGAAAGAAAGAAAGAAAGAAAGAAAGAAAGAAAGAGGAAGGAAGGAAGGAAGGAAGGAAGGAAGGAAGGAAGGAAGGAAGGAAGGAAGGAAGGAAGGAAGAGGAAGGGAGGAAGGAAGGAAATGGGAGAGAGGAAAAGAAGGGAGGGAGGAAGGGAGGGAGGGAGGGAGAGAGGGAGGAAGGAAGGAAGGAAGGAAGAGAAAGAAAGAAAAAGGAAGGGAGGAGAAGGGAGGGAGGAGAGGGAAGGAAGGAAGGAAGGAAGGAAGGAAGGAAGGAAGGAAGGAAGGAAGGAAGGAAGGAAAACAAAAGGGGAAAGAGACAGCATTAAGAATGAGATTCCTTGTCCAAAATACAGTCCAGTTTGTTTGGCTAAGGCTTTTAGCAAGTCATCTAATTCCCTAAACGTAGAAAAGTCATTCATGCCACATGGTGGAAGATCTTTCTACAAGAAATTTGGAAGTTTGCGATAGGGCAGGACAAGCATTTCCCCGTGTAAAACCACGGCCTCACTGGGACTCACGCTCCGAGCACACCCCTTGCCCTCCCAGTTATGCTTCGTGCGAGGTGGTCCTTCACGCCACAGAGCCTGCCTGGACCGACAAATTCAGAGAAGACCTGGAGCCAGGAGAGAAGCCTTCCCTCCTTCACCAAAGTCACTGGGGTGGGATCACCCACCTGAGCCAGGCCACCAGTTTTCCACCCTAGGCCTCGGCGTCCCCTTCGCCCGCCCATCTCCACCATTCTCAAAGTCATTATTGGACTCGAGAGTTGCCCTGGAGAGAAGCGGATGGACAACTCCCGATCAACTCGGACGGGATCCCGAATCTGTCTTCCGATGCACGGTGGGACTTCAGTTTTCGAATGCTAGGCAGGTGCTTCTTCATCAGCAGCTGGAACAGCTTTTTCTGACCTTTATCGCTGCCTCCTTCGGCCTTCGACCCTCGGCTTGAGGAGGCCTCCAAGCTTCTGGAGGGCTTCCAAGCTGGACAGTCTGATGGAAGAGCCAGTTTGGGCACCCAGAGCTGGAACTCCGTGGACCCGCACTCAAAGAACAACGACTCTTCCCAATGGACTTTGGGGCATTCTCCCAATGTCAGGAATCCATAGGGGGTGGTGATCTTGGCGAGGTGAGGCAGCGACAAAGCGGCTTGTGTCACGGGATCCGAATGCCCTCCCAACTCTGAAGAAGAAAAAAAACCGGCGTCTCCTGCACACCAAGAACCTGGACTGTGAAGATCTCTCCGTAGGCAGATCTCAGGGGAGCTCCTCACTCGTCTGGGTCTTCTAATGGTTTCTTCAGACGGTCTACCTCGTGGAGATGTTTCTCCAAGGCCTCCTTCCCCTCCTCCTGCCTGAACGGCAGAACGCTCCACCTCTAAAGGAGGTATGCAGAATTTGGGGATGCGATCCGGCGTTAAAATGACGCTGAAAATATCTCGGCGTTTGGACCGACTCGCTTCAGGAGAAACTGCCTGCTGACTGCTTCGGGAATTTTTCCAGCTGAGCATATTTTGGAAGCTACCTTTCAACGAGAGCTGAGAAGCTGCAGGAAACATTGCTGGGAATCCAGCCACCGGTTTGTCCTCCTCTGTTCCACCTCCGTTTTCTTTTTTCTTTTAAAAAGGTGAACAGCTCCTGGGTGATTGAAAGTCACAATGTATGGGAAATACCTGCTTTTATAAAACCAAGCGAGCCACGTCACCTGCCATTGGCACGGCAACCAAAGATAAGGAGGCTTTTTTTCCCCCCGTATGATTCTACGTATAGCCTCAGATCCGATTCATGCAGCATTGCCTGCATTTAGACATCTGGACATGTTTCTGACGGTTACTGAGCCAACATTGGTCTCTGCTCTTCGGTTACCTAGGAAAGGGTTCAAGAACTCTTTCACAAAACATCTGAAGTGGCAGAGCACCATTTTCACTTAAGGCAATTAAGACAAGAGCAAGAGTTAGAAGAGACCTTGTGGAACAGGTTACCCCCAGAAATTGTGGGCTCTCCATCACTGGAGATTTTTAAGAGGAGACTGGACATTTACCTGTCTGAGACGGTGTAGGTTCTCCTGGTTGAGCAGGGGGCTGGACTAGAAGATCTCCAAGATTCCTTCCAGATTCTATTCTATTCTATTCTATTCTATTCTATTCTATTCTATTCTATTCTATTCTATTCTATTCTATTCTATTCTAGTCTAGTCTAGTCTAGTCTAGTCTAGTCTAGTCTAGTCTAGTCTAGTCGAAGGTTGTTGAGAGTGTGGTGGCGCATCAGCTCCCTCTGTTCCTGGAGGAAACTGATTATCTGGACCCGTACCAATCGGGTTTCAGGCCCGGACACAGCACGGAGACGGCATTGGTCGCGCTGGTGAATGATCTCTGGAGGGCTAGGGACAGGGGTTGCTCCTCTGTCCTGGTCCTATTAGATCTCTCAGCGGCTTTCGATACCATCGACCATGGTATCCTGCTGCGGCGTCTCAGGGGGTTGGGAGTGGGAGGCACCGTTTTACGGTGGTTCTCCTCCTACCTCCAGGGCCGCTCGCAGTCAGTGTTGACAGGAGGCCAGAGATCCACCCCGAGGTCTCTCATTTGTGGAGTTCCTCAGGGGTCGGTTCTCTCGCCTCTCCTGTTCAACATCTATATGAAGCCGCTGGGCGAGATCATTCGTGGTTTTGGGGTGGGGTATCACCAGTACGCTGATGATACCCAACTCTTTCTTTCCACCCCGAACCAACCCAGTGATGCCCTCTCCGTGATGTCCCGGTGCCTGGAGGCGGTTCAGGTCTGGATGGGGAGAAACAGGCTTCGTCTCAATCCCGCCAAGACTGAGTGGCTGTGCATATCGGCGTCTCGGGTTAACCAAGTTATTCCACCTCTAACGATGGGGGGTGAGGTGTTACCCCCCGTTGATAGGGCTCGCAACTTGGGCGTCCTCCTGGATTCACGGCTCAATTTTGAAGATCACATAGGAGCCGTGACCAGGGGGGCTTTTGCACAGGTTCGCCTGGTGCGCCAGTTGCGTCCCTATCTGGACCGAGACGCCCTACGCACAGTCACTCATGCGCTTGTGACCTCCCGTTTGGACTACTGTAACGCTCTCTACATGGGGCTGCCCTTGAAGACCACTCAGAGGCTTCAACTGGTGCAGAATGCGGCCGCGCGAGTTGTAATGGGGGTCTCCCGATACTCCCATGTAACACCTCTACTCCGCGAGCTGCATTGGCTTCCGGTTGCCCTCCGGGTGAAATTCAAGGTGCTGGTTATCACCTATAAAGCCCTACATGGCCTGGGTCCGGGTTATTTGAGGGAACACCTGCTGCCGGCATCAAACGCCCTTCGCCCAGTGCGCTCCCACAGGGAGGGTCTGCTCAGGGTTCCGCCGGTAAGAGATTGCCGGCGGGTGACACCCAGGGATAGGGCCTTCTCAGTGGGAGTGCCTGCCCTCTGGAACCAGCTGCCGGTGGAGCTGAGGACTGCCCCCGACCTCCGATCATTCCGCCGGGGCCTGAAGACCTGGCTCTTTGAGCTCTCGGGCCCAGGCTGAGGAGAAAACTTTTAACTGGGGTTTTTAAGAGTACAGGGTGAATTTAATATTTTTTAACTTGGTTTTTTTAACTTTTGTATGTTTGATTTTTAATTCCCTGTAAACCGCCCTGAGTCCTCAGGGAAAGGGCGGTATATAAATGCAATAAAATAAATAAATAAATAAATAAATAAATAAATAAATAAATAAATAAATAAATAAATAAATAATAGTCTAGTCTAGTCTAGTCTAGTCTAGTCTAGTCTAGTCTAGTCTAGTCTATCTAGTCTAGTCTAGTCTAGTCTAGTCTAGTCTAGTCTAGTCTAGTCTATATTCCAATATCTATTCTATTCTATTCTATTCTATTCTATTCTATTCTATTCTATTCTATTCTATTCTATTCTATTCTATTCTATTCTAGTCTAGTCTAGTCTAGTCTAGTCTAGTCTAGTCTAGTCTAGTCTAGTCTAGTCTAGTCTAATCTAGTCTAGTCTAGTCTAGTCTAGTCTAGTCTAGTCTAGTCTAGTCTAGTCTAGTCTAGTCTAACCCCCTGCACAAGCAGGAGATCCCCATAGCTATTTCAGACAAATGGTTTTCCAATCTCTTCTTAAAGACCTCCAGTGATGGAACATTCACAACTTCTGGAGGCAGGTTGTTCCACTGGTTAATTGTCCTCACTTCCAGGAAATTTCCCCTTAACTTGAGGCTTTGTTCAGTTTCCACCCATTACTTCTAGTCCTTCCTGTAGGTGCATTGGAGAATAGCTTGACTCCCTCTTCTTTGGAGCAGCCCCTGAGAGATTGGAAGACTACTATCATGTCACCCCTGGTCCTTCTCTTCATTAAACTAGACATACCCAATTCCAGCAGCCGTTCTTTATATGTTGTAGCCTCCAGTCCCCTGATCCTCTTTGCTGCTCTTCTCTCCTCTTTTTCTAGAGTCCCAAAGTCTTTCACACACTCCAGAATGAACTGGGATATGAACTCAGAGACAAATTTTAGCCTAATTCCATGTTCGAACTGAGGGTGCTACATATAACTGTTATCTTTCTTGCCTTGCCTTTCCAACTTTGTGTGGAGATGCTGGAGAAGGTAGCTCAAGATATCCACCTCCACTGCTTAACAGCCCTCTCTAAGTTGTTTACAGAGTCAGCCCCTCATTTTTCCCACCTCGGAAGGATGGAAGGCTGAGTCAACCTAGAGCCTGTGAGAATCGAACTGCTGGCAGTGGGCAGAGTTAACTTGCAATTCTGCATTTAATCACTGTGCTACCACGGCTCTTAATGTATTAGACTGGGTGTGTTTTAACAGTACCTGAAATATGCTTAGAGCTTCCAGTGTTGGAGCATTCACAACTTCTGGAGGCAGGTGGTTCCACGGGTTAATTGTTCTAACTGTCAGGAAATTTCTCCTTAGTTCTAGGTTGCTTCTCTCCTTGATTAGTTTCCATCCGTTGCTTCTTGTCCAGCCTTCAGGTGCTTTGGAGAATAGCTTGACTCCCTCTTCTTTGGGGCAGCCCCTGAGATACTGGAAGACTGCTATCATGTCACCCCTAGTTCTTCTCTTCATTCAACTAGACATACCCAATTTGTTGTGTTCTCAGGGTTAAACTGGGTAAATGTTACATGACCACAGGTAGTCCTCGACTTACAATAATTTGCTTAGTGACCATTCAAAGTTACAACAGCACTGAAAAAGGAGACTTAGGACCGTTGTTCACAGTTATGACCTTTAGAGCATCCCCATGATCACGTGATCAAAGTTCAGATGCTTGGCAACGGGCTCATATTTATGACCGTTACCGTACTCCAAGGTCCCGTGGTCCCATTTTGTGACCTTCTGACCAGCAAAGACGCAATGGGAAGCCAGATTGTCTGAACGGTCATGTGACTCCCTTAACCCCTGCCCTGATCCGCTTAATGGCCACGGCAAGGAAGGTCGTAAAATGGGGCAAAGCTCAAGCTCACTTAACAAATGACTCTCCTAACGACATATATTTCGGGCTTGTCTGTGTTCGTACGTTGAGCTTGTTTTCCATGCTAGCCTATGGGATTTACCCACGGTTAGGTGTAAGATTATTTAATCCTAAAGTAACAGAAAGCAAGTTTCATCAGTTTAAACAGAGGGGTGATTTGGAAGCAATGTTTCCTGTATTCATAGGAATCGGAAGAAACATGGTGTTGTACAGTAGTGGCCAAAATTGTGGAAAACTATTGGGAAAAGTGTATTTTTGAGCTTGGATGGCTAATAACACCACTTTTTTTTCCTGGAGTAGTACCAGAAAATTGTATATCAATGGGTGTTTAAAGTTTCTAATCTTGCAGAAATGTCCAAGATTTCTGCTTATTTAAAGGATCACTCACAGGAGAGATATATTTCAGTTTGGAGGAGATGGATAAATTATATTGAAAACAAATATGGGAACCAAAAAGTTCCATTTAGCTTATGAGTAGAATTTAGTGGGATATTGTTATTGTTAGTAGTTATGCTAAGAGAGAGTTAAAGCGCAGTACGAATTTGGTTGATTGTATATTGTGTAAATTTTTATTTAGAATATGATTGTTGTAACTATAATCCTGTATTTAGCTCTGGGAAGTGGGGGGGAAGTGGGGGGGTTGGGGTGGGAGGGATTTGGGGATATATTGTAAAATATTGTAAAACTCTTTAATAAAAAAAAAGAAAAAAGAAAAAAAAAGAATGTAATGCAACAAAGTTTGTTCAATTATCTGTACTGTATTCTACGAAAAGTTACAGCCAAATCACCAGAAAAAGGAAGCACAACTTGCTTAGGTTGATATCAGCTAGCTTTCCTTCATCTGATTGTAGCCAATGGGCATGAGTGTTTAGAGGGCCAATTGGGTGTCATCTTGTTTCAGCAATGAGCCAATCAGATCGCAGTAGGATTCGGTTATTGATGTCATGTATTAAAGCCGAGAGAAGGACATTTGTCAGTGTGTTATGTGATCGCTATCGAGTGGGTTGGGGTTTTTTTGTGTTCTTTTATTTAGTGAGCTTGTAGAACGTAATAAAATTAAAGTGATGGTGCAAAGAGATGACTGGTTGCCCAGAAAGCCATGTCAAGTAGTATTATTAAGGGAACAAGGCTACAGTTGTAAAGAAATTAGAAGAAATAATGGGTGGAAACTTAAACCAAAGGTGGCCTTTCTACTGTGCACATTTCCCAAAAGGTTTCCCCAATTTTGGCCACTCCTGTGTCTTTCTTGTTTAAAGCCATAAAAAATGGATAAACATAGAGAAATGCTTCTGAACACCTCAACCTGTCCCTCAGTTTGCCTCAGTTAACTAATGACCGGTGAAAGGGACTGTGAAATTTTTAACTCTGGACTGCCCCCGACCTTCGTTCATTTCGCCGGGACCTAAAAACCTGGCTCTTTGAGCTATCTGGTCTGGACTGAGGGATTTAATGTTTTTAAATTGTGATTTAATTTTTGCGGCTAGACTTAATTTAATTTTATTTTAATTTTATATTGGATTGTTTTTAAATTTTGCCTTGTAAACCGCCCTGAGTCCTTTGGGAATAGGGCGGTATATAAACAGAATAAATAAATAAATAAATAAATAAATAAATAAATAAATAAATAAATAAACTGAAAGCAGCTAGAACATACTATATTACGTTTCAGTGTTCTGACCTGTATACAGAATATGGAAATAAACTAAATTTATAAATTATGAAAACAAACACCGCCAGAAATTGTGGGTGCTCCATCACCGGATATTTTTAAAAAGAGGCTAGAGACAGTCACCTGTCTGAGATGGTATAGGTTCTCTTGCTTGAGCCAGGGGGCTGGACTAGAAGACCTCCAGGGTGCCTTACACTCTATTCTATTCTAATTTCAGTCTTGTGTTGATCTGCGCCCTGTCCTCGTGGCTCAAGTGGTTGTGAGTTCTGGCTTCACTACTTTTACAGAGCATATTGGAGCTGTGACTAGGGGGGCCTTTGCCCAGGTTCGCCTGGTGCGCCAGTTGCGACCCTATCTAGACCAGGATGCCTTACGTACAGTCACTCATGCGCTCGTGACTTCTCGTCTAGACTACTGTAATGCTCTCTACATGGGGCTGCCCTTGAAGTCCACTCGGGGGCTCCAACTGGTGCAGAATGCAGCCACACGAGTTGTGCTGGGAGTTTCCCGATACTCCCATGTTACACCTTTGCTCCGCGAGCTGCATTGGCTGCCGGTTGTCCTCCGGGTGAGATTCAAGGTGTTAGTGATGACTTACAAAGCCCTACATGGCATGGGTCCGGATTACCTACGGCAACACCTGCGGCCGGCGTCAACTTCCCTCCATCCAGTGCGCTCCCACAGAGAGGGCCTCCTCAGGGTGCCTCCGATCAAAGAATGTCGATTGGTGGCCCCCAGGGGGAGAGCCTTCTCTGTGGGCGCGCCAGACCTATGGAACCGCTTGCCGGTTGAGCTCCGGACGGCCCCCGACCTTCGCTCCTTCCGGCGCGATCTAAAAACATATCTATTTGAGCAGTCTGACCTGGTCTGATGGGTTAGGGTTGGGATTTTAATATATCTTAACTACTGTTTTAACTTTGGGCATTCATTTAATTCGCTTTTAACTTTTGTATCCTTTTTTGTATTTATTGCCCTGTACACCGCCCTGAGTCCTTCGGGAGAAGGGCGGTATCAAAATGTAATTAAATAAATAAATAAATAAATAAACCCCAAGAGCCTCATGGATGCTACTGCCTTCACTCTATTTCTAATGCACAATACAAGACAATCAAAGCTTTGCTTCAAACGATTCAGGCTTTTTTCGATAACCACACAATACCATCTGCATGCAAACACATTCATAATTACAATCCCTAAACATCACACCTCTAATGCTCCTGCAAATGTTCTTTGTGCATTTTCTTGAAATGTGTTTCGTATCCAAAGGGGACTTCACACACGGTTTGAGGAGAACCGTTCCTTAAGTTTACCATTCATTTTCATACCTGCTTTATTTCTCTTACGTTCCTCTCTTATCACATTTGGGAACCAGCCTTCAGCTCCATATCTGCTCAAACATACCATAAATCAAATCTATTCATTTTTATTGTATGCTTTCTCTAAATCAACAAATGCACAATAAACCTTTAGATGCATTCATCATTTATTCAGTCAGCCGGCTGGCTAGGGAAAAAAAAAATCATTGCGCAAGCTTACACAATTCAGTTTTAGTGTCAACATTTTCTTGGCATTTTAATGTCTAATGAATCCATCGAAGGATGGATTTTAAATGCTAATAAATGCCAATATCTATATCTATATAACTATATCTATATATCTATCTTTTATCTTATATCTCTGTCTATCTATGTGTCTCTCTTCTGTCTTTCTCTCACTTTCTCTCACTTTCTCTCATTACCTATCTATATCTATCTCTGTCTAACTTTATCTATATATCCATCTCTCTTCTATCTATCTATCTATCTATCTATCTATCTATCTATCTATCTATCTATCTATCTATCTATCTATCTATCATCTAACCAGTGCTTTTTTTGTAAAAGAAAAAGGTGCCGGAACTCACATGTGTCATACAACCCGCCTTGCCTACCCTGCAAGGTTCTATCCAAAAAAGGTGTCGGAACTCCGTTCTGAGTGTTCTATGAGAAAAAAAGCCCTGCATCTAACTATGTATCTATCGCTATCTATAGCTATCTATCTCTTTGTCTATATGTCTGTCTCTCTTCTGTCTATCTCTATCTCCTTATCTCTTTCTCTCCCTCTCTGTCTATATCTATCTATCTCTGTCTATATCTATATGTCTGTCTCTCTTCAGTCTATCTCTCTCTCCTCTATATCTATTTCTATCTCTATCATCTCTATGTCTATGTCTATGTCTGTCTATGTCTGTCTATCTATCTATCTATCTATCTATCTATCTATCTATCTATCTATCTATCTATCTATCTATTTTTCTCTCTCTCTTTATATATATGCTTAGCTGCAACTGAAATTTAACCAGTTTAGGTGAAGTCCTGAGACAGTTCTTTGTAACTAAAGCTCCTGTGGGAGGACAGCACACACCCCCACCCCAAAGAAAAAATATTTAGGGAATATTAAAAGGCAGAATATATTTACCCAAAGAATCTTAAAGGCAGAAAAGCAAGCCCAGTTTTTTTTAATAGCCCCCAGTAGAAACTCAGGAAACCACCTTTTAGAAATGCAGATGTGATAATCCTATTCAGAAAGGTTGGAGCCAGGAAGCTAGAAGCTGATGAGATTAGAAAGACAAAGACCCCTAAAATCTACATAGCCCAGCCAAACACATGACCTTTAGGACATCATCATCATTGTTGTCATCATCGTCATCATCATCATCGTCATCATCGTCATCATCATCGTCATCATCATCATGTTGGAAAGGGACCTTGGAGGTCATCTAGTACAACCTCCTGCTCAGGCAGGAAACCCTATACCATTTCAGACAAGTGACTGTCCAGTCTCTTCTTAAAAACCTCCAGTGTTGGAACATTCACAGCTTCTGGAGGCAGGTGGTTCCACTGGTTAATTGTTCTCACTGTCAGGAAATTTCTCCTTAGTTCTAGGTTGCTTCTCTCCTTCATTGGTTTCCATCCGTTGCTTCTTGTCCTGCTTTCAGGTGCTTTGGAGAATAGCTTGACTCCCTCTTCTTTGGGGCAGCCCCTGATTAACCCACCACCATCAGAATACCAGAAAGGCACACTGAAGCCCAGGTCAGAGTTCATGCCACAGGAACAGGAAACAACCTCAAAAGCCCAAGAAGGTATAAAAACCCACCACTCCCATCAATATGTGGTCAGCTGCTCCAGAGCCACATGTCTTATGGTTCTGCTCTTCAATAAACTTCAACCTTGTTTCTAAAGCAGTCTTCATTTTGTTTATTCCCAGCTTGGACTGGACCCTGAGGAAGATTTGTCTTTCAGCACTCCATTTAAAATGGTAAAGTTAAAGGTTTCTCCTGCCTAGTCATGCCTGACTCTAGGGAGAAGTGCTTATCTCTGTTTCTTAGCTGAGGGAGCCAGAGTTAGCTGAGGACACTTCTGTGTTCATGTGGACAGCATGACGGCATGCTGTTACCTTCCCACCGCAGTGGTACCTATTTATCTATTCACATTTGCATGCGTTCGAACTGCTAGATGGGCAGGAGCTGAGGCAAGTATAGCAGTCAGGAATAGCTGGCTAGCCCCACCCCACTGGCGGTAGCACCACCGTGCAGGCACTACCAGCCCCATTTGCACATGCGTAGGGATACTAGCACTGCCAATGTCATGCAGGCACACGCGGCCTGTTTGCGCATGTGTGCGGGTGCTGTTCTGTCCCAGCCTATGTGAGTCCTTCTTATGTTCACAAGGAGAAACCCCTCTTCCAAGAAACTAGCAGGAACCCCAACCCCTTTTATTGTCACAGACCTGAGTCAATGCCCAAGGCAAACAAACACAGTTCACAGAAACTCGATCCCTCAACACGAACAGTTGCCTTTGGCAACCAGCACCTCCCACACCTTCCCTTTTATAATTCAGCCAAGGCGTGGCTTTCTGATGCCTTCTCCTTTGACTTTGGAGCTGCGCCATTGCGTTCCTCTGTCCTACTCGCTTCTCTTGCCGGTGCTTTTGTGCATCCTGGATATTTCCCAGCTGTGCTTCATCACTGTCCAACTCAGACTCCCAGCACAGCTGTGTCTCAGCCTGAGTGTGAGTAGAGGGGCCAGGCTCCTCGTCTGACTGTAAGTCTTGGAGCTCCTCAGAGCCTTCCTCTGACTCTGATGTTACTCCAGACTCCTCCTCCTCCTCATTTATTTTTTTTAATTTTAATTCCATTTGTATCTCGCCCTTCTCCGAAGACTCAGCGCGGCTTACAAGCTTAGCAGACTTTGCTGCTTGATCCACTGGCTGGCGAGGAATCACAACAGGTGCCAGCAGCATGCCATAGTTGCACACGGCCCATTTGTGCATGCTTGCAGGCAACAGCATGCATACCATGGGTGCGTGCGGCCCACATGCACACATGCGTGTATGCTAGCCGCACCATAATGTGCGCACCCATTTGCGCGTGTGGAACCGTCCGTGTGCACATTGCCCTGCTGGTCCCTTTGCTTCCGGGCTGCCAAGCCGGAAAGATTGTGGAACTCTGCTCTACAAGATAAAGAATTGTTCGGGTGTTCAACTGACAGCCCATTTCTTTCTCCAGAAATATTAGCTTAAACCCTAAGGATAATTCTTTGCAGCCCTAAAGTATTTTCATCTTTCCATAAAACAAAGCATTTTCAAATGAGCGGAATGAAGAGTCAGCTATTTGGTTACAAAATTGTAAAACAATAATAATAATAATAAAAGACCCGCTTATTCAATAAGTGGCATCTAGCTTTTCTCGGCTTTTTCTTCCAAATGGCAAGCAGAGGAAAGCCAATTTTATAAAAGATAATGAAGAATTTGCAAGAAAAAAATAAAAAAAATAAGTGTAGTATAGTACGGTCTGCTCCTCACTTATTTATTTATTTATTTATTTATTTATTTATTTATTTATTTATTTATTTATTTATTTATTTATTTATTTATTTATTTATATTTATATACCGCCCTTTCCCAAAGGACTCAGGGCGGTTTACAGGGCATTTAAAAGAAAGGCAATACAAACGTTAAAACAAAAAAAAAGATTAAATAAAACCCTGAGAAAAATAAAAACCCAGTTAAAATTAAAATTAAAATTAAAAAAAATTTCTCATCCTGGGCCAGAGAGCTCAAAGAGCCAGGTCTTCAGGTCCCGGCGGAATGAACGGAGGTTGGGGGCAGTCCTAAGCTCCGCAGGCAGCTGGTTCCACAGGGCAGGCGCACCCACTAAGAAGGCCCTACCCCTGGGTGTTACCCGCTGGCAATCTTTAACCGGTGGCACCCTGAGAAGACTGGACGAAGGGAGCTTGATGCTGGCAGCAGGTGTTCCCTCAAATATCCCGGACCCTTGCCATTTAGGGCTTTATAGGTCATCACCAGCACCTTACTTGGCATTCAATGTTTTATTCATTTTTTATCTAAGAAAATATCCCGGTTTACTTATCACCCTCAAGTCTGTTAAAAAAGGATCTGTAATAGGTCCCTTAATGGAAGTCATTTCTTTATCAAGGAAAATAATATAAAAAGCTAAAATGAATTGCCATCCCTGTTTGATAAGTGAACAGAATAGGAAGTTCTAAAAACGTCTGCAGAACATTCCTAGGATATTTGGTCCCGCCCCACCCCATAAATGGTAAGCGCTCCTGTGAGGGACAAGTAGGTCAAATCTCATAAAGTGTTATTGTAAAACCAGATTTAATAAAGGTAAGGTATCTTTGTAAGAGGGACACGGTGGCTCAGTGGGTTAGGACGCTGAGCTTGTCGATCGGAAGGTTGGCAGTTTGGCGGGTCGAATCCCGAGTGCCGCGTAGCAGAGTGAGCGCCTGTTACTCATCCCAGCTTCTGCCAACCTAGCAGTTCGAAAGCACGTAAAAAATGCAAGTAGAAAAATAGGGACCACTCTGGTGGGAAGGTAGCAGCGTTCCGTGCACCTTTGGCGTCTAGTCATGCCGGCCACGTGACCACGGAGACGTCCTCGGACAAGCGCTGGCTCTTCGGCTTTGAAACGGAGATGAGCACCGGCCCCTAGAGTCGGAAACGACTAGCACGCATGTGCGGGGGAACCTTTACATTTATCTTTGTAAGGCTTCCATTAAAAAGAAAAGAAGAGAGGAGGAAGAGGAGGAAAAAGAAGGAGGAGAAGGGCAAGAAGAAAAAGGAAGAGAAAGAGAAGAAGGAGAAAGTAGGAGAAAGAGAAGGAGAAAAAAAGAGAGAAAAGGATGAGAGGGGGAGGAGGAGGAGAATGAACAGCAAATCCTAAAGCACCTTGGAGAATCCCCTTTGTTCTCCCATTTGAATGGCTTTTGTAAATTAAAGTTTAATTGCAATTTTTATGTGGAGTTGCGGTGACCATTTCTTTAGAATTGCTCAGATTCCTTTCCCCTCCAGGAGGGATTTCTTGCCTAAACTACCTCCCTTGTGTCATTTTTATGGACACCAAGCACATCGTCTCTCACTCTGGTGCCACGCAGACCCAATCTTCATACATTTTTAAAAAGGGGCTTGGAAGAGAAGTTGGCCCAAGTCCCGCAATAATTGTACGGGTGCAGTCAATCAAACCTGGGTTTGTAAAATTAACCAGACTCCAAAATGGCTTTAGATCCCCTGAGATGGGGCTGGTACTGCAACAACAAGACATATAAATATGAGAAGAGTATGTGTGGCTATTGAGAACAAATGGTTCTCTTCCTTAAAAATGCTTCTTGGGAGAAAAGATTAGAAGAGGAGAACATTTTTGGAGAACACTTTGTTTTTGTAACCGAATGTTCACTGATCACTTTGGCACTTAGGCACTTTGTCTATTAGCATTTGTCTATTAGTATTGTACTGGGTCACACAGCAATGATGAACGTGAGACGAGTATGGAAAAGCAAGGACATCAGCGTGGCAATCAAATGTAGGTTAGTCCGCTCTATCGTGTTCCCCATATCTACTTATGGTTCTGAAAGTTGGACCTTAAAATAGCAAGACAGGAAGGAAATTGACTTTTCTGAGTTGTGGTGCTGGAAAAGGATCCTATGTATTCCTTGGACATCAAAGGTGACTAACAAGCAAATAGGAATAGAATAGAATAGAATAGAATAGAATAGAATAGAATAGAATAGAATAGAATAGAATAGAATAGAATAGAATAGAATAGAATAGAATTAGAGTAGAGTAGAGTAGAGTAGAGTAGAGTAGAACGGAACGGAACGGAACGGAACGGAACAGAACAGAACAGAACAGAACAGAACAGAATAACAGAGTTGGAAGGGACCTCAAAGTTCTTCTACTCCAGCCCTCAGCTCAGGCAGGAAACCCTATACCATTTCAGGCAAATGGCTGTCCAGTCTCTTCTTAAAAACTTCCAGTGTTGGAGCATTCACCACTTCTGGAGGCAGGTTGTTCCACTGGTTAATTGTTCTAACTGTCAGGAAGTTTCTCCTTAGTTCTAGGTTGCTTCTCTCCTTGATGAGTTTCCATCCGTTTCTTCTTTGTCCTGCCTTCAGGCGCTTTGGAGAACAGCTTGACTCCCTCTTCTTTGGGGCAGCCCCCGAGATATTGGCACATTGCTATCATGTCACCCCTGGTCCTTCTCTTCATTAAATTGGACATACCTAATTCAAGCAGCTGTTCCTGATATGTTTTAGCCTCCAGTCCCCTGATCATCTTTGCTGCTCTTCTCTGCACTCTTTCTAGAGTCTCAACATCTTTTTTACATTGTGGTGACCAAAACTGGATGCAGTGTTCCAAGTGTGGCCTTACCGAGGCGTTGTAAAGCAGTATTAACACATCATGTTAACTTGAATACTGTTGCTTGGAGCAACCTAACACCAGATACGTCATTGGAAGACAAAAATCACAAAACTGTGCCTCACTTATTTTGGTCAAGACATGTGGGGGAATTCACTGGAGAAAGCAATTATGTTTGGAAGAGTTGATGGTAAAAGCTAGCCAGGCCGCCAAAGAAAAAGTGCCTGGGCACCCTCAAAGCTGACCCGAGCCAGAGTATAGAACAACTCAAAGAAGTCGTGCAAGATCTGAAGACGTGGAGAGACTCGGCCCACTGAAACACCAGTTGAATCACTGGATTGAATGGATAGCATCACCATCACCAGCATCAGCACCACCAGCACCACCACCACCACCATTATCATCATCATCATCATCATCATCATCATCATCATCATCATCATCATCAGACCAAAGTCAAATTGACCAGAAAATGAGTCACTCCCAATATTGCAGAAGATCCCTGTTTCTCCATCCATTGTTTCTTCAACCATGAATGATCCAAGGCTCAGCAGTACCCCCTAGTGTTCAAATGGAACTGAACCTGTGTAAGATAACTAGTAAAGGTAAAGGTTCCCCCGCACATGCATGCTAGTCGTTTCCGACTCTAGGGGCCGGTGCTCATCTCCGTTTCAAAGCCGAAGAGCCAGCGCTTGTCCGAGGACGTCTCCGTGGTCATGTGGCCGGCATGACTAGACGCCAAAGGCGCACGGAACGCTGTTACCTTCCCACCGTAGTGGTCCCTATTTTTCTACTTGCATTTTTACCTGCTTTCGAACTGCTAGGTTGGCAGAAGCTGGGACGAGTAACAGGCGCTCACTCTGTTACGTGGCACTCGCGATTTGACCCGCCAAACTGCCGACCTTCTGATCGACAAGCTCAGCGTCCTAACCCACTGAGCCACCGCGTCCCTATGTAAGATAAGTACAGAAACATAAAAAGCCCCCGTTAACATTAGAGATTTACGCCAGTGTGCTACCGATTAAGCCCCTGCTTCTTCCAAATGATAGATCACAAGTGTGCCCAGATCCTTAAGCACATTGCAAAAATGACAATGCTGTGTGGCTACACAAAATGATAGATCAACGGGCCCGGAAGTGTTAAATGAAGATCTTTGCTCAGTTTAGCTTAGCTTGGAGTAAGCTTTGCCAAAATATAGAGAAGTGGCTTGGCTTCTCTCTCACCCAATATAATTCACTTCCTATGCAAGCTGCGTTCGAGTCAGATTAATGGCAGCATCCCCAAATAAATCTTGATTAGTTGCATTCATGGATAAGGCACACGTATTGCCCTAAAGGGGTTTCAAACTCAGCCCAAGGCATCGTGAGTAGGATGGTTTTTAAAATCTATAACTTGAGTGCCATTCCTACTCAAAATGCCACACGAAGTTTGCAAAGGGCCCTTTGGATAAAATAGTAACCGCGAAGGCTTCTACTAAACCTCCAGTGTCCAAACTAAAATGCTGATTGCGAACAGTTGCCTGCCTTTGTGCATTCTGAATAAGGTAGAAACAGAGACATATTTTTTACTCCTGCTAGTTTGGTGCCTAAGGCGGAACTAGAACTCACCGTCTCCTGGCGATTAGCCCAAAGTCACCCAGCTGGCTTTTATGCATAAGGCGGGACTAGAACTCACCGTCTCCTGGTGATTGGCCCAAAGTCACCCAGCTGGCTTTTATGCATAAGGTGGAACTAGAACTCACCGTCTCCTGGTGATTAGCCGAAAGTCACCCAGCTGGCTTTTATGCATAAGGCGGAACTAGAACTCACCGTCTCCTGGCGATTAGCCCAAAGTCACCCAGCTGGCTTTTATGCATAAGGCGGGGACTAGAACTCACCATCTCCTGCTTCCTAGCCTGGTGCCTTAACCACTAGACCAAACTGCCTCTCCTATAATTAGTTTTGGTTGTTGTGTCCTGCATTGGTCACCGTATGGCTTTCATCCTTGGGCTAGATTGAATTTGCACTTTGGTCTCCACCCGAAAACCACCACCAGGGGGCGCTAGACTGCAGCAGCCCCTCTCCTGCTTAAAGGCTGAAAATTTATATTAAATTCCATGCTGGGGGGGGGGGAAAGGGGGGGCAAAAAAAAGTCATCCTTTCTACTTGATCTACTTTGGAAAACAGTTGACAAAACAATACCTCTGTGATGGAGAGCTGAATGATGTCACGAGACAGGAAATGCATTCTTGGATAAAGACCAAGGAGTTTGTTGCTGGTTTTTTTTTTTGTTGTGTGTGTGTGTGTGTGTGTGTGTGTGTGTGTGTGTCTGTGTCATTTCCAATGTGTCATTTCCAGACTTTGCATGTTGTTGTTGTTAGTTGCAAAGTCGTGTCCGACCCATCGCGACCCTATGGACAACGTTCCTCCAGGCTTTCCTGTCCTCTACCATCTTCTGGAGTCCATTTAAGCTCACACCTACTGCTTCAGTAACTCCATCCAGCCACCTCATTCTCTGTCGTCCCCTTCTTCTCTTGCCCTCAATCTTTCCCAGCATTAGGCTCTTCTCCAGTGAGTCCTTCCTTCTCATTAGGTGGCCAAAGTATTTGAGTTTTAGCTTCAGGATCTGGCCTTCTAAAGAGCAGTCAGGGTTGATCTCCTCTAGGGACTGACCGGTTTGATCGCCTTGCAGTCCAAGGGACTCGCAGGAGTCTTCTCCAGCACCAGAGTTCAAAGGCCTCAATTCTTTGGCGCTCAGCCTTTCTTATGGTCCAGCTTTCACTGCCATACATTGCAACTGGGAAGACCATAGTTTTGACTATACGCACTTTTGTTGACAGGGTGATGTCTCTGCTTTTTAGTGTGCTGTCTAGATTTGCCATGGCTTTCCTCCCGAGGAGCAAGCGTCTTTTAATTTCTTGACTACAGTCCCCATCTGCAGTGATCTTGGAGCCCAGGAAAATAAAATCTGTCACTACCTCCATTTCTTCCCCATCTATTTGCCAGGAATTGAGAGGGCCGGATGCCATGATCTTGGTTTTCTTAATGTTTAGTTTCAACCCAAGTTTTGCACTCTCCTTCTTCACTCGCAACAAGAGGCTCTTTAGTTCCTCTTCACTTTCTGCCATTAGAGTGGTATCATCTGCATATCTTAGGTTGTTGATATTTCTTCCGGCAATCTTAATTCCAACTTTTGATTCATCTAGCCCTGCCTTTCTCATGATGTGCTCTGCATATAAGTTAAATAGGCAAGGCGACAGTATACAGCCTTGCCGGACTCCTTTCCCAATTTTGAACCAATCAGTGGTTCCGTGTCCAGTTCTCACTGTTGCTTCTTGGCCCGCATATAGGTTTCTCAAGAGACAAATAAGATGGTCTGGTATGCCCATCTCTTTAAGGACTTGCCAGAGTTTGTTATGATCCACACAATCAAAGGCTTTAGCATAGTCAATGAAGCAGAAGTAGATGTTTTTCTGGAACTCTCTAGCTTTCTCCATGATCCAGCGTATGTTGGCAATTTGATCTCTAGTTCCTTTGCCTCTTCGAAATCCTGCCTGTACTTCTGGTAGTTCTCGATCCACATACTGCTGGAGTCTAGCTTGTAGGATTTTAAGCATAACTTTACTAGCATGAGAAATGAGTGCAATGGTGCGATAGTTTGAACATTCTTTGGCACTGCCTTTCTTTGGAATTGGAATGTAAACTGATCTTTTTCCAATCCTGTGGCCACTGTTGAGTTTTTCCAAATTTGCTGGCAAATTGAGTGTAGCACTTTTACTGCATCGTCTTTTAAGATTTTGAATAGCTCAGCTGGAATACTGTCACCTCCACTAGCTTTGTTGTTGCTCAGCTTTTCTAAGGCCCACTTCACTTCACATTCTAGGATGTCTGGCTCGAGGTCAGTGACCACCTCGTTGTGATTGTCAGGGGACGTAAAGCTCATTCTTGTATAGTTCTTCTGTGTAATTTTTGCCATCTCTTCTTAATCTCTTCTGCCTCTGTTAGGTCCCTGCCATTTTGGGTCCTTTATCATGCCCATTTTTGCATTGAACGTTCCCTTCATTTCTCCAATTTTCTTGAAAAGATCTCTGGTCCTCCCTATTCTATTGTTTTTCTTCTATTTCTTTGCACTGTTCATTTAAGAAGGCATTCTTATCTCTTCTAGCTATTCTCTGGAATTCTGCATTCAATTGGGCGTATCTTTCTTTTTCTCCCTTGCCTTTCACTTCCCTCCTTTCCTCAGCTATTTGCAAAGCTTCCTCAGACAGCCATTTTGCTTTCTTGCATTTCTTTTTCTTTGGGATGGTTTTGGTTGCTACCTGTTGTACAATGTTGCGAACCTCTGTCCATAGTTCTTCAGGCACTCTGTCCTATCAGATCTAATTCCTTAAATCTATTTCTCACCTCTACTGTATATTCAACAGGGATATGATTTAATTCATACCTGACTGGCCTAGCGCTTTTCCCTACTTTCTTCAGTTTAAGCCTAAACTTTGCAACAAGAAGCTCATGGTCTGAGCCACAGTCAGCTCCTGGTCTTGTTTTTACTGACTGTATAGAGCTTTCTCCATCTTTGGCTGCAGAGCACATAGTCAATCTGATTTCTGTGTTGACCGTCTGGGTGATGTCCATGTGTAGAGCCGTCTCTTGGGTTGTTGGAAAAGAGTGTTTGCTATGACCATCGTATTCTCTTGACAAAATTCTATCAGCCAGTGCCCTGCTTCATTTTGTACTCCAAGGCCAAACTTGCCTGTTATTCCGGTTATCTTTTGGCTTCCTACTTTAGCATTCCAATCCCCCATGATGATAAGGACATCATTTTTTGGTGTTACTTCTATAAGGTGCTGTAGGGCTTCATAGAACCGGTCAATTTCATCCTCTTCAGCACCGGTGGTTGGGGCATAGACTTGGACTACTGTGATATTGGATGGTTTGCCTTGGATTCGAACTGAGATCATTCTGTCATTTTGAGGATTGTATCCCCAGTATTGCTTTTCCTACCCTTTTATTGACTATGAAGTCTACTCCATTTCTTCTGAGGGATTCTTGCCCGCAAGTAGTGATACCTGATGGTCATCTGAATTAAATTCACCCATTCCTGTCCATTTTAGTTCACTGATACCTAAGATGTCGATGTTCAGTCTTGTCATCTCTTGTTTGACCCACGTCCAGCTTTCCTTGATTCATGGATCTTACATTCCAGGTTCCTATGGAGAAAAAATCTTTACAGCATCAGACTTTCCTTTCAACCACCAGACATATCCACAGCTGAGCGTCCTTTCGGCTTTGGCCCAGTCGCTTCATTCTTTCTGGCGCTACTAGTACTAGCCCTCTGCTCTTCCCCAGTAGCATATTGGGACGCCTTCCGACCTGAGGGGCTCATCTTCCAGCGTCATATCTTTTTTGCTTTTGGTACTGTCCATGGGGTTTTCGATGGCAAAGATACTGGAGTGGGTTGCCATTTCCTTCTCCAGTGGATCACGTTTTGTCAGAACTCTCTGCTATGACCTGTCCGTCTTGGGTGGCCCTGCACGGCATAGCTCATAGCTTCATTGAATTACGCAAGGCCCCTTTGCCACGACAAAGGGCAGTAATCCATGAAGGGGAGACTTTGCATAGGTCAAGTCTAATAGCACCTTGGTCCTTCTCGCTGTAAATTTTTTTTTTTATTATTAAAAAGTTTTATCATACATTTTATCTTTAACAAACCCCCCCTACCCCTCCCCTATCCCTCCCCTCCTCACCCCCTCCCCCCCCTCCCCCCCCGACTTCCCAGAGCTAAGTACAAGGTATAAAAAACAAAAAAAAAAAAGAATCATAAACAACCACATGCTAACAACCGTAAACTCTCAAATCTATCACTCTCTAGCTCATATAGAATAACTACAAACACTATTAATATAAAATCTTCATTTCAAAAAAAAAGAATTTAGGCAATCTAGCATGACTTGGGACGCGGTTCAAAGCTCCAGCCTTGTCCATCTATACATCCAAAACACCATTCCAATCCCCCATAAAAATAACAGATTTATAATCCAACTGGGTAAGCTTTGTATAAAGTAAACTAAAAAAGTCAGCTTGTTGTTGAGTAGGAGCATATAATCCAACTAAAAGCGTCTTTTTGCCTTCTAGCCACCACTCTATCATAACGTGTCTTCCATGCTTATCTACTTCAATTAAATCTGCTGTTAAAGCACTTTTAACATAAACAACCACTTCATTTTTCTTATTCATTGCAAAAGGCAACAAATCGCGTACCCAACCTTGAGTTCAGTAAAATACTTTTGATCCACAACCCTAATATACATTTCTTGCAAACATATAACATCTATCTTGAATTGTTTTAAATATTAAAAAACTTTCTTCCTCTTCTGTGATGAATTTAGTCCATTATCATTCCAAGTTAAAAATTTAATTGTCATGCATATCATCCCAAAACTCTTGAAGCGCTACTTTAATAGGACTATCTTTTTTAGGCCATGCTCCTCCCACTGCTTGGCTATAAGTACGTTGTAAAAGTTCCATAGACTTCTGCTGATCTTGTTCTTTTATTTTTTATTTTTTAATCGTTTTAAAGCAGCACGCGTCACCCTCTGCTCTCTAATATCATCCAAAGAAGTTGTAACTTGATCTCCTCCAGCACCGTTCTCCTCTGTCTGTCCATCTTCAGCCTCTTGATGTTCTCCTTCTCCAGATCTCTTTACAGCTTCCAAAAGTAATAATGGGGTTGCTTTTAAAACGTTATTGTAAAAATCACGCGCCTGCGATCACAGTAACCAAACGGTACCTTTATACCTTCATGCATCACCATCAACCCAACTGGAATTTCCCATCTGAACCTTATATCTCGTTGTTTAAGCTCTTGCACCAGAAATGTAAAATCCTTCCTTCTCCTTAAAATCTTTGGAGGAATTTCTTTTAGAACCAAAACTTCTTGATCAGCAATCACAACTTCAGAATCATAGGCAGCTTGTATAACTTCATCTCTAATTTCCCTCTTTACAAAATAAACCACCACATCTCTAGGCAGCTTTCTCTGTCTAGCAATCCATGAATTCACACGAAACACTTTATCCATGCCTCCCTTTATTTCAGATGCTGGCTGATTCAATACCACTTCCAGAGCCTCAGAAATCAGCTGCTTTAGATCTTCCTTAATATTCTCTTTTAAGCCTCTGATTCTAACAGCAAACTGCATCTGGTAATATTGAGCAAGACTCAATTCTCTGTCCATTTTGTCTCTTAAATCTTCATTCTCCAATACTTTTGCTTCTAATATGGCATTCTTTTGAGTCAAATCTTCCACTTTTTCATCCAAATCTTCCACACATTCAGCCACTTTATACACTGAAGACAAAATGTCTGCCTTCATCACACTGAATTTCTGTTCCATCCTCTCTTCCATTCTCTCCTCCAGTTTCTCCAATTTCTCCTCCATCCGTGCAAATTTATCATCCATTGATTCCAGAATTACCTGGGCATGTTTTTCAAGAGCATCTTGTAGATCCTTCGGTGTCAATACATCAGGAGGATGCAACGCCTGCAATGATGATTGTTGCGTCGGAGAAGAGTTTCCCAGCACTCCGAAGAGTTTTTGAGGGAGGTTTAGCCGCCATCTTTTACTTCCACTTGTGACGCACTTTCACTTTAAGTTTAAAAAAGTCCATCAAGCTCGAGAGTAAAATATAATAATCCTCTTCATCCTTTCCCTCTTGTACCGCTCTGCCTGCTCCTTTTATTCCACAGTCCTTCCTTCAGGCAGGGGTGGTCGCAAACGCCTGGCTCTGCTCCAAGAAATCCGGAGCAGAGACGCTGGCCAGCTGGGAGCGACCCAGGCTACGGGGGAGTTCGATCCTTCAGCCGCCCAAGCTACAAGCTCAGGCAGCTCCAGAGAACTCAACCCCTACCTGGGGGCCTCACCCCCTCCTCTTCTCCCGAGGAGGGGGCTTCAAATTCACCGCGAACACAGCTGATCGACGCTGTTTCGGGGTGAAAATTACTCAGCTGAGCCGCCGGGCAGCCCGGGAAGGCTGTCTCCGGCGCCGCGCAGCCCACCGGAAGTCCGGTCCTTCTCGCTGTAAAATTGACTGGCTCCTCTACTTGGCCCTGTCAGATTTCCTGCTGCAATTTCAAAGTGCCTTTGCATATTGTATACTGTAAATATAAATTTATATAAATTTAATAAAATAAATAAAATAAAATAAATCACCTCTTTTTACAGGAACCTTTCTGCCTCTTCGGGTGTTTTTCGCCTCCAAATCCTCCCCCTCTTTTTTCCCTCCCCCTCTCTCTTTCTCTTCCCTTCATTCCTTCCCCCCCATCTCTCTCTTTCTCTCCTTCTTTCTCTCTCCCTCCCCTCCACTTTTTCTTCCTCCCCCCTCTCTTTCTCTGCCTCCTTCTCTTCCTTCTCTCCTCCCTTACCCTCTCTCTGTTTCTCTCCCTCCCTCTTTTTCTTCCTCTGTCTCTCCTCCCTTTTCTCTTTCTCTCTCCCCCTCCCCCTCCACCCCACTCTCTCTCCCTCTCACCCCGCCTTCCCTCTCTTCCTCCTCGCCCTCTCTTTCTCTCCCTTCTCTGCCTCTTTCTCTCCTTCCCTCTTGCTATCTCCACCTCCCTCCCTCTCCCTCCCTCCTCCCCCACTCTTTCTCCCCGTCCCTCCCCCTCTTTCTCTCCTTTTTATCTCCCTCCCTCTATCTCCCCTCCCTCTCCCCCTCCTTCCTCCCCCACTTTCTCCCCTCCCTCCCTCTTCTCTCTCTCTTTTATCTTCCTCCCTCCCTCTATCTCCCCCTCCCACTCTTTCCCTTCTTCCCCCCTCCCCTCCCCCCTCTTTCTCTCTCTTTTATCTCCCTCCCTCTCTATCTCCACCTCCCTCTCTCTCCCTCCTTTCTCCCCCACTTTCTCCCCTCCCTCCCTCTTTCTCTCTCTTTTATCTCCCTCCCTCTCTCTATCTCCCCTCCCTCTCTCCCCTCCTTCCTCCCCCACTTTCTCCCCTCCCTCCTCCCTCCCTCTCTCTTTCTCTCTCTTTGATCTCCCTCAGTCCCTCTCTCTATCCGCCACCTCCCTTTCTCTCCCTCCTTCCTCCTCCTCTCTTTCTTCCCCTCCTCCTCCTTTCCTCCCTCCCTCTCTCTTTCTCTCCCTCCTTCCCTCCCCATCTCTATCTCCACCCCTCCCCACCTTCAGCCTACAGGAACAAAATTGAAATTGGTCTTCATGAAGCTGTGCCACATCGTCTAACGTCAAATTGACTGCAAGAAACGCACAGGGCCCCACGACTAGGCACCAAGACATATTATACCGATAGTTATTACTCTGCCTGTGGTTTTATAGGCCGCTGCCCTCCCCATATGAATGAAGGGCGTATGTGGTGGAATCCGAAAGGGTCGCTAGAGTGGGCAACAGAACGCTTGTTTACGCAGAATGAAAGGCATTAACGTGTGCTTGAAACACACTGCACAAAATGTTTTTATTCGGAGCATTTGTATCTGTCAAGGGTGGCTACTTTGAACAAAGGGCTCATTGATAGCCTTGGAACATCACCTTCAAAGGCCTGGGGAGAGAAACAACAGAGAGAGTCAGTCTGCTCTAGCGGTTCAAGCGCCAGGCTCAAAAGCAGGAGACCGTGAGTTCTAGCCCCACCTTATCCGTGGGGTGACTTTGGGCCAATCACCAGGAAATGGTGAGTTCTAGTCCTGCCTTAGCAATGAAAGCCAACTGGGTGACTTTGGGCCAATCACCAGGTGATTGTGAGTTCTAGTCCGGCCTTAGGCATGAAAGCCAACTGGGTGACTTTGGGCCAATCACCAGGTGATTGTGAGTTCTAGTCTGGCCTTAGGCATGAAAGCCAACTGGGTGACTTTGGGCCAATCACCAGGTGATTGTGAGTTCTAGTCCTGCCTTAGCCATGAAAGCTGGCTGGATGAATTTGGGTAGGACTAGAAGACCTCCAAATCCCCTTCCAACCCCATTTTTCTACGGTCCATGTTCTAGTGAGTCTTCTTGTAGTGATCAAGGAGAGAAGCAACCCTGGAATTAAGGAGAAACTTTCTAGCAGTGAGGAAAAATAACCAGTGGAACTGCTTGCCACCAGAAATTGGGGGGCGCTCCATCACTGGAGATTTTTAAGAAGAGACTACCATTCATCTATCTGAGATGGTATAGGTTCTCCTGCTTGAGCAAGGGGCTGGACTAGAAGACCTCCAAGGTCCCTTCCAGCTCTATTCTATTCTATTCTATTCTATTTCTATTCTATTCTATTCTATTCTATTCTATTCTATTCTATTCTATTCTATTCTATTCTGTTGTGTTCGGTTCAGTTCGGTTTTGTTTGGTTTGGTTCCGCTCTGTTCTGTTCTGTTCTGTTCTATTCTTCCTTTCTTATGTGGTTAATCAATTTGACTTTCCCGGTTTATTTTTCTGAAATTATATAACAGATAAGAAAACAGATATTATCCTAGGTCCAGTTTACCCAGTGAGAGTGAGACTCATGATTATGAGCTAAGTCAAGGAAAGGAAAGGAAAGGAAAGGAAAGGAA